>CM042218.1:447500-497500 GCA_023566465.1 Cottus gobio
GGGTCGGGTCTTGGAGGCAGCAGGTCCAGCAGGCTGACCCAGACTTCTCTCTCACCCGCAACATCTACCAGCTCATTCTGGGGGATCCCGAGGCGTTCCCAGGCCAGCTGGGAGATATAATCCCTCCAGCGTGTCCTGGGTCTTCCCCGGGGCCTCCTACCAGTTGGACGTGCCTGGAAAACCTCTAAAGGGAGGCGTCCTGGAGGCATCCTAATTAGATGCTGAACCACCTCAGCTGACTCCTTTCGACACGAAGGAGTAGCGGCTCAACTCCAAGCTCCCTCCTGATGTCCGAGCTCCTTACCCTATCTCTAAGGCTGAGCCCTACAGAGGAAACTCATCTCCTTAACCTATCTCTAAGGCTGAGCCCTACAGAGGAAACTCATCTCCTTACCCTATCTCTAAGGCTGAGCCCTACAGAGGAAACTCATCTCCTTACCCTATCTCTAAGGCTGAGCCCGGCCACTCTACGGAGGAAATTCATTTCGGCCGCTTGTATCCGCGGCCTCGTTCTTTCGGACACGATCCAAAGCTCGTGACCATAGGTGAGGGTTGGGACGTAGACCGACCAGTATACTCCCTCCGCACCCCCGACAAAAAGCCCCGAGGGACCCGGTCGAAAGCCTTCTCCAGGTCCACAAAGCACATGTAGACTGGTTGGGCAAACTCCCAGGACCCCTCCAGTATCCTTGCAAGGGTTAAGAGCTGGTCCACTGTTCCACGACCAGGACGAAACCCGCACTGTTCTTCTTGAATCCGAGGTTCGACAAACGGTCGGAGCCTCCGTTCCAGCACCCTGGCATAAGCTTTTCCCGGGAGGTTGAGTAGTGTGATACCCCGATAGTTCGAGCACACTCTCCGGTCCCCCTTCTTGAAGATGGGAACCACCACCCCGGTCTGCCAGTCCATGGGCACTGTTCCCGACCCCCATGCGACATTGAAGAGGCGTGTCAGCCAAGACAGCCCAACAAAGTCCAGCGCCTTCAGCATCTCAGGGCGGATTTCAACCACCCCCGGCGCCTTGCCACCAAGGAGCTTTTTGACTACCTTAGTGGCCTCTGCCAGGGAGATAGGTTCATCCACCCCCAAGTCTTCAGGCACTGCCCCCTGTTCAGGGGACATGTTGGCCGGGTTTAGGAGTTCCTCAAAGTGCTCTTTCCACCGCCCGACGATATCCTCTGTCTGGGTCAGCAGCCCCCCTCCCCCGCTGATAACAGCCTGGGGAAGGCCCTGCTTTCCCTTCCTGAGTCGTCGGATGGTTTGCCAGAACCTCCTTGAGGCCAACCGAAAGTCCTTCTCCATGGCCTCCCCAAACTCCTCCCATGCCCGAGTTTTAGCATCCGTGACCACCGCAGCTGCAGCCCTTCTGGCCTGTCTGTACCTGTCAGCTGCTTCAGGAGACCCCTGGGCCAACCAAGCCCGAAAGGCCTCCTTCTTCAGCTTGACGGCTTCCCTCACCCCCGGTGTCCACCACCGGGTTCTCGGGTTGCCGCCACAACAGGCACCGATGACCTTCTGACCACAGCTCCTAGCGGCCGCGTCCACAATAGAGGCTTTGAACATGATCCACTCGGATTCCATGTCCCCAACCTCCCTCGGGATGTGTGAGAAGTCCTTCCGGAGGTGGGAGTTGAAGACCTTCCGGACAGGATCCTCCGCCAGACGTTCCCAGTTCACCCTCACTACACGTTTGGGCTTGCCAGGTCTCTCTGGCCGACTCCCCCGCCATCTGATCCAACTCACCACCAGGTGGTGATCAGTTGACAGCTCTGCTCCTCTCTTCACCCAAGTGTCCAAAACATACGGCGGCAGATCAGATGATACGATTACGAAGTCGATCATTGATCTCCGGCCTAAGGTGTTCTGGTACCAGGTACACTTATGAGCCACCTTATGTTCAAACATGGTGTTTTTTATGGACAAACTGTGGCTAGCACAGAAGTCCAACAACGAAACACCGCTCGGGTTCAGATCAGGCAAGCCGTTCCTCCCAATCACTCCCCCCAGGTTTCTCTGTCGTTGCCCACGTGAGCGTTGAAGTCTCCCAGGAGAACTATGGAGTCGGCAGGCGGCGCCCTTTCCAGGACCCCTCCCACCAACTCCAAGAAGGCCGGATACTCCGAAATGCTGTTTGGTGCATAAGCACAAACAACAGTCAGAGCCTTACTCCCCGCAACTTGTAGGCGCAGGGAGGCGACCCTCTCGTTCTCCGGGGAAAACTCCAACACGGCGGCGCTCAGCCGGGGACTCGTGAGTATCCCCACTCCCGCCCGGCGCCTCTCACCCTGGGCGACTCCAGAAAAGAACAAAGTCCAACCCTTCTCCAGGAGTTTGGTTCCAGAGCCAGCGCTGTGCGTGGAGGTGAGCCCAACTATATCTAGCTGGTATCGCTCCACCTCCCTCACCAGCTCCGGCTCCTTCCCCGCTAGCGAGGTGACGTTCCACGTCCCTAGAGCTAGTCTATGTCGCCGGTGATCGGCTTGCCCAGGCCCCCTGCCCGGCCCGCCGCCCGGTCTACATAGCATCCGATCCCCGCTTGTCCCTGCGGGTGGTGGGTCCACAGGGAGGCTGCTTCATGGTGTTTCTTCGGGCTGAGCCCGACCGGGCCCCATGGGCGAAAGCCCGGCCACCAGACGCTCGCCGACGAGCTCGCCTACCGGGTCTGGCTCCGGGAGGGTGCCCCGGTTTCCCTGGTCCGGGCGAGGTAGCTACAGTCTTTGGGCTGCTTATCATCGAGGTTTTTTGAACCGCTCTTAGTCTGGGCTCTCCCCCGACATAGCAACAGCACAACATAGCTTCCTGGATCATTGAGCCACTCAAACTCCTTCACCGCATTAAGGTGGCGATTCGCGAAGGAGAAAAAAAAATAAACAAGTAAAAAACAAGTAAATAGATTATTTTAAATGACTTTTGAATAAAAAGTAGAAAATATAGTGCGCTCTGTGTGTTCAGGTGAGCTTGAGAGTCCAAGGGGAGGAGTTTGTGACATCACTGGCCTCTCTGACTGAACGGCTGCTGTCTCAGCTGGACGAGCTGCTCACACCTGCAGGTAAACTCACCTGTAACCTCCCTTAAGGGTGGGACCTGAACACCTGTGCACCGGGTCCCACACTACCTTCGACCTTTGACCTTTAGGTTATTAAGTTTCCTGTTTGTTTCCATAGGAAATGAGGGACAGACACACTGCTCAGTCAGCAGGTAACCCCTGACCCCTCTGATATATATATATATATATATATATATATATATATATATATATATATATATATATATATATATATATATATATATACACATATATATATACAGTGTGTGTGTGTGTGTGTGTGTGTGTGTGTGTGTGTCAGGACCTGGTCTGGTATCCCGTACCTGGTGCCCCCCACCAACAGTAATGCTGACCCACCATCTAGTATTACCACGGCAACAACAGCATCCATTACCACAACCAGGTGCACCCTGGGACATCAGGCTGTCATTGAGCAGAGAGATGCTGCTGTGAAGGTACACACACACACACACACACAAACACACACAGGACTGGATGTAATGTTAGGTTTATCTCATGTGATTAAGCCTGTGTGTGTGTGTGTGTGTGTGTGTGTGTGTGTGTGTGTGTGTGTGTGTCTCAGAGGTTCGAGCAGCTGTTCAGGTCAGAGTCGTTACGTTCAGACGATGACAAACAAAGAAGACTGAGTGAACTCCAGAGCTGGAACACACACTGGAGACAGCAGATACTGAAACACACACTCTGAAACACACACACTGATACACACAAATGTGAAAAACACACACTTACGCTGATTGCTGTGTGAAGTCATCACCTGTGTTGATGTCTGTTAATAAACCACAGAAGAAGAACAGTATCTGCTTGTTGTTTTAGTTGTTGATCATGCTCATCGCCCGAGTACCTGAACACCTGAGTACCTGAACACCTGAATACCTAAACACCTGAGTACCTGAACACCTGAGTACTTGAACACCTGAGTACATGAACACCCGAGTACCTATATACCTGAGTACCTGAACACCTGAGTACCTAAACACCTGAGTACCTAAACACCTGAGTACCTAAACACCTGAGTACCTGAACACCTGAGTACCTATATACCTAAACACCTGAGTACCTGAACACCTGAGTACCTAAACACCTGAGTACCTGAGTACCTGAACACCTGAGTACCTGAACACCTGAGTACCTGAACACCTGAATACCTAAACACCTGAGTACCTGAACACCTGAGTACTTGAACACCTGAGTACATGAACACCTGAGTACCTATATACCTGAGTACCTGAACACCTGAGTACCTAAACACCTGAGTACCTGAACACCTGAGTACCTAAACACCTGAGTACCTGAACACCTGAGTACCTAAACACCTGAGTACCTGAGTACCTGAACACCTGAGTACCTATGTACCTGAATACAGGGGCGACTGTGGATCAGTGGATCAGGTCCGTTCTTCAATCAGAGGGTCGGTGGTTCGATCCCGGCACCGCTAGTCAAAGTCGCTGTGTCCTAAGTCAGCTAAATGTAATGTAACACCTGAGTACCAGAACCAGAATAAAAAAGTATCACATCCCAGATTTTATGTTGTGGGTTCAGAGCCGGAAGGTTTAATATAATTCGCTCAGAAAAGCATGTTAGCTTTTTCAGGCTAACGGCTCATCCCTCTTTATGCTAAGCTAAGTTAACCACAACATAATGTTCCTTCTAAACACCTGAGAGAAGATTTTTCTAAATGCAAACAAACATAACGAAACATCAGAGTTAATTATTTAATAACTACAAGATGCAGCTGTTTTTATGACTCTGCAAATACAAACAAACCGACCAATCAGCAGCCAGAAGCCACTGTGATGTCATCAAAGGGAACAACTTCACTTTAAAAATAAAGCACTTGTTAGGAGACCTGCTCTGAAAACCACGTCCCCTGTCTGTCATAGACCAGCATCTAGAGGAGGTCTGAGGGGTCTGATGGTCTGGAGGAGGTCCAAAAAAGATCTAAGGGTCTGGAGGAGGTCCAAAGAAGATCTGAGGGTCTGCAGGAGGTCCAAAGAAGATCTGATGGTCTGGAGGAGGTCCAAGAAGATCTGAGGGTCTGCAGGAGGTCCAAAGAAGATCTGATGGTCTGGAGGAGGTCCAAGAAGATCTGAGGGTCTGGAGGAGTTCAGGACTCTGAGTCATGGATGGAGATCTTGTCGATGGACTGCAGCAATTGAGAGACCAGACAGAGAGTTTCTGCTTCCCCCAACAGTTGACTGAAGACAGACAGACAGACAGACAGGTTACAGTTAGTCAGTGTGATGGTCCACACACACCTGTTGTTTACAGGTACTGACCGGATGGAGGAGTGGGCGTGGCTTGCCGTCTTGTTCAGGTACTCGGACGCCAGCTGAGCGTTGTGTCTCATCGTCATGACAATTTCCGAGTCTGCTGCTTTCAGACTGTCGTTCTCTGACTGAAGAGAGTTGACATTTATTATTATTATTATTATTAATATTATTATTATGTCTAATCTAATCTGACCATCTAATATGTAGAGCCAACAACATACTATAGTATTATTATGTTATATATAGTGTGTATATATATATATATATATATACACATACATATTAGTATTTTAAGTTAGTATTTAAGCTAATTAGTATTAGAGGATCAAACAGACCTGAGATCTGTTGTCTCACCTGCAGCTGCTGCAGCTCCACCTTCAGTTTGGAAACACAGCCCTCTGCTTTCAATGCTCGCTTCTAGAGAGAGACAGGCAGAGAGAGAGACAGGCAGAGAGAGACAGGCAGAGAGAGAGACAGGCAAAGAGAGAGACAGGCAGAGAGAGAGACAGGCAAAGAGAGAGACAGGCAGAGAGAGACAGGCAGAGAGAGAGACAGGCAAAGAGAGAGACAGGCAGAGAGAGAGACAGGCAGAGAGAGAGAGACAGGCAGAGAGAGAGACAGGCAGAGAGAGAGACAGGCAGAGAGGCAGGCAGAGAGAGAGACAGGCAGAGAGACAGACAGAGAGACAGGCAGAGAGAGAGACAGGCAGAGAGAGAGAGGCAGGCAGAGAGAGAGACAGGCAGAGAGAGAGACAGGCAGAGAGAGAGAGAGAGGCAGAGAGAGAGAGACAGGCAGAGAGAGAGAGACACCGGCAGAGAGAGAGACAGGCAGAGAGAGAGACAGGCAGAGAGAGAGAGAGACAGAGAGAGAGACAGGCAGAGAGAGAGACAGACAGAGAGAGAGACAGACAGAGAGAGAGACAGACAGAGAGAGAGAGACAGAGAGAGAGACAGGCAGAGAGAGACAGAGAGAGAGACGGGCAGAGAGAGAGAAAGACAGAGAGAGAGAGACAGAGAGAGAGACGGGCAGATGAAGTATTACATTCATCATCCTGATATGAAGTACTTTTGTTTTTTAATTCTTGTCAATAAAGAATAAAAACAGATGAATTGAATAGATAAACATTGAGTGAGTCGTAAACAGGAAGTGATGTCATGACGACCTAATGAAGGGACGTAAACAGGAAGTGATGTCATGACGTCCTAATGAAGGGACGTAAACAGGAAGTGATGTCATGACGTCCTAATGAAGGGACGTAAACAGGAAGTGATGTCATGATGACCTGATAAAGGGACGTAAACAGGAAGTGATGTCATGATGACCTGATAAAGGGACACACTCTCTTAAAGGGACAGTGACACAGATCTGCTCACAGTCATCAGGTGGAGGTTCTGCTCCACAGACTGAACCATGCTCTCCAGGTCCTGGGCCTCCTTCTCCTCCTGGCACCTCCTCTGGACCAGCTCCTCAGACAGCTCCAGCACCCTGACGGGCAGAACAGAGGCATGATGGGTAAGACTCACTAACAGCGGCTCTACTAGACGCTGTTGTGTGATTGGCTGATGCTCACCTGAGCTCATTGGCATCTGATCTCCTCTGAAGCTCCCGGATAGACCTCCTCAAGGAGACGTTCTCCTCCATCTATACACACACACACACACACACACACACACACACACACACACACACACACACACACACACACACACACACACACACACACACACACACACACACACACACACACACACACACACACACACACACACACACACACACACACACACACACACACACACACACACACACACACACACACACGTCAGCTCTGGTTCACACAGATCAGATCAGCTCATAGTCTGACACTGACCTGCTGGATCTGGGTCTGGCTGCTCCTGCTGCTCCTCCTCCTGCAGGAGGTGACAGCTTCAGCAATGGAGGTCTCATCATCTCCTTCATAGTTCTCTCCTCCTCCTGCTGCTGCTCCCTGCTGGTCCTGCTGGTCCTGCTGGTCCTCATGTTTGGAGGAGAACCTGATAATTCAGAGATGTGAGCTTTACAGGGTTCACATGTTGACCAATGGGCTTCCAGGACTTTTCCCATGACCAAACATTTAGTGAAATCTGGGTGTGTCCATGAAAAAGTGATAAAATGTAGTATTTAAACTAACAATGAGGATTCCAAAGCATACAGTATTCCTTAAAGGACACAAATGAATGAGAGACAATAGTTTGATTAAAAGAATAAACATTTATAGATATACTCAGCGTATGCCTGCTTATATTTTGAGTCTTTCTTTTAAAAGCATATTCATTATTTCAAACTCAGCGTAAATGAACCACATGAACACATGAATATAACATTTACATGACTTTTACTAAACTTTGGGGATTTTAGTTTTTTCAAGGACTTTTCCAGGCCTGGAAATAACCATTTTAAACTTTCATGATTTTTCCAGGTTTTCCATGACGGTACAAACTCTGGCTTTATCAGAATCAGAATCAGAATCAGAACCATTTATTGCCATGTATGTTTACACATACAAGGAATTTGTCCTGGCGGGAAGGTGCATACATTTAACATTTAACAATACACATTTAACAGTTAACGCAGTGCAATAAATGAGGATGAATGAATATTTACATTGAAACAGCAGCATATCAAAATACCAAAAACAAGATAAAGTGCATGGAATGTGCATGAGTGTAAGTGTTGTGTGAAAGTGGCAAGTGTAATGTTAAAGTGTCAGGTGTATTTAAGTATAAGGCTTATTAACTGCATCAGGATCGAGCCTCTGAACCTCGAGCCGTTTAGTCTCACATGCTTCAGCACTCACCTGGTCTCCTCTTCCTCGTCCTCCTCGTCTTCCTCCGTGCAGAAGGATGACATGCTGTCTACAGCTGACTGGAGGCTCCGCCCCCACCTGTCCTCCTCCTGATTGGACATGAGTAATAAATGGCGTGACATCACTGAGACCACCTGGTACAGGTGGAACGCCATGACGTCAGTGATGATGTCACTACCTGTGGAGCCAGAGAGGGCCTCAAGAAGAAACAGCTCCTGACCTCAGGATCAAAGGTCAAGCTCACTTCCTGTCCTCCTTCATCCTCTTCTTCCTCGGCTGCAGACTGGAGCTGGACTACCTTGTCCAGGTCTTGCTCCAGGTCCTGATCTTGGTTCTTCCAGCGGAGGAACTCTCTGAAGGAGAACGGGTTCAGGTCCTCAGGGTCCAGCTGCTCATCTGCTGAGGGTCAAAGTTTACCATGAGACCTGAGATCAGTTCACTGGTGACATGCACAGATCAGCTGACCACAACAACAACAACAATAATAAACACATCCACAGTGACCTCACCGTCTGTGATGATCAGACTCCTAGAGCAGCTCTTCTGTTTGGACATGACGTCACACAGCGACTCGGCGATCCCTACTAAATGACGTCACACAGCGGCTCATCGATCCCTACTGAATGACGTCACACAGCTGTTCATCGATCCCTACAGAATGACGTCACACAGCGGCTCACCGGTCCCTACTGAATGACGTCACACAGCGGCTCACCGGTCCCTACTGAATGACGTCACACAGCTGTTCATCGATCCCTACAGAATGACGTCACACAGCGGCTCACCGGTCCCTACTGAATGACGTCACACAGCGGCTCATCGATCCCTACTGGTCAGTATCGATCATCACGTCTCTCCTGCGGGACGAAACCAGACCCGGAAACACAGCCGACAGCTCCGGACTCACGTGACCGCTTCTGACTTCTCATTGGCTGAGAGGCTCACGTGACTCGAGCACAGCAGCACGCGAGAAACAGGAAACTGGGTTCCCGGTAAAAAAAAAAAAAACGGTGTCTCTCCACGTGTCCCGGTCCGGAGCTGAGGTCAGGTTCCCTGCGGCCCTCTTGCGGTGAGTGGCTGCCTGATGTTAGTGCATGAGCCCGGTTTAGCCCGGTTTAGTCTGGCTCGGCCCGGCTCGTCTTGGCGGGGATTTCAAGCCGCTCTGCAGGTCTGGATCCGGTGTTCCGGTTCAACAGGCGACCGTGTTAACTAATGACAGAAAGAGAACTGAACCTTCTCATCCGGTCTAGACATAGCGGACTAGTCTTTTCTAGGCATAGTGGACTAGTCTGGTCTAGACATAGTGGACTAGTCTGGTCTAGACATAGCGGACTAGTCTTTTCTAGGCATAGTGGACTAGTCTGATCTAGGCATAGTGGACTAGTCTGGTCTAGTCTAGTCTGGTCTAAACACAGCGGACTAGCCAGTACCAGTATGACCACACTGACCAGTATGACCTCATGTGTCTAATCTGCAGAGCTGGAAAATGTCTGAGGAGATTCCACATGAAGGGGAGCAGCCCCAGTCCACCCAGTCGCCGTCCCAGACCAAGTCCCAGTCCACCCAGTCGCCGTCCCAGACCAAGTCCCAGTCCACCCAGTCGCCGTCCCAGACCAAGTCCCAGTCCCAGCCCGGTTCCAGTTCTTCCAGCGGGCCCACCTCGGCCAGCCAGTCGTCCAGCGGCTCGGGGACGCTGAGCAGCGTGGACACGATCCCCGTCCCTCTGTCCTCCGTCCCAGAGGAGGCGGAGCCACAACCCTGGGGCCGCCTCCTGCCCATGAACCCCGGGTTCAGGAGCCTGGGTGAGCTTTAGTCCAGATACTGGTCCTGGAGTCCTGGTTCTGGTGCCATTTGTTTACAGGTCCTGCTTGTTTGTTGACAGACTGCTTCATGGACTAGTTCCTGTTTGTTTATTGTTTTGTTGTTTGTTGACAGACTGCTTCGAGGACCAGTACCTGTTTGGGCGGGACTCCCAGTGTAACTACGTTCTGAACGATCCGAATGAAATACGATCCAAAAAGTTCAGAATCTACAGCAAGAAACACTTCAGGGTCTACAGAGTGAGGTCACTTCCTGTTTGTGAGCTGTTGATCCATGAGTGCAGAGACTTCAGAGCCTGACAGGAACCTGTCTGCCTGTCTGCCTGTCTGCCTGTCTGCCTGTCTGCCTGTCTGCCTGTCTGTCTGTCTGTCTGTCTGTCTGTCTGCCTGCCTGCCTGCCTGCCTGCCTGCCTGCCTGCCTGCCTGTCTGTCTGTCTGTCTGTCTGTCTGTCTGTCTGTCTGTCTGTCTGTCTGCCTGCCTGTCTGCCTGTCTGCCTGTCTGTCTGTCTGCCTGCCTGCCTGCCTGCCTGCCTGTCTGCCTGTCTGTCTGTCTGTCTGCCTGCCTGCCTGCCTGCCTGTCTGCCTGTCTGCCTGTCTGCCTGTCTGCCTGTCTGCCTGCCTGCCTGCCTGCCTGCCTGTCTGCCTGTCTGCCTGTCTGTCTGTCTGCCTGCCTGCCTGCCTGCCTGTCTGTCTGTCTGTCTGTCTGTCTGTCTGTCTGTCTGTCTGCCTGCCTGCCTGCCTGCCTGTCTGTGTGTCGTCGTCCCCCCCCCCCCCCCCCCAGGAGGGCAGCGAGGTCTTCGTGGAGGACTACAGTAACAACGGGACGTTTGTGGACGGGCTCCTCATCGGGAGAGACAGGAAGCTTCCTCTGGTCAACAACGCTGTGATCTCATTGGCTGAGCAGCGGAACAAAGGTCAGGAGCAGCGCAGCGGACGTCCAGCTGTCTGTCAGCAGCAGGTCTCACCTCACACTGCCTGTCTGTCTCTCTGCCCGTCTGTCTGCAGTGTTTGTCTTCATCGACCTGATGTCGGACCATCAGTCCAGTTTACCCAGAATGCTTCAGGAGAAATACCTGCTGACCCGACGCATCGGCACGTGAGTCTGACACGCTCACGCCGCTGTGATGTCACTTCCTGCGCCCTGAAACGTGTGTGTGTGTGTGTGTGTGTGTGTGTGTGTGTGTGTGTGTGTGTGTGTGTGTGTGTGTGTGTGTGTGTGTGTGTGTGTGTGTGTGTGTGTGTGTGTGTGTGTGTGTGTGTGTGTGTGTGTGTGTGTGTGTGTGTGTGTGTGTGTGTGTGTGTGTGTGTGTGTGTGTGTGTGTGTGTGTGTGTGTGTGTGTGTGTGTGTGTGTGTGTGTGTGTGTGTGTGTGTGTGTGTGTGTGTGTGTGTGTGTGTGTGTGCAGAGGAGTGTGTGGTGAAGTCAAACTGGCCTTTGAGAGATCCTCCTGCAGGAAGTTTGCTGTGAAAATAATAAACAAGAAGAACTTTCAGTCTGAAGGGGTGAGTCATCTCGTCTGCTCTCTGATTGGCTGTAAAACTTCAAAATGGCGTCTCAACATGAGGACCAATGGCACGCTAGGATGCTGATCATGTGATGTTTGTTTTGGACCAATCACAGACGGCAACACGGAACGCGCAGACGGAGATCGAGATCCTGCAGCGAGTCGACCACGTAAGTCCGACACAACGAAGAAGAGATGATTCCACAGACTTTATAATAATTATAAGTACTCAAAGACGCTTTATGAACCGTTCATGATTAACAATCATTTTTCAATGTTTCCCTATTTTCTTGTGTCCTTGTCTCCTCGTGTCCTCGTGTCCTTGTGTCCTCGTCTCCTTGTCTCCTTGTGTCCTCGTCTCCTTGTGTCCTTGTCTCCTCGTGTCCTTGTCTCCTTGTCTCCTTGTGTCCTCGTCTCCTCGTGTCCTTGTCTCCTCGTCTCCTTGTCTCCTCGTCTCCTTGTCTCCTTGTGTCCTTGTCTCCTGTCCTCGTCTCCTTGTGTCCTTGTCTCCTTGTGTCCTTGTGTCCTCGTCTCCTTGTGTCCTCGTCTCCTCGTGTCCTCGTGTCCTCGTCTCCTCGTGTCCTCGTCTCCTCGTGTCCTCGTCTCCTCGTGTCCTTGTGTCCTTGTCTCCTGTCCTCGTCTCATTGTGTCCTTGTGTCCTTGTCTCCTCGTGTCCTTGTCTCCTCGTGTCCTTGTCTCCTCGTGTCCTTGTCTCCTCGTGTCCTTGTCTCCTCGTGTCCTTGTCTCCTCGTGTCCTTGTCTCCTCATGTCCTCGTGTCCTTGTCTCCTCGTGTCCTTGTGTCCTTGTCTCCTCGTGTCCTTGTGTCCTTGTCTCGTGTCCTTGTCTCGTGTCCTTGTCTCCTCGTGTCCTTGTCTCCTCGTGTCCTCGTCTCCTCGTGTCCTCGTCTCCTCGTGTCCTCGTCTCCTCGTGTCCTCGTCTCCTCGTGTCCTCGTCTCCTTGTCTCCTCGTGTCCTCGTCTCCTGTCCTCGTGTCCTTGTCTCCTGTCCTCGTGTCCTTGTCTCCTCGTGTCCTTGTCTCCTTGTCTCCTCGTGTCCTTGTCTCCTCGTGTCCTTGTCTCCTCGTGTCCTTGTCTCCTCGTGTCCTTGTCTCCTCGTGTCCTTGTCTCCTCGTGTCCTCGTGTCCTTGTCTCCTCGTGTCCTTGTCTCCTCGTGTCCTCGTCTCCTTGTGTCCTTGTCTCCTTGTGTCCTTGTCTCCTTGTCTCCTCGTGTCCTTGTCTCCTCGTGTCCTTGTCTCCTTGTGTCCTTGTCTCCTCGTGTCCTTGTGTCCTTGTGTCCTCGTCTCCTTGTCTCCTCGTCTCCTTGTCTCCTCGTGTCCTTGTGTCCTCGTGTCCTTGTGTCCTTGTCTCCTCGTGTCCTTGTCTCCTTGTCTCGTGTCCTTGTCTCCTCGTGTCCTTGTCTCCTCGTGTCCTTGTGTCATTGTCTCCTCGTGTCCTTGTCTCCTTGTGTCCTTGTCTCCTTGTGTCCTTGTCTCCTTGTGTCCTTGTCTCCTTGTCTCCTGTCCTCGTGTCCTCGTGTCCTTGTGTCCTTGTCTCCTTGTGTCCTTGTGTCCTTGTCTCGTGTCCTTGTCTCCTGTCCTTGTGTCCTTGTCTCCTTGTGTCCTTGTGTCCTTGTCTCCTTGTGTCCTTGTCTCCTTGTGTCCTCGTGTCCTTGTCTCGTGTCCTTGTGTCCTTGTGTCCTCGTGTCCTCGTGTCCTTGTGTCCTTGTCTCCTTGTGTCCTTGTGTCCTTGTCTCGTGTCCTTGTGTCCTTGTCTCGTGTCCTTGTCTCCTGTCCTTGTGTCCTTGTCTCCTCGTGTCCTTGTCTCCTGTCCTTGTGTCCTTGTCTCCTCGTGTCCTTGTCTCCTTGTGTCCTTGTCTCCTTGTGTCCTCGTGTCCTTGTCTCGTGTCCTTGTCTCGTGTCCTTGTCTCGTGTCCTTGTGTCCTTGTCTCCTTGTCTCCTTGTGTCCTTGTCTCCTTGTGTCCTTGTCTCCTTGTGTCCTCGTGTCCTTGTCTCGTGTCCTTGTCTCCTGTCCTTGTGTCCTTGTGTCCTTGTCTCCTTGTGTCCTTGTCTCCTTGTGTCCTCGTGTCCTTGTCTCGTGTCCTTGTGTCCTCGTGTCCTCGTGTCCTTGTGTCCTTGTCTCCTTGTGTCCTTGTGTCCTTGTCTCGTGTCCTTGTGTCCTTGTCTCGTGTCCTTGTCTCCTGTCCTTGTGTCCTTGTCTCCTCGTGTCCTTGTCTCCTCGTGTCCTTGTCTCCTTGTGTCCTTGTCTCCTTGTGTCCTCGTGTCCTTGTCTCGTGTCCTTATCTCGTGTCCTTGTGTCCTTGTGTCCTCGTGTCCTGCAGCCTTGTCTCATAAGGACAGAGGACTTCTATCAGACGGAGGACAGTTATTACATTGTGTTGGAGCTGTGAGTGTAACCCTCAATAAATGTTTATATACATTTATATATAAATATAAACACTTCTATCATTTTCACTGACACATCGACTCTCTCTCTCAGGATGGAGGGAGGAGAGCTGTTCCACAGAGTGAAGACTCAGCAGCAGCTCCATGAACCCATCGCCAAACTTTACTTCTATCAGATGCTGAAAGCTGTGGAGGTGAGAGAGAGAGAGAGAGAGAGAGAGAGAGAGAGAGAGAGAGAGAGAGAGAGAGAGAGAGAGAGAGAGAGAGAGAGAGAGAGAGAGAGAGAGAGAGAGAGAGAGAGAGAGAGAGAGAGAGAGAGAGAGAGAGAGAGAGAGAGAGAGAGAGAGAGAGAGAGAGAGAGAGAGAGAGAGAGAGAGAGAGAGAGAGAGAGAGAGAGAGAGAGAGAGAGAGAGAGAGAGAGAGAGAGAGAGAGAGAGAATTTGAATGGTTTAACATCCTTCCTCAACAAAACCAACTCAATCTGTTTTATTATTATTGTGGTTGTCCATGTAAGTTGTATATTTTTGTGTTTGTCTCTTGTTGTTGTAATGCTTTGGCAATATTGTCTTTTTGTACATTCATGCCAATAAAGCTCATTGAATTGAATTGAGAGACTATATATTGACATGCAGTGTGTGTAGTACCTCCACAGTCAAGGCATCATCCACAGAGACCTGAAACCAGAGAACATCCTTCTGTCCTCACAGGAAGACGTCTGTCTCATCAAGGTACTCCTCTTCATCTTCATCACCCACCAGCACCACCGTCGTCATCACTGAGTGTGTGTGTGTGTGTGTGTCAGGTGACAGACTTCAACCAGTCCAGGATCCTGGAGGAGAGCCTCCTCATGAGGTCCCTGTGTGGGACCCCGTCCTACTTGGCCCCGGAGGTCCTCACCTCCCCGACGGGCTACAGCCTGGCTGTGGACGCTTGGAGCCTCGGCGTCCTGCTCTTCGTCTGGTAGGCTCTTGTCTCACACCTGTCTGCCTGATCGATTGCATGAAGATATTGTCGTCTATTGGCTTTTCCTCTGAACTTAACCTGTCTGTCTGTCTCTCTACCTGTATGTCTCTCTACCTGTCTGTCTCTCTACCTGTCTGTCTCTCTACCTGTCTGTCTCTCTCCCTGTCTGTCTGTCTCTCTCTCTGTATGTCTCTCTCTACCTGTCTGTCTCTCTACCTGTCTGTCTCTCTGTCTGTCTGTCTGTCTGTCTCTCTCCCTGTCTGTCTGTCTCTCTGTCTGTCTGTCTGTCTCTCTACCTGTATGTCTCTCTACCTGTATGTCTCTCTCTCTGTCTGTCTCTCTCTCTCTGCCTGTCTCTCTACATGTCTGTCTCTCTCCCTGTCTGTCTCTACTTGTCTCTCAGTCTCTGTGGTTATCCACCTTTCCATGAAAGTTTTGGTCGTCAGTCGATCACGGAGCAGATCATCAGAGGAGAGTTCACCATGGTGGCCTCCAAGTGGAGGCACGTCTCTGACCAAGGTACTACTGTAGTACTGCTACTACTATATAATACTGCTGTACTACTATACTATAGAGAGTTCACCATGGTGGCCTCCAAGTGGAGGCACGTGTCTGACCAAGGTACTACTGTAGTACTGCTACTACTATATAATACTGCTGTACTACTATACTATAGAGAGTTCACCATGGTGGCCTCCAAGTGGAGGCACGTGTCTGACCAAGGTACTACTGTAGTACTGCTACTACTATATAATACTGCTGTACTACTATACTATAGAGAGTTCACCATGGTGGCCTCCAAGTGGAGGCACGTCTCTGACCAAGGTACTACTGTAGTACTGCTACTACTATATAATACTGCTGTACTACTATACTATAGAGAGTTCACCATGGTGGCCTCCAAGTGGAGGCACGTGTCTGACCAAGGTACTACTGTAGTACTGCTACTACTATATAATACTGCTGTACTACTATACTATAGAGAGTTCACCATGGTGGCCTCCAAGTGGAGGCACGTGTCTGACCAAGGTACTACTGTAGTACTGCTACTACTATATAATACTGCTGTACTACTATACTATAGAGAGTTCACCATGGTGGCCTCCAAGTGGAGGCACGTGTCTGACCAAGGTACTACTGTAGTACTGCTACTACTATATAATACTGCTGTACTACTATACTATAGAGAGTTCACCATGGTGGCCTCCAAGTGGAGGCACGTCTCTGACCAAGGTACTACTGTAGTACTGCTACTACTATATAATACTGCTGTACTACTATACTATAGAGAGTTCACCATGGTGGCCTCCAAGTGGAGGCACGTGTCTGACCAAGGTACTACTGTAGTACTGCTACTACTATATAATACTGCTGTACTACTATACTATAGAGAGTTCACCATGGTGGCCTCCAAGTGGAGGCACGTCTCTGACCAAGGTACTACTGTAGTACTGCTACTACTATATAATACTGCTGTACTACTATACTATAGAGAGTTCACCATGGTGGCCTCCAAGTGGAGGCACGTGTCTGACCAAGGTACTACTGTAGTACTGCTACTACTATATAATACTGCTGTACTACTATACTATAGAGAGTTCACCATGGTGGCCTCCAAGTGGAGGCACGTGTCTGACCAAGGTACTACTGTAGTACTGCTACTACTATATAATACTGCTGTACTACTATACTATAGAGAGTTCACCATGGTGGCCTCCAAGTGGAGGCACGTGTCTGACCAAGGTACTACTGTAGTACTGCTACTACTATATAATACTGCTGTACTACTATACTATAGAGAGTTCACCATGGTGGCCTCCAAGTGGAGGCACGTGTCTGACCAAGGTACTACTGTAGTACTGCTACTACTATATAATACTGCTGTACTACTATACTATAGAGAGTTCACCATGGTGGCCTCCAAGTGGAGGCACGTCTCTGACCAAGGTACTACTGTAGTACTGCTACTACTATATAATACTGCTGTACTACTATACTATAGAGAGTTCACCATGGTGGCCTCCAAGTGGAGGCACGTGTCTGACCAAGGTACTACTGTAGTACTGCTACTACTATATAATACTGCTGTACTACTATACTATAGAGAGTTCACCATGGTGGCCTCCAAGTGGAGGCACGTCTCTGACCAAGGTACTACTGTAGTACTGCTACTACTATATAATACTGCTGTACTACTATACTATAGAGAGTTCACCATGGTGGCCTCCAAGTGGAGGCACGTCTCTGACCAAGGTACTACTGTAGTACTGCTACTACTATATAATACTGCTGTACTACTATACTATAGAGAGTTCACCATGGTGGCCTCCAAGTGGAGGCACGTCTCTGACCAAGGTACTACTGTAGTACTGCTACTACTATATAATACTGCTGTACTACTATACTATAGAGAGTTCACCATGGTGGCCTCCAAGTGGAGGCACGTCTCTGACCAAGGTACTACTGTAGTACTGCTACTACTATATAATACTGCTGTACTACTATACTATAGAGAGTTCACCATGGTGGCCTCCAAGTGGAGGCACGTCTCTGACCAAGGTACTACTGTAGTACTACTACTATAATACTGCCGTAATGCTACCGTACTACTGCTGCAGTACTACTAATATGTACTACTGCTGTACTACTACTAAATAATACTAATGTACTGCTGCAGTACGACTGTAATACTGCTGTAATACTGCAGTATTACTGCTATATAATACTAATGTAGTGCTGCAGTACTACTGTGGTGAGGAAGCTGCTGGTCGTGGTACTAACAGTAGTACTTGTAGTACTAACAGCAGTACTGTGTCCTCAGCTAAGGACGTGGTGAGGAAGCTGCTGGTCGTGGTACTAACAGTAGTACTTGTAGTACTAACAGCAGTACTGTGTCCTCAGCTAAGGACGTGGTGAGGAAGCTGCTGGTCGTGGTACTAACAGTAGTACTTGTAGTACTAACAGCAGTACTGTGTCCTCAGCTAAGGACGTGGTGAGGAAGCTGCTGGTCGTGGTACTAACAGTAGTACTTGTAGTACTAACAGCAGTACTGTGTCCTCAGCTAAGGACGTGGTGAGGAAGCTGCTGGTCGTGGTACTAACAGTAGTACTTGTAGTACTAACAGCAGTACTGTGTCCTCAGCTAAGGACGTGGTGAGGAAGCTGCTGGTCGTGGTACTAACAGTAGTACTTGTAGTACTAACAGCAGTACTGTGTCCTCAGCTAAGGACGTGGTGAGGAAGCTGCTGGTCGTGGTACTAACAGTAGTACTTGTAGTACTAACAGCAGTACTGTGTCCTCAGCTAAGGACGTGGTGAGGAAGCTGCTGGTCGTGGTACTAACAGTAGTACTTGTAGTACTAACAGCAGTACTGTGTCCTCAGCTAAGGACGTGGTGAGGAAGCTGCTGGTCGTGGTACTAACAGTAGTACTTGTAGTACTAACAGCAGTACTGTGTCCTCAGCTAAGGACGTGGTGAGGAAGCTGCTGGTCGTGGTACTAACAGTAGTACTTGTAGTACTAACAGCAGTACTGTGTCCTCAGCTAAGGACGTGGTGAGGAAGCTGCTGGTCGTGGTACTAACAGTAGTACTTGTAGTACTAACAGCAGTACTGTGTCCTCAGCTAAGGACGTGGTGAGGAAGCTGCTGGTCGTGGTACTAACAGTAGTACTTGTAGTACTAACAGCAGTACTGTGTCCTCAGCTAAGGACGTGGTGAGGAAGCTGCTGGTCGTGGTACTAACAGTAGTACTTGTAGTACTAACAGCAGTACTGTGTCCTCAGCTAAGGACGTGGTGAGGAAGCTGCTGGTCGTGGTACTAACAGTAGTACTTGTAGTACTAACAGCAGTACTGTGTCCTCAGCTAAGGACGTGGTGAGGAAGCTGCTGGTCGTGGTACTAACAGTAGTACTTGTAGTACTAACAGCAGTACTGTGTCCTCAGCTAAGGACGTGGTGAGGAAGCTGCTGGTCGTGGTACTAACAGTAGTACTTGTAGTACTAACAGCAGTACTGTGTCCTCAGCTAAGGACGTGGTGAGGAAGCTGCTGGTCGTGGTACTAACAGTAGTACTTGTAGTACTAACAGCAGTACTGTGTCCTCAGCTAAGGACGTGGTGAGGAAGCTGCTGGTCGTGGTACTAACAGTAGTACTTGTAGTACTAACAGCAGTACTGTGTCCTCAGCTAAGGACGTGGTGAGGAAGCTGCTGGTCGTGGTACTAACAGTAGTACTTGTAGTACTAACAGCAGTACTGTGTCCTCAGCTAAGGACGTGGTGAGGAAGCTGCTGGTCGTGGTACTAACAGTAGTACTTGTAGTACTAACAGCAGTACTGTGTCCTCAGCTAAGGACGTGGTGAGGAAGCTGCTGGTCGTGGTACTAACAGTAGTACTTGTAGTACTAACAGCAGTACTGTGTCCTCAGCTAAGGACGTGGTGAGGAAGCTGCTGGTCGTGGTACTAACAGTAGTACTTGTAGTACTAACAGCAGTACTGTGTCCTCAGCTAAGGACGTGGTGAGGAAGCTGCTGGTCGTGGTACTAACAGTAGTACTTGTAGTACTAACAGCAGTACTGTGTCCTCAGCTAAGGACGTGGTGAGGAAGCTGCTGGTCGTGGTACTAACAGTAGTACTTGTAGTACTAACAGCAGTACTGTGTCCTCAGCTAAGGACGTGGTGAGGAAGCTGCTGGTCGTGGTACTAACAGTAGTACTTGTAGTACTAACAGCAGTACTGTGTCCTCAGCTAAGGACGTGGTGAGGAAGCTGCTGGTCGTGGTACTAACAGTAGTACTTGTAGTACTAACAGCAGTACTGTGTCCTCAGCTAAGGACGTGGTGAGGAAGCTGCTGGTCGTGGTACTAACAGTAGTACTTGTAGTACTAACAGCAGTACTGTGTCCTCAGCTAAGGACGTGGTGAGGAAGCTGCTGGTCGTGGTACTAACAGTAGTACTTGTAGTACTAACAGCAGTACTGTGTCCTCAGCTAAGGACGTGGTGAGGAAGCTGCTGGTCGTGGTACTAACAGTAGTACTTGTAGTACTAACAGCAGTACTGTGTCCTCAGCTAAGGACGTGGTGAGGAAGCTGCTGGTCGTGGACCCCGGCAGCAGGATGACGATACAGGAAGCTCTGCAGCATCCCTGGTTACAGGTAACTGTGGTAACTGTGGTATGATTTCAGGCCTGGTGATGACACAGGACTACCCAGGTGCATGTTGGGACATGTGGTCACCAGTGTTTTCTATGTTCAGGATGATGAGACGGTACAGACGGCTCACAGACTCATGTTCCCCTCCGACGATGCGGCTGTTGCCACGGTAACAACATGCACACACTCATTTATTAAAACTAATTGATAGTAACACTGACTCCGCCCCTGACTCCTCCTCCAGCCCCAGGAGGTGGGTTCAGCCGCGAGGAGGAAACGAGGACGAGATGAGGGAGATGAAGGAGAAAAACATCAGGCCAAACGGAGGCAAGCCCCGCCTCCTGCCCCAGAGAGCCAATCGGATGCAGATGTTCCTCAGGTCATGTGACTCCACATGTCCACTACTGTAACACTGTAAATACAAGTTTGTCTTTGAATAAAGTACTTCATATTTTTCACTGTTCGTTTCTGATTTTATTTTTTTATGTTTCAAAGAATTCTTATTTTTCTTAAGACGTCAACAAATTTAAAATTGATTGGTTCCTCAAAATCTCATTGAGGCCTTTAGGATGGGTGCTATCTCATTGAGGCCTTTAGGATGGGTGCTATCTCATTGAGGCCTTTAGGATGGGTGCTATCTCATTGAGGCCTTTAGGATGGGTGCTATCTCATTGAGGCCTTTAGGATGGGTGCTATCTCATTGAGGCCTTTAGGATGGGTGCTATCTCATTGAGGCCTTTAGGATGGGTGCTATCTCATTGAGGCCTTTAGGATGGGTGCTATCTCATTGAGGCCTTTAGGATGGGTGCTATCTCATTGAGGCCTTTAGGATGGGTGCTATCTCATTGAGGCCTTTAGGATGGGTGCTAGTGTCCATCCCAAACACACTTGTGCAGCTTAAAGAAGACCTTAATGTCCAGAGTGTGGGTTTCTGTAATAATACAATATATTTAGTGGGCTGGAAATAAATAAAATTTATAAAACACATATTATAGTGTTCATTGTTAGAATACATTTATATTTAGATGGTGATATTTATTTTTCTTTAGAATGGTTTTGTTTGGGTTAGGGTTAGAGTGTGTGTGTGTGTGTGTGTGTGTGTGTGTGTGTGTGTTCTCTCTGAACAGCTGACAGCAGAAGAAGGCCAGCTCATCTATTAATAGCAGAGTCTCTCAGTCCTGGTCCCTCACAGTCCTGCACGCCGTTTCCCCAACAGCACCTGAGACACCTGGTCCTCCGTTCGTCATGCCCGGTAGTCAGGCCCGGTCCCGGACCAGAGACCGGAACAATGTCCTGAACCGGCCCGAGTTCCTCTCCTTAAACCAGCCCCTTGGCAGAGAGCAGGTGGCAGGGGAGGGGCGGGGGGTTGCGGTCCGAGGAGAGCCAGCAGACCGCAAAGTCAGCCGGAGGACTTGGGGGGGAGGTAAGAGGCTCTGCCCACTGACATTTAGGGTCCAACTAGGACCCAGACTGGTTCAGGTGGTTAGACTGAGTCTTGAGTCCTGGTCTCTGTGTCCTAGTCTCACAGTCTGTCCTGGTCTCTGTGTCCTGGTCTCACAGTCTGTCCTGGTCTCTGTGTCCTGGTCTCACAGTCTGTCCTGGTCTCTGTGTCCTGGTCTCACAGTCTGTCCTTGTATCTGTGTCCTGGTCTGTGTCCTGGTCTCTGTTCCTGGTCTCTGTCCCTGGTCTCTGTTCCTGTCTTTGTCCTGATCTCTGTTGCTGGTCTCCGTCATGGTCTCTGTCCCTGGTCTCACAGCCGGTTCTGGTCTCTCTGTCCTCAGGGGTTCGAGGGACTCCTCAGAGGGGGGCCCAGCAGCCGATGGGGGAGCGAGGGACGATCCCGTTGGCCGGAGCAGGACTGCATGCAGCTGAACCCGTCCTTTGGGGGCATCGCCATCAGCTCCCTGCTGGCCATCGACATCAGCCTGTCCCGCCGGCTGGGGGTCTGTGTGGGTCCCAGAGGCCCCGGGGCCCCCCTGAGGTCCCTGGTGGCCCTGCTGGCCCTCAGTGGACACGCCCTCTTCTGGTTTTGTGGGACGCTGGTCTGCCTCTGGAGGAGCAGCTCGCTGGCGGGACAGGAAGTGCTCGTCAACCTGCTGCTAGGCAACCACCTTTAACCTGTCTCTCTCTCTTTGCTAACTTATTACCCCCCTCTCTCTCTCTCTCTCTGCTAACACATTACCTGTCTCTCTCTCTCTCTCTAACTCATTACCTGTCTCTCTCTCTCTTTGTTAACACATTACCTGTCTCTCTCTCTCTCTGCTAACACATTACCTGTCTCTCTCTCTCTTTGTTAACACATTACCTGTGTCTCTCTCTCTCTCTGCTAACACATTACCTGTCTCTCTCTCTCTCTCTAACTCATTACCTGTCTCTCTCTCTCTTTGTTAACACATTACCTGTCTCTCTCTCTCTGCTAACACATTACCTGTCTCTCTCTCTCTTTGTTAACTCATTACCTGTCTCTCTCTCTCTCTCTAACTCATTACCTGTCTCTCTCTCTCTTTGTTAACACATTACCTGTCTCTCTCTCTCTGCTAACACATTACCTGTCTCTCTCTCTCTTTGTTAACTCATTACCTGTCTCTCTCTCTCTCTAACTCATTACCTGTCTCTCTCTCTTTGTTAACACATTACCTGTCTCTCTCTCTCTCTGCTAACACATTACCTGTCTCTCTCTCTCTTTGTTAACACATTACCTGTCTCTCTCTCTCTTTGTTAACTCATTACCTGTCTCTCTCTCTCTTTGTTAACACATTACCTGTCTCTCTCTCTCTCTGCTAACACATTACCTGTCTCTCTCTCTCTCTTTGTTAACACATTACCTGTCTCTCTCTCTCTAACACATTACCTGTCTCTCTCTCTCTCTGCTAACTCATTAACTGTCTCTCTCTCTTTGTTAACTCATTACCTGTCTCTCTCTCTCTCTCTAACTCATTACCTGTCTCTCTCTCTCTTTGTTAACACATTACCTGTCTCTCTCTCTCTGCTAACACATTACCTGTCTCTCTCTCTTTGTTAACTCATTACCTGTCTCTCTCTCTCTCTCTAACTCATTACCTGTCTCTCTCTCTCTTTGTTAACACATTACCTGTCTCTCTCTCTCTGCTAACACATTACCTGTCTCTCTCTCTCTTTGTTAACTCATTACCTGTCTCTCTCTCTCTCTCTAACTCATTACCTGTCTCTCTCTCTCTTTGTTAACACATTACCTGTCTCTCTCTCTCTGCTAACACATTACCTGTCTCTCTCTCTCTTTGTTAACTCATTACCTGTCTCTCTCTCTCTCTAACTCATTACCTGTCTCTCTCTCTTTGTTAACACATTACCTGTCTCTCTCTCTCTCTGCTAACACATTACCTGTCTCTCTCTCTCTTTGTTAACACATTACCTGTCTCTCTCTCTCTTTGTTAACTCATTACCTGTCTCTCTCTCTCTTTGTTAACACATTACCTGTCTCTCTCTCTCTCTGCTAACACATTACCTGTCTCTCTCTCTCTCTTTGTTAACACATTACCTGTCTCTCTCTCTCTAACACATTACCTGTCTCTCTCTCTCTCTGCTAACTCATTAACTGTCTCTCTCTCTTTGTTAACTCATTACCTGTCTCTCTCTCTCTTTGTTAACTCATTACCTGTCTCTCTCTCTCTTTGTTAACTCATTACCTGTCTCTCTCTCTCTCTCTCTCTCTAACTCATTACCTGTCTCTCTCTCTGCTAACTCATTACCTGTCTCTCTCTCTGCTAACTCATTACCTGTCTCTCTCTCTCTCTTTGTTAACACATTACCTGTCTCTCTCTCTCTCTCTGCTAACTCATTAACTGTCTCTCTCTCTCTTTGTTAACTCATTACCTGTCTCTCTCTCTCTTTGTTAACTCATTACCTGTCTCTCTCTCTCTCTCTCTAACTCATTACCTGTCTCTCTCTCTGCTAACTCATTACCTGTCTCTCTCTCTCTTTGTTAACACATTACCTGTCTCTCTCTCTCTCTCTGCTAACACATTACCTGTCTCTCTCTCTCTCTTTGTTAACACATTACCTGTCTCTCTCTCTCTCTTTGTTAACACATTACCTGTCTCTCTCAATTCAATTCAATTCAATTCGCTTTATTGGCATGAATGTACAAAAATACAATATTGCCAAAGCATTACAACAACAAGAGACAAACACAAAAATATACAACTTACATGGACAACCACAATAATAATAAAACCATTCCAATTCCAGACGAAATGTCACGTGTGTGTGTGTGTGTGTGTGTGTGTGTGTGTGTGTGTGTGTGTGTGTGTGTGTGTGTGTGTGTGTGTGTGTGTGTGTGTGTGTGTGTGTGTGTGTGTGTGTGTGTGTGTGTGTGTGTGTGTGTGTCACTCACTGTCCCTCAGGTTGTGACACAACAGGACATAAGGAGCAACAAGTTGTGTGTGTGTCCTTCTCCCAGAAGGATTCTTAGTTTAGCAGATTCTCCCAGTTCTTTGAAACCAGGGATCTGGGAGCTGAGCCGGTCTAACCACGCTCGTCTTATTTCACTATATTTATCACATTTTAGGAGGAAGTGCATCTCTGTCTCAACCTCATCTGTCCAACAGTGACCACATATTCTGTTTTCTTTTGGTTGCCAAGATTTCTTCTGTCGGCCTTTTTCGATTGCTAACTGGTCACTGAGCCTGAACCTGGTCAGGGTCTGTCTCTGCTTCTGAACCTGGTCAGGGTCTGTCTCTGCTTCTGAACCTGGTCAGGGTCTGTCTCTGCTTCTGAACCTGGTCAGGGTCTGTCTCTGCTTCTGAACCTGGTCAGGGTCTGTCTCTGCTTCTGAACCTGGTCAGGGTCTGTCTCTGCTTCTGAACCTGGTCAGGGTCTGTCTCTGCTTCTGAACCTGGTCAGGGTCTGTCTCTGCTTCTGACCCCTGACAGAAGAGAGATATTCTGCCAATTCATAATCTCTTTTTAGAGCCAGATAACATCCTAATCTACTTTGACTTGCAGTTTCTTTTCTCCAATGTTCCAGATATGTTTCTTTGCTTTTCTTTATAACTGTGTTGACTCTAACTGGTGTTTGGAGAGCAGTGCTGGTGTGAGACTGGTTCTGCTGTGTAGACGTTAGTCTCAGCACCAACTGACTCAGGAGACTCTTTTCTGGGTTCAGCTCTTGGCTTCGGAGGGCTTTAACATGGAGGGTGTCTGGTGAATTTGTATGAATGTGATTCCAAAAATGGAGTGCTCGTTTATGAATGTTTATTATAAGGGGATATCTGCCTAATTCTGCACTACATGCATTTGTTGGTGTCTTTCTTTGAACGTTTAGGATCGTTCTGCAGAACTCTGCATGTAGAGCTTCTGTGGGGTGTTTGTCCCATCTAGTGTAGTCATGGTGACTGAGTGGACCCCAAACTTCACTACCATACAGCGCAATGGGCTGGATCACGTTATCAAAAATCTTACACCAGATTTTAATTGGAATTTGGATATTATAAAATGTTCTTTTAATAGCATAGAGGGCTCTTCTGGCTTTTTCTTTTAGTGCATTCACTGCTAGGTTGAAACTCCCCGAGGCTGTGATAGTTAGTCCTAGATACGTGTAGCTCATGGTGTGTTGGATGGTGGCATTTCCCAGAGTCAAAAGGTGTTTGTTTTCTTGACATCTGGGCCTTTTATGGAAGATCATGATGTTGGTCTTCTTTAGGTTTATTGCCAGGGCCCAGTTCTGACAGTAGTCCTCCAGCAGGTCTAGCTGTTGCTGGAGTCCCTGTTTTGTGGGGGACAACAGCACTAGGTCGTCTGCATAAAAGAGAGATTTCACCTCTCTGTCTAGGAGCCGGAGGCCTGGGGCTGTACTCTGGTCCAACTGTTCTGCCAGATCATTAATGTAGATGTTGAAGAGTGTTGGACTTAGATTGCAGCCCTGACGAACACCTCTTCTCTGGGTGAAGAAGTCTGTCCGTCTGTCTCCTATTTTCACTGCACACTTAATATTCAAATACATAGATTTTATAATGTCATAGACTTTTCCTCCAATGCCAGATTGTAAAAGTTTGTAATATAGTCCTTTATGCCAAATTGAATCAAATGCTTTCTTAAAATCAATAAAACAAGCAAATATTTGTCCATTTGTTTGGTGTGCATGCTTCTGGATGAGCGTGTGAAGGGTATAAATATGATCTGTGGTACGGTGTTTTGGAAGAAAGCCAATTTGAGTTTTACTAATTATGTTGTGTTGGTCCAGATAATCTAAGATTCTATTATTTATGATACTTCCAAATAGCTTCCCAAGGCAACTGCTAATGCAGATGCCACGGTAGTTATTTGGGTCTAATTTATCTCCACTTTTATAAATTGGAGAAATCAGTCCCTCACACCAGATGTCAGGAAAGCAGCCTGAACCCAGAACTATGTTAAATAGTTTGAGTACTGCATCCTGCATTGCAGGAGTGCTGTTTTTAAGCATTTAATTTTTTATGCTGTCTGGACCACAAGCTTTTTTAGTTTTGATACATTTAATTTTTTCCATCAATTCTTCTAAAGTGATTTGGAAGTCAAGAGGGTTCTGATTGTTTTTAATTGTCAATTCTAATGTTCGCAGCTTTTCTCGAATACTTTTGTGGTTTGAATTAATTTCATTTGGTGGAATGTCTTTATATAGATTTTCAAAATGTGGTTTCCAAATGTCACCATCTTGAATGGGTAGTGTATGTGGTTTTGTTATGCTCAATGTATTTAACATTTCCCAGAATTGGTTTTGGTGTATAGAGCTTTCAATTTCTTCCAGTCTTTCATTTGTATAATTTAGTTTTTTGTTCCTAATTGTGTATTTATATCTTTTGAGAGTTTCGCTAAAGCTAATTCGTAAGTTTTGATTGTTTGGTTGTTGATGTTTTAAGTTCGATATTTTTCGTAGATCTTTTCTGATATTTTTACAATCATTGTCAAACCATTTTTCATTTTTTGGCTTTTTCTTGTACTGTCTTTGCATTTTGACGAGGTTGGCTTTAATAGCTGCCTCATGAAATAGTGCATTGATGTCAGCAATGGCCATGTTGACACCAGCCTTGGTCGTGGCGTACTGATTTCCTCTGAATTTCAAAATTTGACTAATTAGATCAGGGGAATTTAGCGCCATGTAGAATTTGTCCCCATTTGTCCCCACTGTCTTGAGCCCATCTCTCTCTCTCTCTGCTAACACATTACCTGTCTCTCTCTCTCTGCTAACACATTACCTGTCTCTCTCTCTCTGCTAACACATTACCTGTCTCTCTCTCTCTCTGCTAACTCATTAACTGTCTCTCTCTCTCTCTGCTGACACATTACCTGTCTCTCTCTTTACCTGTCTCTCTCTCTGCTAACTCATTAACTGTCTCTCTCTCTGCTAACTCGTTACCTGTCTCTCTCTCTCTGTCTCTCTGTTCCACAGCTCTGACCCTGGATCTGATGACGGTCGCTGGCGTGCCATGACTACGTTGCCATGGATACATATTCTTTCCCAGCAGCCCACGCCAGCCGAGCCGTCATGGTGTCACAGTTCCTGTTGACCCACCTGGTGCTGGCGGTCAGTGTTCTCATCACCATCATATTATTGTTCTTTCTTTGTTGTTCAATCCTGCGTTCGTGTAACCAGCCAATCACAAAGGCAACCATGTGATCAGCTGTCAGCCAATCGGATGGGAGCTGGTTTCTATAGCCGTGTTGAATATTTCAAAATAAGATTTAAAGAAAACATCTTTAACAAATTAAACCTGAGTGAATTATCTGGATGGCTCAAATGAACCGGGTCAGAGGCCCAGGACCCTGAAACCCTGTGACTGGACTCCTTGAATTGACACTTCCTGTCCTCCAGGTGCCCCTCAGGATCCTGCTCTACTTGTGGGCCGTCCTGGCGGGGGTGTCCCGGGTGCTGCTGGGTAAACATCACCTGTCAGACGTCAGCTGCGGATTCGCTCTCGGCTTCCTGCACTTCAGTCTGGTGGAGTCCGTCTGGCTAGACTCTGACACCTGCCAGACCCTGATCTCCATCGGCACGCTGCGCTGGACTTTGCTGATCTGAACTGGTCTGTACCGGTTCAGATGGGAGGAGGACTGGTCTGTCTGGAGGTTCACACGTTGGCACACACTGGACACATTTCACACTGGACACATTTCGTGTCTCAGGTCTGACTTCCTGTTGTGAAAAACTAGGAGATTTTTTTAACAACAATATGAAAGAAATGTTTGGCCTGAAACATTTAGAGGCGAAGCACCTCCCCTCCCAGTGAACTACAATTAAGCCCCTCCCCTCCCAATGAACTACAATTAAGCCCCTCCCCTCCCAGTGAACTACAATTAAGCCCCTTCTCTCCCAGTGGACTACAATTAAGCCCCTTCTCTCCCAGTGGACTACAATTAAGCCCCTTCTCTCCCAGTGGACTACAATTAAGCCCCTTCTCTCCCAGTGGACTACAATTAAGCCCCTTCTCTACCAGTGGACTACAATTCAAACTAAATATGAGTCTCTCGTTGCCGACAGCCGGCCTTTCTTTCTACTTTTAGTTCATACTTCCTGACACCATTACACCGTGACCTTTGAACCTCTGGCTCATTTATCTGCAGTGTAAAGAATTGTGGGTCAGAATTGAGACGTTGGCTTCATCCGGCAGAAAATCCTGGTACGTCTGGTAGAGACACAATGTTTATTGGGACTAAATTATCTGGTGGTGGAACGAACAGAAAGCCACACGGGGACACCAGGAGGGGCGGGGCTTCACCTCCATCAGATTGTAACTCCACCCACAACAGTCTTTATCTCACAACGACGATTAAAACTCTGAACTGATCCTGGAGATTAGAGTTGATATTAAATGTTGATTTCTATCAATCTGGTGATTAATGTTCATATTTACAGCATTGACGTGTGCAGAGAGATGAACTCAACACTGATTGAAACCACAGAAGAAGAAACAGAAAGTTGAAATCTGTTCTAATTAATAAAAAGGTTTTCACCCGTCTGAACTGAATCTGTTTTTACTTCAAAGTCACAAAACACACCTCTGAATATATGACTGTAAATCAATTATTTGTGATATATAGTGTATATAGTTTATCTAGATGGCATTGCCCTGACATCCAGCACCACATAATTACATTACCCCACTAGAGAGCTCATAGTACCATATTACCCCACTAGAGAGTTTATAGTACCATATTACCCACTAGAGAGCTCATAGTACCATATTACCCCACTAGAGAGCTCATAGTACCACATTACCCCACTAGAGAGCTCATAGTACCACATTACCCCACTAGAGAGCTCATAGTACCATATTACCTCACTAGAGAGCTCATAGTACCATATTACCCCACTAGAGAGTTTATAGTACCATATTACCCCACTAGAGAGCTCATAGTACCATATTACCCCACTAGAGAGCTCATAGTACCACATTACCCCACTAGAGAGCTCATAGTACCACATTACCCCACTAGAGAGCTCATAGTACCATATTACCTCACTAGAGAGCTCATAGTACCATATTACCCCACTAGAGAGTTTATAGTACCATATTACCTCACTAGAGAGCTCATAGTACCATATTACCCCACTAGAGAGCTCATAGTACCATATTACCCCACTAGAGAGTTTATAGTACCATATTACCCCACTAGAGAGCTCATAGTACCACATTACCCCACTAGAGAGCTCATAGTACCACATTACCCCACTAGAGAGCTCATAGTACCACATTACCCCACTAGAGAGCTCATAGTACCACATTACCCCACTAGAGAGCTCATAGTACCATATTACCCCACTAGAGAGCTCATAGTACCATATTACCCCACTAGAGAGCTCATAGTACCATATTACCCCACTAGAGAGTTTATAGTACCATATTACCCCACTAGAGAGCTCATAGTACCACATTACCCCACTAGAGAGCTCATAGTACCACATTACCCCACTAGAGAGCTCATAGTACCACATTACCCCACTAGAGAGCTCATAGTACCATATTACCCCACAAAAGACCATTGTTCAGGTTCAAGGACTTCCCATGTGATGAAGACATGTTCAAGGACTTCCCATGTGATGAAGACATGTTCAAGGACTTCCCATGTGATGAAGACATGTTCAAGGACTTCCAATGTGATGAAGACATGTTCAAGGACTTCCTATGTGATGAAGAGTGTTCAAGGACTTCCCATGTGATGAAGAGTGTTCAAGGACTTCCCATGTGATGAAGAGTGTTCAAGGACTTCCCATGTGATGAAGAGTGTTCAAGGACTTCAAGGCTCATAGTACCACATTACCCCACTAGAGATCTCATAGTACCATATTACCACTAGAGAGCTCATAGTACCACATTACCCCACAAAAGACCATTGTTCAGGTTCAAGGACTTCCCATGTGATGAAGACATGTTCAAGGACTTCCCATGTGATGAAGACATGTTCAAGGACTTCCCATGTGATGAAGACATGTTCAAGGACTTCCCATGTGATGAAGACATGTTCAAGGACTTCCCATGTGATGAAGACATGTTCAAGGACTTCATATGTGATGAAGAGTGTTCAAGGACTTCCCATGTGATGAAGACATGTTCAAGGACTTCCCATGTGATGAAGACATGTTCAAGGACTTCCAATGTGATGAAGACATGTTCAAGGACTTCCTATGTGATGAAGAGTGTTCAAGGACTTCCCATGTGATGAAGAGTGTTCAAGGACTTCCCATGTGATGAAGAGTGTTCAAGGACTTCCCATGTGATGAAGAGTGTTCAAGGACTTCCCATGTGATGAAGACGTGTTCAAGGACTTCCCATGTGATGAAGAGTGTTCAAGGACTTCCCATGTGATGAAGAGTGTTCAAGGACTTCCCATGTGATGAAGAGTGTTCAAGGACTTCCCATGTGATGAAGACGTGTTCAAGGACTTCCCATATGAGGACTACCAAACGACAGGGCAAGAAGTGCACAGTGTTACAAAAGTGCACATTTTATTTATTTTTACTGGCTTCTATATATTTACTCATACTACAAGGATCTGAATACTTCTTCCACCTTCGGATGATGGTGCTGATGTATATTTAACTTAACTATAGTATTATTATGATTTTATTTAGTCAAACTCTCGCCTCGTAGGAACCGTTGTTACTCAGTCGTGTGTTCCGATCCGGACGTGGTTCACAGACACACCGTTGCTATTGGATGCAGCAGCAGCTCTGGCGGTGCAATGCTAACGATGCTAACATCGACTCACCTGTGAGAGAAAAGACACGAAACGTAGCAGTTTATATTCTGACGTGTTTACCCTCTGATGTCATTATGTCTGTATGCGTCAGCTAGTGCGTTTATCTCCAGAGCTAACAGAAGCTAACTGAAGCTAACTGAGCTAGCGGCCGGGTTAGCGGCTCTCTCTCTCTATACATGTGTACATATGTATACACCATGTGTAAATGTATGTATATATATATATATATATATATATATATACACACACACACAGTATATATAGCTAGTGTACCTCTAGTGTAGTGTATGTCTAGTTACTATATATACAGTCTAATATATATGTATATATATATAACGCTATATGTATATATGTATATATATATATACATATATATACACACACTACATAGCTAGTGTACATATATCTAGTTACTATATAGATACACTATATATATAGTGTATATATATACATACACATACATATATACACACAGACAAACACACAATATTATATAGTTTAAACTAAAGCTCTCAGACCTGGTTTACTTCTTTCAGGTTCTGCTGAAGGATCAGACGAGCAGTTGGACTCTTCATACTGAGATGGACCTGGACCCGAGCCGGGCCAGTCTTCTTCAGACCATTTCTGTCACCATGCTGGTTTCAACATGTCGGACCGCAACCCAGCTGCTGTAGAGGAACCTCCTGGTTCCGGTTCTAGTGGTCTCGGTCGCCCTCCACTGGCAGGGAAGGCCCTGTCGGAGGCCTTTGCCCGGCTGCGGTACCGGGACACGTCCCTGCTGGTCTGGCAGCAGCAGCAGCAGGACATGCAGGCTGCCCCCCCCCCCACCTACCTGAGCCGCAGCCAGTCGGCCTGGTACAGCAGCTTCGGGAACCAGGCCGTGCTGGTCCGGAACCAGAAGGGTCTGGAGGATGTGGGTGGGGGGTCCAGGATCTGCAACATCATGTAGACCGGAACCAGGAACCCTAGCAGACTGGTTTCACTCCAGTCTGGCGTGATGCTATTTAAACATCAACAGTATAGTTCTGGTCTCCGAGGACCTCGGTCTCAGACCAGATGGAAGAAGACACACAGAGAGCCGCCAGGCATTGCGGGAAATATATGATCTGTAAAGACTCCGGGTTCTGAACTACAACGAGTCCAACAGACCAGTTTAGCTCCTGGCAGTCTGGTTGGACTGAACCAGATCCTCTATGAAGCTGGTTCAGAGTTTACTTATCTGGTTATGAGACCTGCACATAAAGGGGCGGAGTTTACAGCATCTGACCAATCACAGACGAGGACGGGTCAGCTGTTCCAGAGACATTCTGTTAGTTTATGAACCATGGTGCACACGTTAATAGTACTCAACACATTGAATACGTACTGAGTACTAGTTCTCAACAGGTTGAATACGTACTGAGTACTAGTTCTCAACAGGTTGAATACGTACTGAGTACTAGTACGTGACTGAAGCGCCTACCTGTTCAGCAGGTCTCCATGACGACGTACGTTTAACCCTAATAAAAGTACCTGAAATCAAAAGTTGGTTTGCTGTAAAATGATTCTCTCTAATGATGTAACAAACCTTTACTTTTACTAATACTCTAGAAACCTGTTGTCTGAAACTTCAGTCCAACAAATCACGTAGTAGTAGACACTACATATATATATATATATATATATATATATATATATATATATATGTATATACTATGTGTGTGCATATGTATGTATATATACAGTTAGGTCCATAAATATTTGGACATTGACACATTTTTCATTATTTTGGCTCTGTACACCACAACAATGGAGTTGAAATGAAAAAATCAAGATGTGCTTTAAGTGCAGACTTTCAGCTTTAATTTGAGGGTATTTACATCCAAATCAGGTGAACGGTGTAGGAATTACAACAAATTAAAATGTGGCCACCCTCTTTTTAAGGGACCAAAAGTAATTGGACAAATTAATATAATCATAAATCTAATTGTCACTTTTAATACTTTGTTGAAAATCCTTTGCAGTCAATGACAGCCTGAAGTCTGGATTCCATAGACATCACCAGACGCTGGCTTTCGTCCCTGGTGATGCTCTGCCAGGCCTCTACTGCAACCGTCTTCAGTTCCTGCTGGTTCTTGGGGCATTCTCCCTTCAGTTTTGTCTTCAGCAAGTGAAATGCATGCTCAATTGGATTCAGGTCAGGTGATTGACTTGGCCATTGCAGAACATTCCACTTCTTTGCCTTAAAACACTCCTTGGTTGCTTTCGCAGTATGCTTCGGGTCATTGTCCATCTGCACTGTGAAGCGCCGTCCAATGAGTTCTGAAGCATTTGGCTGAATATGAGCAGATAATATTGCCCGAAACACTTCCGAATTCATCCTGCTACTTTTGTCAGCAGTCACATCATCAATAAATACGAGGGAACCAGTTCCATTGGCAGCCATACATGCCCACGCCATAACACTACCTCCACCATGCTTCACTGATGAGGTGGTATGCTTTGGATCATGAGCAGTTCATTTCCTTCTCCATACTCTTCTCTTCCCATCATTCTGGTACAAGTTTATCTTCGTCTCATCTGTCCATAGGATGTTCTTCCAGAACTGTACAGGCTCTTTTAGATGTTTTTTGGCAAACTCTAATCTGGTCTTCCTGTTTTTGAGGCTCACCAATGGTTTACATCTTGTGGTGAACCCTCTGTATTTACTCTGGTGAAGTCTTCTCGTGATTTTCGACTTTGACACAGATACACCTACCTCCTGGAGAGTGTTCTTGATCTGGCCAACTGTTGTGAAGGGGTTTTTATTCACCAGGAAATGATTCTTCTGTCATCCACCACAGTTGTCTTCTGTGGTCTTCCAGGTCTTTTGGTGTAGCTGAGCTCACCAGTGCGTTCTTTCTTCTTAAGAATGTACCAAACAGTTGATTTGGCCACACCTAATGTGTCTGCTATCTCTCTGATGGTTTTGTTTTGATTTTTCAGCCTAATGATGGCTTGCTTCACTGATAGTGACAGCTCTTTGGACTTAATATTGAAGGTTGACCGCAACAGATTCCAAACACAAATACCACACCTGAAGTGAACCCAAGACCCTTTTATCTACTCCTTGTAAATGAAATATCGAGGGAATTACACACACCTGACCTTGAAACAGCTGATCAGCCAATTGTCCAATTACTTTTGGTCCCTTAAAAAGAGGGTGGCCACATTTTAATTTGTTGTAATTCCTACACCGTTCACCTGATTTGGATGTAAATACCCTCAAATTAAAGCTGAAAGTCTGCACTTAAAGCACATCTTGATTTTTTCATTACAACTCCATTGTTGTGGTGTACAGAGCCAAAATAATGAAAAATGTGTCAATGTCCAAATATTTATGGACCTAACTGTACATATATTTAAAAAACAAACTACTTGATAAAAAATCTACTACTTGATCAAGCTTTTTTCACTTTGTCATTATGGGATGTTGTGTGTAGAATTGAGGAAAAAAATGAATTTAATCCATTTTGGATTAAGACCAACATAACAAAATGTGGTTTGCATCTCATATCTACCTCATTCACAAGGTCTATTTGAATAATAAAAAACTATAATATACAGAAAACATTGTGAAGATAGATAATAAGTTCATATATGTGTTTGTGGTATATTGGCTTATGATAGTACACAGAAAAGAAAATATATATATTTTTCATAAAAACAAATTCAAAGTTAATTTTCACTATTAACTAAGGCTTTCTTTAAATATATAAAATAGCTCTATGTGGTAGGAGTATCTTTGCAAAGTTTGTCTTTGAGTGAAGTTAACCCTTTTTAATAATTATTTTATAATTATAGTTCAGACATTGAGAAATCATGTTAACTCTGCTGAAGCTAAAAGTTCCCACACTCTTCGGTAGTCCTTGAATGGTCCTTGCTGTCAGAGCACGCAATGAAAAAGTAGAAGGCCTTGATTAATCATATTTCAGCCATAAATAAGTCAATTTTCTTTATTGACTTGTGAGGCCAAGATGTGTCGTTTCTTTTGCTGTATCACACCAGTGGCTCTGCTAAGGGTTGGTTTTGATTAACAGGCTCTGAACCCCAGAGCCCCCATTTTTGGGTGCATGAGGTTAAATGAACGTTTACTCTATAATTTAATGGATGGTGTATTTGAAGATGTAGACCTGCAATAGTCTGGAATGGACGACAAGACCAAAGAGCTGTCTGATGACACCAGGGACCAGTTGTAGACCTGCAATAGTCTGGAATGGACCACAAGACCAAAGAGCTGTCTGACGACACCAGGGACCAGTTGTAGACCTGCAATAGTCTGGAATGGACCACAAGACCAAAGAGCTGTCTGACGACACCAGGGACCAGTTGTAGACCTGCAATAGTCTGGAATGGACCACAAGACTAAAGAGCTGTCTGACGACACCAGGGACCAGTTGTAGACCTGCAATAATCTGGAATGGACCACAAGACCATCGGCAAGCAATTTGGTGAGGAGAAGACAACTGTCGTGCGATTATTCAGAAATGGAAGAAACACAAAATGACCATCAATCGGCCTCGGTCTGGGGCTCCACGCAGGATCTCATCTCGTGGGGTATCAAGGATCATGATAAAAGGTGAGGGTTCAGCCCAGAACTACACAGGAGGAAATTGTTCAAGATCTCCAGACAGCTGGGACCACAGAAACCAAAAAAATCATTGGTACCACACTACGTCGTCATGGATTCAAATTCTGCAGCACCAGTGGAGGAATGCTGACTGTAACACCAAGAACACCCTCACCGCCAAGCATGGAGGAGGAGACACTATGCTTTGGGGTGTTTCTCTGCTGAGGGGACAGGACGACTTCACCGCATCGAGAGAGGATGGACAAGGTCATGGACCGGGAAATCACGGACCATAAGGTCATGGAGCGGCTCCAGAAGAAGCACATGAAGGTCCTGGAGTGGCTCCAGAAGAAAAACATGGAGCGGCTCCAGAAGAAGCACATGAAGGTCCTGGAGTGGCTCCAGAAGAAGTACATGGTCATGGAGTGGCTCCAGAAGAAGCACATGAAGGTCATGGAGTGGCTCCAGAAGAAGTACATGGTCATGGAGTGGCTCCAGAAGAAGCACATGGTCATGGAGTGGCTCCAGAAGAAGCACATGGTCATGGAGTGGCTCCAGAAGAAGTACATGAAGGTCATGGAGTGGCTCCAGAAGAAGTACATGAAGGTCATGGAGTGGCTCCAGAAGAAGCACATGGTCATGGAGTGGCTCCAGAAGAAGTACATGGTCATGGAGTGGCTCCAGAAGAAGTGCATGGTCATGGAGTGGCTCCAGAAGAAGTACATGGTCCTGGAGTGGCTCCAGAAGAAGTACATGGTCATGGAGTGGCTCCAGAAGAAGTACATGAAGGTCATGGAGTGGCTCCAGAAGAAGTACATGAAGGTCATGGAGTGGCTCCAGAAGAAGCACATGGTCATGGAGTGGCTCCAGAAGAAGTACATGGTCATGGAGTGGCTCCAGAAGAAGTACATGGTCATGGAGTGGCTCCAGAAGAAGTACATGGTCATGGAGTGGCTCCAGAAGAAGTACATGGTCCTGGAGTGGCTCCAGAAGAAGCACATGGTCATGGAGTGGCTCCAGAAGAAGTACATGGTCATGGAGTGGCTCCAGAAGAAGTACATGGTCATGGAGTGGCTCCAGAAGAAGTACATGGTCATGGAGTGGCTCCAGAAGAAGCACATGAAGGTCTCCAGACTTGAATCCCAGAGAACATCTGTGGAGGGAGCTGAAGCTTCCAGTTGCCAAGCGACGGCCTCAAAACCTTCAGGACTTGGAAAGGATCTGGAGAAGAGTGGACCACAATCCCTCCTGAGAACCTGGAGAGCAAGAAGCATCTGATCTGCCAGCAAAGGAATGCAATTTACCGGTATCAGTGTGTGTGTGTGTACACACGTAATTACACGCATATATGTGCAAACACACACACTCAGAGAGACACAGAGAAAAAGAGACACACACAGTGAATGAGAGTCCAGTCAGCTGGTCAGTTTATGCGTTTATTTATGAAAACAAAGGAACTCAGAAAATAAGGATCCATATCAGTAATTACATCAACAGTCCAGTGGGGGTCGCCTGCTCTCTAACCTCCGGCCTACTGAGCGACACAGCGCTCACACATACGGAGGATGTACGGAGTGCATGCAAATACACAAAATCACTTGCTTCCTTTTCTTATTAAAATACAAAAATTAACTATTAGCATCAAAGCTCGACCATCAACTAAAAACAGAGGAGGGTTACTGTGGCAACGAGCTGTCTCACTGTCCGCCTGTCTGTCACACCGGGAGGAAACGGGGGTTCAGCATTATTTATTGATCACTTATTGATTAGTCTGTAAAATGTCTGTTTTAAGTTTCTCAACACGTTTCTTCGTTCCAACGACAAAAAGCACATCCCATAATTAAAACATCTCCATGACAATTGAGCAACTCCATCCCTCGATGAAGACCATGGCGTTTGGTTGAAAGCCAGAAAGCAGCGACAGGAATCAATAACCACCAACCAGAAGCTTCAACCAATCAGGAGGAAGCAGCCGCGTCACTGGGCTGCGAGCGGATCAAAGGTCAGGCGAGGAGCGGCCGACGGGCAAGCCGTGTGTTCGAGAGCAGAAGTCACATGATCTAATCGGATTGATCCGGTCAGAAGTGAAAGACGGTGGTCAGAAAAGAAAAAACACCCCCCATGAGGTCACATGATAAGAACCCGACCAATCAGAGTAGAGCCTGGTCTCGCTTCACCCCAGCCACCCCGACCCTGAACTCAGGGGTCAAAGGTCAACCCGACTGGTCTAAATGTAAGGATGCTTGCGGGCGAACACCAGGCGGTGATGTCATCGCACGTGACGAGGCAGCAGCCAATCAGAACAGAGTGAAAACAGAGTTCATGAAGGGTTCAAATCACAGGAAACTGCCTCCTCACATGACATTTTTATTTTAAAAAGTATACCGTCATAAAAATAACAAAAATATAAACTGATGAACTTATTTCATACGTTTTTTAAGTATTTGTTTTCCCGCCAATTTAGTTTGAAAATCTGCTAAAATAAAAAACCTCTAAAAGAATGAAGACTGTGTGTGTGTGTGTGTGTGTGTGTGTGTGTGTGTGTGTGTGTGTGTGTGTGTGTGTGTGTACAGTATGAGGTGTGGTTTTGGCGAGGGGGACAGCGGTACAAAGACATCTTTATATAGAGAACCGTATAAGACACAAACAAGTTCAGCACTCAATCTGAAAATAAAAGACATGTAGTGTTAAAAAAGAAGAAGTTTGTCTTTGCTCTCTGCTGACGGGGGAGGGGGGCAAGGGGGGGCTGTCTGCCCAGTAGGTTGTGAGTTTGGGTTGCAGAACCAGCAGAGGACAGGGTCTGGTCTCCATTTTACTTTTGTTTTTAGAAAATCATCCGTCAGATTTTTACTTTGAAAACCGGTCCATGATTTTAATCCAATAACAATAATAATAATAATAATAATAATAACAAGGTGTGTGCACATGATCCATCAGGTGGCCTTCAGGTGTGTCAACATGATCTATCAGGTGGCCTTCAGGTGTGTCAACATGATCCACCAGGTGTGTCAACATGATCCATCAGGTGGTCTTCAGGTGTGTGACCATGATCCACCAGGTGGCCTTCAGGTGTGTCAACATGATCCACCAGGTGTGTCAACATGATCCACCAGGTGGTCTTCAGGTGTTTCAACATGATCCATCAGGTGGCCTTCAGGTGTGTCAACATGATCTATCAGGTGGCCTTCAGGTGTGTCAACATGATCCACCAGGTGTGTCAACATGATCCATCAGGTGGTCTTCAGGTGTGTGACCATGATCCACCAGGTGGCCTTCAGGTGTGTCAACATGATCCACCAGGTGTGTCAACATGATCCACCAGGTGGTCTTCAGGTGTTTCAACATGATCCACCAGGTGGTCTTCAGGTGTTTCAACATGATCCATCAGGTGGTCTTCAGGTGTGTCAACATGATCCATCAGGTGGTCTTCAGGTGTGTCAACATGATCCATCAGGTGGTCTTCAGGTTTTTCAACATGATCATCAGGTGGTCTTCAGGTGTGTGCACATGATCCATCAGGTGGTCTTCAGGTGTGTCAACATGATCCATCAGGTGGCCTTCAGGTGTGTCAACATGATCCATCAGGTGGTCTTCAGGTTTTTCAACATGATCATCAGGTGGTCTTCAGGTGTGTGCACATGATCCACCAGGTGTGTCAACGTGGTCTTCAGGTCGTCAAACAGCTTATCAGGACCAACGGAGGCCTCTGATTGGGTTCCGCGAGTCTCTGACCGCAAAGACCAAAATGCGAGGAAACTATTTGCAGCTCAACTTCTGATCAATCGAAGTACCCATTGAGATCTCCTCCTCCTCCTCCTCCCCCCATGCTGCTCTATAGATGCTTCTGGAATGTTTTCAGAGGTCACAGCCGGCCATTCAAGAAGAAGAAAGCTGTTCATAGAAGATCTCACAGACAGACAGACAGACAGACAGACAGACAGACAGACAGTCAGTCAGTCAGTCTCTCCACCACATGTCTCCCTTCCTCCTCCCGCTTGGAAAGTGATGCTTTCTTCTTCTTCACTCCCATCTGTCGGCATTCCGCCAGGAAGGAAAAAAAAAAAAAATAAAGACGACACTAGGAGCTAAAAAAACCTGTCAGCCTATTTACATACAGTCTCCAAGTCTGGGTGTGTGTGTTTTTTGTGTGTGTTATATATATATATATATATATATATATATATGTGTTGTAAGAAGTTCAGAGTGTATCTCTGTCTTTTGTTTGTATTTTCAGGATGGAAGTTTACATGGATGTGTGTGTTAGTGTGTATCTGCATGTTTTAACTGGATAGATTGTGTGTGTGTGTGTGTGTGTGTGTGTGTGTGTAGAGTGGATAAACCTCTGTGTGTGTGATCAGTGTGTATGATCAGTAACATTTGTGTGTACTGTGAGTTTGTGTATGCGTGTATTCAGTCTGTGTCAGAGGAAGAGGAGGTTCCTGTTGAGGAGCTGTCATCAGAGGAGGAAGAGGAGCTGCCACTCAAGCGGCTAGCCCCGCCTCCCGACGCCCCGCCTCCAGCTGCCTTCTCTGTTGAGAGAGAGACACACGTACAGGAGTTAATAAACATAAGCATGACCAGTGACGTTAGAAGCGCATCATATTTAACAACAAAGATCAGGGGCAGAGGACGTACCCGTGTGGGGCAGAGGACGTACCCGTGAGGGCAGAGGACGTACCCGTGAGGGGCAGAGGACGTACCCGTGTGGGGCAGAGGACGTACCCGTGAGGGCAGAGGACGTACCCGTGTGGGGCAGAGGACGTACCCGTGAGGGCAGAGGACGTACCCGTGAGGGGCAGAGGACGTACCCGTGTGGGGCAGAGGACGTACCCGTGTGGGGCAGAGGACGTACCCGTGAGGGGCAGAGGACGTACCCGTGAGGGGCAGAGGACGTACCCGTGAGGGCAGAGGACGTACCCGTGAGGGGCAGAGGACGTACCCGTGTGGGGCAGAGGACGTACCCGTGTGGGGCAGAGGACGTACCCGTGTGGGGCAGAGGACGTACCCGTGAGGGCAGAGGACGTACCCGTGAGGGGCAGAGGACGTACCCGTGTGGGGCAGAGGACGTACCCGTGAGGGCAGAGGACGTACCCGTGTGGGGCAGAGGACGTACCCGTGAGGGCAGAGGACGTACCCGTGAGGGGCAGAGGACGTACCCGTGTGGGGCAGAGGACGTACCCGTGTGGGGCAGAGGACGTACCCGTGTGGGGCAGAGGACGTACCCGTGTGGGGCAGAGGACGTACCCGTGAGGGGCAGAGGACGTACCCGTGTGGGGCAGAGGACGTACCCGTGTGGGGCAGAGGACGTACCCGTGTGGGGCAGAGGACGTACCCGTGAGGGGCAGAGGACGTACCCGTGAGGGGCAGAGGACGTACCCGTGAGGGGCAGAGGACGTACCCGTGTGGGGCAGAGGACGTACCCGTGTGGGGCAGAGGACGTACCCGTGTGGGGCAGAGGACGTACCCGTGTGGGGCAGAGGACGTACCCGTGTGGGGCAGAGGACGTACCCGTGAGGGGCAGAGGACGTACCCGTGAGGGGCAGAGGACGTACCCGTGAGGGGCAGAGGACGTACCCGTGAGGGGCAGAGGACGTACCCGTGTGGGGCAGAGGACGTACCCGTGTGGGGCAGAGGACGTACCCGTGAGGGGCAGAGGACGTACCCGTGTGGGGCAGAGGACGTACCCGTGTGGGGCAGAGGACGTACCCGTGTGGGGCAGAGGACGTACCCGTGTGGGGCAGAGGACGTACCCGTGTGGGGCAGAGGACGTACCCGTGTGGGGCAGAGGACGTACCCGTGTGGAGCAGAGGACGTATCCGTGTGGGGCAGAGGACGTACCCGTGAGGGGCAGAGGACGTACCCGTGTGGGGCAGAGGACGTACCCGTGTGGGGCAGAGGACGTACTCGTGCAACACAACATCTTGTCAGTGTCACAGAGGGCAGACTGTACCTCAGTGTAAGAAAGCCAAGATACATTCGTGTAACAGCAGTAATTTCCAACTAACTTCCCAGCTGGTAGGATATTTAGATATTAGCAGTGTATTAGTACTCAGTACTTACGCAGTAGCTTCCTCTGCTTCTTCTGAAGGCAGGATTTAACGTAGCGCTCCAGCTCTCGAAGTGTGGAGGGTTTGAGGGTTTCAAAGTCGATCTCGATCTCGTCAGGGTTCGAGTCCCTCAGCGATGGCTCTCTGGACTGGATGATGTGGACGACACGGCCCAGCTTCTCCCCCGGCAGCCGGTTTATATCCAGACTCAGCTGACGCTTCTCGTCATACGACATGGGCAGAGAGGACTCCTCGCCGTCGTCGCCATTAGCCGAGCCACCGCCCGACGCCTTGCTGCCTTTCTTAGGTTGCCTGGAAACCAACGAGAGTGACTCGGATTGTTCAAACGCCAAATTAAAATTCACTCCCGACAGAACAATGAGGAATTTACCTTGTGGCGGTCACCGTGCTGTTGGCTTTCCTAGCTGGCGCTTTCTTCTGATTGGCTGGTTTTGTCTGTTGAGCGGCAGCTTTGGTCTTCTTCTCTTCTTCCATCTTGCCCTTGTTCCCTTTGTCTTTCTCCTTGTCTTTCTTCTTCTCCTTGTCTTTCTTCTCTTTCTTCTTCTTTGGCTTACTGACTGGAGCCTGGGACAGGACGGCCAGCTGCTCGTGCACCGCCTTCAACTGATGGAATATACTAACTATCAATACCTTTAACTTCAGCTTGGAATCTAGAAACGCCTTCAGCGGGTGCATTATTCGTGACACAGCTAAAAATCACACATTAATACGTAGGATCAGGATTATTATCAAACATTCAATGCATATCAAAAATTTACAATTTAACAGAAAATTAAATTAACAGAATTTCATACATTTCATTTAATTTACAATAATAATAAAAAAGAAGAAAACCAGGATGTTCTTGACCTGTGATTGGTCGGCAGCACCAACCTGCTCCTGTAGCTCAGCCAATCGCGTGGCTCGCTCCTCCTCTGAGTCGGACGATTCGTCGGAGGAGGAGTTGTTGCTGCTGTCAGAGGAGGCGGTGCTTTTACTGACCAATGGTGTTGTAGACGGGGCCGATGCCTCTAGGCCCTCATCGGGGATCTTAGCAAAACGCATCTCAAACACGTCCTGAGGAGAGAGATCAATGTTACCGACGACAGCCACCACAAAGTTCTGTATGGTTCCGGAAGGTTCTGTGGGTTCTTACCTGTAGCTTACGGGCCATGGCCACCACCTCGTGGTCTGGAGGGTTGTACTTGTAACAGTTGGAGAACATTAACCTGACATCAGTTGCAAAGCTTTGAGGGTCACTGTACTCTCCTTTATCCATCTTTTTCTGTTGGGGGGAAGAAACAAGAAGATATTAAAAACATCTCAACAAAGACTTCTGTGTGACGTCTCTTACTGTCACTCTGCATAGTAACCGTCGGTAACGCAGAGGCACCCTGCAGGGACATTCCTGCTGGTGGGTTCACACTGTGGCTCAGTGGTTAGCAAGTCTGTCTTTCAATCAGAGGGTCGGTGGTTCGATCCCAGGCTCCGGTAGTCCATGTCGTTGTGTCCTTGAGCAAGACACTTAACCCTCATTGCTCACCGTTGCTGTGTCTACGGTCTACTGTATATCATGTAAGTCACTTTGGATAAAAGTGTCAGCTAAATGAAATGTAATGTAATGTTCCTTAAAGTCAATTTAAATTCTTAAGCCTCTTTGGATCCACACAGGATCATAGAACAGCCGACTGAGCGTGGGGTGTTGCGATATTATAGAAGTGGTGACGCACCAATCAATCAGTCTCAGATAGATGGATATATGTGGGGATCTCGTGACCATGTGACCTACCCGCACGGTGCTGAGGTCCATGGGATGCTTGATGATGTCGTGGTAGTCATGCAGCTCTAGGGCCTCGGCGTCCACCGGCTTGTAGAAGGGCCAGGCGTAGGCAGCGTGCTTCTTGGAGAGCATCTCCTTCAGGATGGCGTCGCAGTGCTTCATCTGCTCGCCCAGCTTCCCGCCCTTACTCCTCCCGGCTCCTCCTCCGGCTCCCCCTCCTCGCACCTCGCCCACTGCCACCTCCTCCACTGTCTCCCTGCGTGCCTTGGCGGGCCGGGCGGCGGCCTCGTGGCGGGACGAGCCCAGTTTGGGCGGCTTGGTGTCTTGAGCTGAGGGAGAGTCGGTGCGACCGGCAGAGATGGCCGACGTGGTGGGGGTGGTGGTGTCGGCTTTCCTCTTCACACCTTTCTTCTGTTGGAGAGACAGACAGGTGTAACCACAGGCAGAGGGAGAGACAGGTAGGGGGAGGAAAAGATAAGACAGGTGTAGACATTTAGAAAGAAACAAGTAAAGAGAGACAGACAGGGAGAAAGAGACATAGATACACAGGTAAAGACAGACAGGTAGAAAGAGAGGAAAGAGAGACAGGTAGACAGACATTGTTTTCTTTTATATGTGACGCTGTCTCACACCACAAAACTGTTACCTTGACGACAGGCTGTGCAGAGGGCATCATGGTTGCCGGGGGCTGCGGGGCCAAGACGGGGGGCATGGTCTGGACAGGTGTGGGCGTGGTCGAGATGACAGGTGTCTGAGAGGGGGACGGGGAGGGGTAGGAAGGGGGGGGAGGCGGGGAGGCTGAAGACTCCGCCTGCTGACTCACTGAGAGAGAGACAGAGAAAGTACTACAGTAAGTACCACACAGTACTACAGCAAGTACTACACAGTAAATACATAGAAACACATCTGATACACGTTAAACATCTGATATGCCTCTTTTTGATACATTTTATAATACATTTAGATGTATTCAAAGCATTTTCAAGTGTAAGTACTAGTACTGCTGGCCACGCCTGTAGTAGTAGTACTAGTACTGCTGGCCACGCCTGTAGTAGTAGTAGTAGTAGTACTGCTGGCCACGCCTGTAGTAGTAGTACTAGTACTGCAGTACACACCTGTAGTACTAGTACTGCAGTACACACCTGTAGTACTAGTACTGCAGTACACACCTGTGGCGGGCTGCTTGCCCTTGCTCTTGCCTTTGGGAGCTGGAGGCAGCAGAGCGACTTCTTCTTGAGGCATCTGGGACACTTTCTGCAGGAAGATCTTCTCCAGAGCCTGAGCCATGAGCACGATGTCGTCTGTGGGCTGCAACACAAACACAGTGTGAGCACAATGGGATGCACAACGTGAGCACAATGGGACGCACGACGTGACGCACAATAGTACCTTGTTGTAGATGTAGCAGTTGGTGAACATGGTGTTGAAGTCCTGCATGGCCTCACTTGCGCTCCAGTAGTAGTTGTTCTCTAGGCGCTTCTTGATGGTTCCCATGTCCATCGGGTTCTTGATCACCTTGTGGTAGTCCTGGAAACACATACATGCTTAGCTTAGCTTTCTTAGCGGGGTTCTGCAAGCTTAAGCACGGAGAGAAGAAGAACTCACTGCTAAACAGAGTTTGATGGCGTCGACCGGCTGATAGAACGGCCACGCGAACTGGTGCTTCCACAGAGTCTTCACCACCACATTCTGCATGTACTGCAGCTGGTTGGTCTTCCTAAGGACGGACGGACGGACGGACGGACACACACACACACACACACACACACGTAAGTACAAGTAGTGTAACTGAGCAGAGCCTGAACGCACCTTAGTGTAACTGAGCGGAGCCTGAACGCACCTTAGTGTAACTGAGCGGAGCCTGAACTCACCATAGTTTAACTGACCGGAGCCTGAACGCATCGTAGTGTAACTGAGCAGAAAGGGACTAAAACTCCACTTTGGCATATTTCCAACATTGTTTCAGTGAAAGAAAAAGATTGAATGTCTTTGTGAGGGATTCCAAAACGTCTGAAGGTGTGTCCTACCTGCCGGGTTTGGTGGCGTTGGTGACCTCGGGGGGGGACGGGTTGGTGAGGGTGGGAGGGCTGGGGGGCGCAGCCTCGGGGGCGTCCGACATGGTGGACGAGGGTGACGCAGCAATGCACTGTGGGATAGCAGTGTCTGACCTCAAGGGGAAAAAACTCCCTCTGTGGTCGGAGGTGTGGGAGGGGGTGTGTGGGTGTGTTCAGTTCAGCTGGCGATGTCGATTCTTCAGCTTGATGTTTCCCCCGAGGAGACAATCGCCCATTGCACAACCTGAGAGACAAAGAGACGTTATCGGTCTGTCCTGCTGGAGAAATAAGCTAAGCAAACGTTAGCATCAGACGTCTGGATCTCAAGCAATCAGAGGAACGAGCTAAGCTAACGTTAGCATCAGACGTCTGGATCTCCAGCTATCAGAGGAACGAGCTAAGCTAACGTTAGCATCAGACGTCTGGATCTCCAGCTATCAGAGAATGAAGCTAAGCGAACGTTAGCATCAGACGTCTGGATCTCAAGCCATCAGAGGAGCGAGCTAAGCTAACGTTAGCATGAGACATCTGGATCTCAAGCTCTCAGAGAAACAAGCTAAGCTAACGTTAGCATGAGACGTCTGGATCTCAAGCTCTCAGAGAAACAAGCTAAACTAACGTTAGCATGAGACGTCTGGATCCCCAGCTATCAGAGAATGAAGCTAAGCTAACGTTAGCATCAGATGTCTGGATCTCCAGCTATCAGAGAAACAAGCTAAGCTAACGTTAGCATCAGACATCTGAATCTCATAATAATGTGCAATGTATGCATAATGCGTATAATAATAATAATGTGTAGTAATACTTCTACTGATCCTTCTCTTCTAACCCGCTTCAGACTACAAGTTTCTCTCAATCATCAACTGAAGTACACAGTTATGAGGTATTATGAGGGCGACTGTGGCTCAGTGGTTATCACTTCTGTCTTTCGATAAGAGGGTCGGTGGTTCAAACCCCAGCTCATCCAGTCAGTGTTGTCCCTTAACCCTAATTACTCACCGTTGCTGTGACTACTGTCTACTGTACAGCATGTAAGTCGCTTTGGAGACCAGCGTCAGATAAATGTAATGTATTCGTATTTTTCATTGTACTTTTACTCCATTAGATTTACTTAATGTTACATTATATATGTGTGTATATATATATATATATATATATATATATATATATATACACACACACACACACACACATATACATGATGTAGTATTACTACAGATTAAAGTACCAGAAGTACACATTAATGCAGCAATAACTACTACAACAATACATATCATGTACTTTACTACTTAAAGTACAACCTGATGCTGTTACTTTGGAACTTTTACTGTCCCAGAGTATTTGTACACTGTGGTACGAATACTTGCATACTAGTACTGACTGCGGCTCTGAGGGCTCCTTCAGACGGGACCTTAGAGTCCAACACCTGGACCTGAACCTGCTCCTGTCACATCTCCCCTCCACAGCCCGGTTCCACAGATGTTAGAGCCCGGACCAACAGATGTTAGAGCCTGGATCAACAGAGCCCGGTCCAACAGATGTTAGAGCCCGGATCAACAGAGCCCGGTCCAACAGATGTTAGAGCCCGGATCAACAGAGCCCGGTCCAACAGATGTTAGAGCCTGGATCAACAGAGCCCGGTCCAACAGATGTTAGAGCCCGGATCAACAGAGCCCGGTCCAACAGATGTTAGAGCCCGGACCAACAGATGTTAGAGCCCGGACCAACAGATGTTAGAGCCTGGATCAACAGAGCCCGGTCCAACAGATGTTAGAGCCTGGGTCAACAGAGCCCGGTCCAACAGATGTTAGAGCCCGGACCAACAGATGTTAGAGCCTGGATCAACAGAGCCCGGATCAACAGAGCCCGGTTCAACAGATGTTAGAGCCCGGATCAACAGAGCCCGGATCAACAGAGCCTGGATCAACAGATGTTAGATCCTGGATCAACAGAGCCCGGTTCAACAGATGTTAGAGCCCGGATCAACAGAGCCTGGATCAACAGATGTTAGATCCTGGATCAACAGAGCCCGGTTCAACAGATGTTAGAGCCTGGATCAACAGAGCCCGGATCAACAGAGCCTGGATCAACAGATGTTAGAGCCTGGACCAACAGATGTTAGAGCCCGGATCAACAGAGCCTGGATCAACAGATGTTAGATCCTAGATCAACAGAGCCCGGTTCAACAGATGTTAGAGCCTGGATCAACAGAGTCTGGTTCAACAGATGTTAGAGCCTGGATCAACAGATGTTAGAGCCCGGATCAACAGATGTTAGATCCTGGATCAACAGAACCCGGTTCAACAGATGTTAGAGCCCGGATCAACAGAGTCTGGTTCAACAGATGTTAGAGCCTGGATCAACAGAGTCCGGTTCAACAGATGTTAGAGCCCGGATCAACAGAGCCCGGATCAACAGATGTTAGATCCTGGATCAACAGAACCCGGTTCAACAGATGTTAGAGCCCGGATCAACAGAGCCCGGATCAACAGATATTAGAATCCGGATCAACAGATTCTGGTTCACTAGAAACCAGCTCAACAGAACCTGGTTTACCAGATGTTTTGAGTCCGGATGAACAGAGCCTGGTTTACAGGATATTCGAGTCCGGATGAACAGAGCCCAGTTCAACAGATGTACTGAGCCCGGATCACACAGGTCCACAGAGTCCGGGTCTGCATGCGGCTAACTAACGAGCTAAGCGCTACCAGACACCGCTGTGATCAACTAAACTCCCCAAATCCGGCTCAACAGAGTCTGCATCCACAGCCAGACCCGCCCGCCCGGATCTTTGCCGCTGAAGGACACATACCTGCTCGCGCCAGCGGCTCACCTGCTCAGGTGCGCGTGTTCTCACGAACATCGTTCTCTCTTTAAAAGATGGCGGGCAGAAGAGCAGCTAGCTGCGAGCTAACGGGGCTAGGCTACTTACCGAACACGGAAACGTAAATAGTCTGGATATCGGTCTCGTTGCCGTCTGAGCGCGTGTTGGAGGCTCTCCCCGTTAGCTTGGTACCGGGCGGCTCACCGGAAGGATCGCGCGCTCACGGAGCCGCTTGCGTACAGAACGTTAGCGCGAGCTAATGAGCCGTTAGCCTGTTAGCTGAGCTTTGTCTGAAGGCGCCGAGCGGCCAGTCCGCATCCCGCACCATCCCGCACGGCTCGCACGGCCTCCGCTCCTTTACCGCTCCTCTCGCGCTCCTCAGCCGCCGGTAACCCTCCGGTACCGCGCGGAGAGGCGTCTTTACGTCGGGCTCGGTGCTCCGGGACGTCCTGCAGGCTGCAGTCGGGTTTAACGGGAGCTTTTTTTCATTTAGCGAAGTAGCATAATAGATGAGTTATCAGCTGTCTCCCGTCTGCGCAGGCGCAGTGGCGAACGGCATCGTGGATGTTGTTGTGAAGGGATTGGCTGGTCGGGCGCGTGAGGCATGGTGATTGGCTGCGGGGGCGTTTGCAGAGCTGTGATTGGTCGCTGGGCAAAGTGAAACGCTGTGATTGTCCGCTGAGGCAGTTGAGGTTCGTTGATTGGCTGAAGGCGATGGATGGGCGGCCGTGATTGGCTGGGAAGGCATACATGGTTCAGAATGGCGCCGTCAATGGAACCAGCATGCAGAGCGGCAGCAGAGAAGCTTGCTGGTCTGAAGCCTGCTGCAGAGGACATTTGAATTAATGACTGGTCTTAATATTGATCTTTATATTGATACAATAGCTGATCTTTATATTGATCAGATAAATTAAGAACTTGAGGGGAACGAGAACAAAAACATTTAGTCAAATAAAAACAAATTGAGATTTGTGTTGTTTCTTATTTTTATTCAACCTTGAATGCCCCTCGACATTTATTATAAAAAATATAATCTTTTTTCAGCAGAGTACCTGTACATGAATGGTGTAGATATCATAATTACAATATGATGGAATCCAAAAGGATCAAATATTCTACATTTTTATGAGCGTGTCTCCTGTCATTTTGTTCAACAAAGATCAAGAGAACAACAAATAATAACTGTAAAAACTGAATTAGTTTAAAAGCATCTTCAAACTGCATCACATTGGCTTCAGAATTTATGCCTCAACCAAAGTCTATCAGAAGTGAAGCCTCCAGAACTCTATATCTTGTTTTTTTGCAACCAGTGAACAGGAAGTGACCACATCTGGACTGAAGAGGAGTGACGTAGAGACATGTCAATCACATTGTAGCCCCGCCCTAAAGCATCCCCTTTGTGTTCAGGAGAGAGAATGCAGCTTTAACACATGAAGCATAGACTTCTATACAACCAGAGGAGTCGCCCCCTGGTGGTCAGG
>CM042218.1:502500-510000 GCA_023566465.1 Cottus gobio
AGTAGGAGGAAGCAAAACACCAGTCTCTTAGGTCTAGTTGAGGTGTGGTCAGAAAAAAATCCTGCCAATCAGCAGCCTTAGTTTTAAAGTGTGTCAAACAGCAGTTCCTCTAATGTCGACTAGATGCTGCTGTAATAAAACACAAAGTCAGCTGAGTCTGAGAGGAGGATCGAAAGCAGCGACCTAGTGGTCTTCAGGAAATAATAGATTTTATTAAGAGTCAGTGTTATTTCATAAGAAAGTTCTTGTTTCTTAAATATTACATTACATTTTATTTAGCTGACGCTTTTATCCAAAGCGACTTAGATGCTATACATTAGACCGTAGACGCAGCAACAGTGAGCAATTAGGGTTAAGTGTCTTGCTCAAAGACACATGGACTGGCTGAGCCGGGGTTTGAACCACCGATCCTCTGATTGAAAGTTGGACTTGCTAACCACTGAGCCACAGCCACAAATAGAGTAGATATACATGTCTCTATACATGCAGACTAGAACATCTCAGAAATTGATTATTTGATGATATATTAAAATCAGGCACATCTTGTCTCAAAGGGATGCAGAAATGTTGATCCACGCATTTGTTACTTCAAGACTGGATTACTGTAACTCTGTATTATCAGGCTGCTCTGCTAAGTCTCTGAGGTCTCTCCAGTTGATCCAGAATGCTGCAGCTCGTGTACTAACGAGGACTAGGAGGAGAGATCACATTACTGCTGTATTAGCTGCTCTCCACTGGCTTCCTGTAAGATCAAGAATCTTATTTAAGGTATTTCTTCTTACCTACAAAGCCTTAACTGGTGATGCACCATCATATCTTAAGGAGCTCATAGTTCCATATTACCCCACTAGAGAGCTCATAATACCATATTACCCCACTAGAGAGCTCATAGTACCATATTACCCAACTAGAGAGCTCATAGTACCATATTACCCCACTAAAGAGCTCATAGTACCATATTACCCCACTACAGAGCTCATAGTGCCATATTACCCCACTAGAGAGCTCATAGTACCATATTACCCCACTAAAGAGCTCATAGTACCATATTACCCCACTACAGAGCTCATAGTGCCATATTACCCCACTAGAGAGCTCATAGTACCATATTACCCCACTACAGAGCTCATAGTGCCATATTACCCCCACTAGAAAGCTTACAGCACCATATTACCCCACTAGAGAGCTCATAGTACCATATTACCCCACTAGAGAGCTCATAGTACCATATTACCCCACTAGTTCCCCCACTGTTCCATCATGGAGTCCATCCTCTGTTCCTCCATCACCGTCTGGTACGCTGCAGCCACTGCCAAGGACAAGGCCAGGCTGCAGCGCATCATTTGCTCTGCCGAGAGGGTGATTGGCCGCAATCTGCCGTCCCTCCAGGACTTGTTTGCTTCAAAGACCCTGAAGCGGGCGAGGAAGATTGTAGCTGATCCCTCTCACCCTGGACACAAACTGTTCGTGTCCCTCCCCTCTGGCAGGAGGCTGCGGTCCATCAGGACCAAGACCTCACGCCACAAAAACAGTTTCTTCCCGTCTGCCGTTGGGCTCATCAACAGAGCCCAGGTCCCCCACTGACTCATAGTGCTCATAGTACCATATTACCCCACTAGAGAGCTCATAGTACTATATTACCCCACTAGAGAGCTTATAGCACCATATTACCCCACTAGAGAGCTTATATCACCATATTACCCCAACTAGAGAGCTCATAGTACCATATTAACCCACTAGAGAGCTCATAGTACCATATTACCCAACTAGATAGCTTAACCAACAAGATTACCCCATAAGAGAGCTCATAGTACCATATTACCAAACCAGAGAGCTTATATTACCATTTTACCCCATTAGAGAGATTATAGCACCATATTACCCAACTAGAGAGCTCATAGTACCATGTTAACCCACTAGAGAGCTCATAGTACCATATTACCCCACTAGAGAGCTCATAGTACCATATTACCCAACCAGAGAGCTTATAGTACCATATTACCCCACTAGAGAGATTATAGTACAATATTACCCCACTAGAGAGCTTATAGCACCATATTACCCCACTAGAGAGCTCATAGTACCATATTACCCCACTAGAGAGCTTATAGTACCATATTACCCCACTAGAGAGCTCATAGTGCCATATTACCCCACTAGAGAGCTCATACCATATTACCCCACTAGAGAGCTTATAGTACCATATTACCCCACTAGAGAGCTTATAGTACCATATTACCCCACTAGAGAGCTCATAGTGCCATATTACCCCACTAGAGAGCTTATAGCACCATATTACCCCACTAGAGAGCTCATAGTACCATATTACCCCACTAGAGAGCTCATAGTACCATATTACCCCACTAGAGAGCTCATAGTACCATATTACCCCACTAGAGAGCTCATAGTACCATATTACCCCACTAGAGAGCTCATAGTACCATATTACCCCACTAAAGAGCTTAGTACCATATTACCCCACTAGAGAGCTCATAGTACCATATTACCCCACTAGAGAGCTCATAGTACCATATTACCCCACTAGAGAGCTCATAGTACCATATTACCCCACTAAAGAGCTTAGTACCATATTACCCCACTAGAGAACTTATAGCACCCTGCCCTCCCCTGCAGTTCTCGTTCCGCATGGCTTCTCAGGTTTTCTTTTGTGCCGAGGATCTTCTGTTTGTTTGTTTTGTTTGCTCCATTGTCTTTCTATTTTTTGTTTTGATCTGTTTGTCCTGCCCTATGTAAAGCGCCTTTTAGTATTTAGAAAAGTGCTATATCAAATTAAAATATTATTATTATTATTATTACCCCACTAGAGAGCTCTAGAGAGAGTAGGGAGAGCTGGTTCAGGTGTATAGTTAGGGCTGGTTCAGGTTTATAGTTAGGGCTGGTTCAGGTTTATAGTTAGGGCTGGTTCAGGTTTATAGTTATAGCTCTGTCAGGAGAGGGAGAGTCAGACAACTCCCCTCGTGATACATGAGAATCTAAGAATCTTAGGAAACACTGACCTCCTCTCTTCTCCATTGAATTGAATTGAATTGAATGTGGTCTATATGTGGTCTACCTAGATTGTGGTCTAAATGTAGGCTACCTGGTTATGGTCTATATGTGGTCAACATCATGTGATGGCGCCGCTGATGGCTGCCTCGGTGTGTCGGTGCTCGTTGTTTTGTATTGTTTTTGTTTTTAATTCGGTCTTCTGCTGCGATTCCCGGAGCTCTTTCACCAGAGATGAGCTCATGAACATCAGGGGAACAACTCCAGCGGACTTACTTCCAACTTTTTTAACTTCCGTGGAACTTCTGGACATTTTCGTAAAAGGTGTGCTCACCTTAACTCACGCGGTGAGACGCCGCAGGAGAGGGAAACGGGCCGGCGCGCTCGTGCGACTCCGCAAACGCGGATCTCGCACATCGCTGCCGGGCATATTTCTCTCCAACGTCCGCTCACTGTGCAACAAACTGGACGAGCTCCAGCTGTTGGTGGGGAGAGACAGAGACTTTTCTTCATCCTCCGTCTTGTGCTTCACGGAGACCTGGCTCAGCGGATCGATACCGGACTCTGCGTTCCAGCTGGCGGGCTTCCAGCTGTTCAGAGCGGACCGCGACACGGAGCTCTCCGGCAAAGCGAAGGGTGGAGGAATCTGCTTCTACGTCAACAACAGCTGGTGCAACGACGTGACAGTGATTCTGCAGCACTGTTCTCCGGACCTGGAATCATCCATCATCCACTGCAAACCCTTCTATTCCCCCCGTGAGTTCGCTTCATTCATCCTGGCCGGAGTTTACATGCCACCGCAGGGCAACGTGCAGGAGGCACAGCGGACCCTCGCCGAGCAGATACGGGGTGTGGAGCGGACCTACCCCGGACTCCTTAGTTATTGTTCTTGGTGACTTTAACAAAGGAAACCTCAGACATGAACTCCCTAAATACAAACAGTTTATTAAATGCCCGACTAGAGAGGAGAGCATTCTGGACCACTGCTACACCACCATCAGCGGGGCCTATCACGCCGTCCCTCGTGCTGCACTGGGTCACTCTGACCACGTCATGGTCCATCTGATTCCTGCATACAGGCAGAAACTAAAGCTCTGCAAACCTGTGGTGAGGAAGTTCAAGAAGTGGACCAGTGAGGCTCTGGGGGATCTTCGGGCGTGCTTGGACTGTACTGACTGGGATGTCTTCAGGACTGCTACCATCAGTCTGGATGAGTACACAGAGGCTGTGACTTCCTACATCAGCTTCTGTGAGGACAGCTGTGTTCCAACCAGCACCAGGGTGAGCTACAACAACCCTAACCCTGGTTTACAGCAGAACTCAGAAAACTACGGCTGCAAAAGGACCAGGCGTTCAGGAGAGGGGACAAGGACTTGTACACAGAGTCAAAATACAGGTTTAGCAGGGCGGTGAGGGACGCTAAACGACTGTCCTCTGAGAAACTGCAACACCAGCTCTCAGCAAGTGATTCTGCGTCGGTCTGGAGAGGCTCAAACAGATCACCAACTACAAGCCCAAAACCCCCCACTCCATGAACAACCTCCGCCTGGCAGACGAGCTGAATGAGTTCTACTGCAGATTTGAAAGACAATGGAATAGTCCTGACGCCATCCCCAACAGCCCCATCAACAGCCCCACCAACCAGCCACAGACCACCAGCCCTCCCTCCCCCAGCCCATCAGGGGCTCACGCCTCTGAACCATCGTCCACAGCGCCCCCTACCCCCTCCACAGTGACGACCCTCATTATCCAAGAGAGAGACGTTAACAGGCTTTTTAAAAAACAGAATACCCGCAAAGCAGCCGGCCCGGACTCTGTCTCCCCCTCCACCCTGAAGCATTGTGCTGATCAGCTGTCCCCGGTGTTTACAGACATCTTCAACACCTCCATGGAGACATGCCACGTACCAGCCTGCTTCAAGGCCTCCACCATCATCCCCGTCCCCAAAAAACCTAGGATCACAGGACTCAATGACTACAGGCCCGTCGCCCTGACCTCTGTGGTCATGAAGTCCTTTGAGCGTCTGGTCCTGTCCCACCTCAAAACCCTCACCGACCCACTCCTGGATCCCCTGCAGTTCGCCTACAGAGCCAACAGGTCTGTGGACGATGCAGTCAACATGGCCCTCCACTCCATCCTCCAGCACCTGGACACCCCAGGAACCTACGCCAGGATCCTGTTTGTGGACTTCAGCTCTGCCTTCAACACCATCATCCCGTCTCTGCTGCAGGACAAGCTCTCCCAGCTGCACATGCCCGACTCCACCTGCAAGTGGATCACAGACTTCCTGTCTGACAGGAAGCAGCACGTGAGGCTGGGGAAACACGTCTCAGCCTCTCGGTCCATCAGCACCGGTTCCCCCCAAGGCTGCGTTCTTTCCCCACTGCTCTTCTCCCTGTACACCAACAGCTGCACCTCCAGTCACCAGTCCGTCAAGCTCCTGAAGTTTGCGGATGACACCACCCTCATTGGACTCATCTCTGGTGGGGACGAGTCCGCCTACAGGCGGGAGACTGACCACCTGGTGACCTGGTGCAGCCAAAACAACCTGGAGCTCAACGCTCTGAAGACAGTGGAGATGGTTGTGGACTTCAGAAAGATCTCAGCCCCACCAGCCCCTCTCACCCTGTGTGACTCCCCCGTCAAAGCTGTGGAGTCCTTCCGCTTCCTGGGCTCCAGCATTACCCAGGACCTCAAGTGGGAACTAAACACCAGCTCCATCGCCAAGAAGGCGCAGCAGAGGATGTTCTTCCTGAGGCAGCTGAGGAAACTCAACTTGCCAAAGACAATGATGGTGCACTTCTACACTGCCATCATCGAGTCCATCCTCTGCTCCTCCATCACAGTCTGGTACGCTGCAGCCACTGCCAAGGACAAGGCCAGGCTGCAGCGCATCATTCGCTCTGCCGAGAGGGTGATTGGCTGCAATCTGCCGTCCCTCCAGGACTTGTTTGCTTCAAGGACCCTGAAGGAGAGGAAGATTGTAGCTGATCCCTCTCACCCTGGACACAAACTGTTCGTGTCCCTCCCCTCTGGCAGGAGGATGCGGTCCATCAGGACCAAGACCTCACGCCACAAAAACAGTTTCTTCCCGTCTGCCGTCGGGCTCATCAACAGAGCCCGGGTACCCCACTGACTCTAATGACTCTGTCACCCCCAGACAATTCCCACCGGACACTCCCCTGCACATAGCCTTATACTTATACTTGACTTGAATACACTTGACACCTGGGCATTGCACTTGCCATTTTCACACAACACTTACACTCATGCACATTCCATGCACTTTATCTTACTTTTGGTATTTTGTTATGCTGCTGTCTCAATGTAGATATTCATTCATCCATTCATCCTCATTTATTGCACTGCGTTAACTGTTAAATGTGTATTGTTAAATGTTAAATGTATGCACCTTCCCGCCAGGACAAATTCCTTGTATGTGTAAGCATACATGGCAATAAATGGTTCTGATTCTGATTCTGATTCTGATTCTATGTGGTCACCTGTGAGTCGCAGCAGAGAGGCGAGGAGGAGGAAGAGGCCTTCATCATCATCAGCTCCATGCCGCGCTCTACGATGTTCTGGATCTGCAGGTACCCGGCGGTGTACATGAGGACCAGCTGCTCACTGGCGACCATGCTGAGGCGGCCCGTGTAGCAGAACGACAGAATCTGCTGGAAACATGTCGGCGTCACCGAGGACGGCAGCTCGAACACCGCCGGCGAGGACGAGGAGTCGCCGGCGGTGCTGAACAGGTCCCTGAAGTAGAGCGAGGAGGCAGCGAGGACGGCCCGGTGCGCCTTGAAGGCCTGACCCTGCACCAGGACGGAAACGTCGCAGTAGTGGCCCAGCAGCCGCTGCTCGTTCAGGCTCCCCAGCACGCTGCTGCCGAAGTCCGGGATCTCCACCTGCAGCACCTCCGACATGGTGGGTGGTCCGGAGGAGGGCAGAACAGGAAGTGGCGCCTCGGAGGAGGTGGTCCAGAGTGCTTAAGTGTCTGGGATCCTGCAGATATAACCTCCAGAATTCTTCAGATGCATATTGTTGTGGAGGAAACAATGAGGTCAGAGGTCAGGGCCGGGAGGTGCTCAGGTCACAGGTGTTGAGACGGGCAGATGGAGGCTGTAGATCATCAGGTCCGCTCAGAGACACCTGGAGGAGCCGAGAAGAAGGGTGTATAAATATATATGGCACCATACAAAGAAAACAATATTCCATAATTCAACATGTTTTTAGTCTGGAGCATGAAACAGCGGGACCTTCTTTTCATTAGTCTCCTGTCTGTTATGTATTTATATCACACTTTTCATTTATTCCATCTCTTTTATCTCAGAAGTCTCAAGGCTCCGTCCTGATTGGTTCACGGGTATCAGACTAAAGACGTCATTTATTTTCTAACATTGAAGTCGACTACTATGCTGACGATAACAATGTTTACTTTCTATGAACTGCAGACCTCTTCCTTGTTTACTTGAACTTCACACCTCTTCCTGG
>CM042218.1:515000-570000 GCA_023566465.1 Cottus gobio
TTAGTAATGAGCATTAAAGAGACATTCATTTATCTAGAAGTATAGAGAGGAGAAAATGAGAGGGAGAAGAAGATATAAATCCCTCGGTGTTTCCCTAAGATGCTCCCTGGCAATATAAGTCCATAGGAGCACCCCAGGAGCACCTGAGGAGGGGAAGAGGAGGAGAGAGAGAGAGAACAGGAGAGAGGAGCTCATTGTATCCTAAAATGTTCCCCAGCAGTCTAGGCCTATGGCAGCATATCTAGGGGCTGGACCAGGTCCGACCTGAGCCAGCCCTAACCATAAGTACTGTCAAAGAGAAAAGTCTTAAGTCTACTCTTAAATGAGGTGACTGTGTCTGCCCCCCGGACTGAAAGTGGAAGCTGGTTCCACAGAAAGGGAGCTTGATAACTGAAGGCTCTGGCCCCCATCCTACTTTTTAAGACTCTAGGAACCACAAGTAGCCCCGCATTCAGTGAGCACAGCTCTCTGGTGGGACAATATGGTACTATAAGCTCCCTAAGATATGATGGTGCATTACCAATTAAGGCTTTATATGTAAGAAGAAGGACTTTAAATACAATTATCTGTCTTACAGGAAGCCAGTGGAGATCAGCTAATACAGGAGTAATGTGATCTCTCCTCTTAACTCTCGCTAGCACACGGGCTGCAGCATTCTGGATCAACTGTAGAGACCTGAGAGACCCAGCAGAGCAGCCTGATAATACAGAGTTACAGTAATCCAGTCTTGAGGTAACAAATGCGTGGATCAATGTTTCTGCATCCCTTCGAGACAGGATGTGCCTGATCTTTGAAATGTTGCGTAGGTGGAAAAAGGCAGTCCTTGAGATCTGTTTCACGTGGGAACCGAAGGACAAGTCTTGGTCAAAGACAACTCCCAGGTTCCTCACGGTGGTGGTTGACGCCAGTGCAATGCCATCAAGAGAAACAATATCATTCGATAATTGATTTCTCAGTGGCTCTGGGCCAAGCAAAATAACTTCAGTCTTGTCTGAGTTCAGCATCAGGAAGTTGCAGGTCATCCAGGTTTTTATGTCTTTAAGACATGCTTGAAGTTTAGCCACCTGGCTGGTTTCATCTGGCTTGATCGATATATATAGCTGGGTATCATCGGCGTAGAAATGAAATTTTATTGAGTGTTTCCTGATAATATTGCCTAACGGAAGCATATAAAGGGTGAACAAAATTGGACCAAGGACGGAGCCCTGTGGTACCCCATTTTGAACACCCGTGCTCACCGAGGCCACATCATTTACATATACAAACTGAGATCGATCTGATAGATATGATTTAAATCAGCAAATGTTAGCATGCTAACAATCCTGTGTAATGTTAGCATGCTGAAATGAGCTAGCATGCTATCAGGCTAAGCCACAGCCTTTTAGAGACCTAGATCAGATTCTCTGGCGCTAACTGTGGGTCAGTGGTTAGCAGGTCCGACTTACAATCGGAGGATCGGTTCAATTCCCGGCTCCATGACGATGTGTCCTTGAGCAATTAATTACTCACCGTTGCTGTGTCTACGTTCTACTGTATAGCATGTAAGTTGCTTTGGATAAAAGCCTCAGCTAAATGAAATGTACTGATTAGACCTCATTGTGGTCTTTAGGGTCTTCATGGACGTCATCCTTGAAACCACGAACCAGAGTCTTTAAACTCTGACACACTTCCTGTTCAATATCGGAGAGACTGAATGTATCGGCCTCTCCAAAGAATCTCCACCTGGGTAGCTGGTTTTTCTGGGTAATAGCTCCCGGTTACATGGCCCTGGTCCTATTCGATCCTGGTCCTGGTTTTATCTGGACCCTGGTCCTGCCCGACACCTCCTGCTATCATCATTATTATTATTAATACTGCTTTTATTATCATTGTTATTCTACTTTATCCACTGTTGTTGTAATTGTTGGTAGTTGTCACCTTTCTCTTATGAATATTTTCTCAAGGCAAAGTGGTCTCAGGGGGGCCAGACCACGAGATATTCACTGACCCTTTATGAAGCCGGTACCCCCTTCTGGAGCCAGACCTCATGGCTCCTGGGGGGCTCTAGGAACAGGGAAGATCACTTGTCTCTTCAGGGTCTCAAAGAGGTTGGGGACAGTATCTGTGGTGGTGGATCGGGTACACCGGAGAATGTGCTCCAACTATCAGCGTTTGACACTGCTCAGCCTCCCCAGGAGAGTTTATTCTAAGGTTCTGGAAAGGAAGCTCTTAGATCCGGGAGGATCAGTGGACCAGATATTTATCCTTACAGGTCTGTTGGTGGGGTCTTGGGAGTTTGACCATCTAGTCTACATACAGTTAGGTCCATAAATATTTGGACATTGACACATTTTTCATTATTTTGGCTCTGTACACCACAACAATGGAGTTGTAATGAAAAAATCAAGATGTGCTTTAAGTGCAGACTTTCAGCTTTAATTTGAGGGTATTTACATCCAAATCAGGTGAACGGTGTAGGAATTACAACAAATTCAAATGTGGCCACCCTCTTTTTAAGGGACCAAAAGTAATTGGACAATTGGCTGATCAGCTGTTTCAAGGTCAGGTGTGTGTAATTCCCTCGATATTTCATTTACAAGGAGTAGATAAAAGGGTCTTGGGTTCATTTCAGGTGTAGTATTTGTGTTTGGAATCTGTTGCGGTCAACTTTCAATATGAAGTCCAAAGAGCTGTCACTATCAGTGAAGCAAGCCATCATTAGGCTGAAAAATCAAAACAAAACCATCAGAGAGATAGCAGACACATTAGGTGTGGCCAAATCAACTGTTTGGTACATTCTTAAGAAGAAAGAACGCACTGGTGAGCTCAGCTACACCAAAAGACTTGGAAGACCACAGAAGACAACTGTGGTGGATGACAGAAGAATCATTTCCTGGTGAATAAAAACCCCTTCACAACAGTTGGCCAGATCAAGAACACTCTCCAGGAGGTAGGTGTATCTGTGTCAAAGTCGACAATCAAGAGAAGACTTCACCAGAGTAAATACAGAGGGTTCACCACAAGATGTAAACCATTGGTGAGCCTCAAAAACAGGAAGACCAGATTAGAGTTTGCCAAAAAACATCTAAAAGAGCCTGTACAGTTCTGGAAGAACATCCTATGGACAGATGAGACGAAGATAAACTTGTACCAGAATGATGGGAAGAGAAGAGTATGGAGAAGGAAATGAACTGCTCATGATCCAAAGCATACCACCTCATCAGTGAAGCATGGTGGAGGTAGTGTTATGGCGTGGGCATGTATGGCTGCCAATGGAACTGGTTCCCTCGTATTTATTGATGATGTGACTGCTGACAAAAGTAGCAGGATGAATTCGGAAGTGTTTCGGGCAATATTATCTGCTCATATTCAGCCAAATGCTTCAGAACTCATTGGACGGCGCTTCACAGTGCCGATGGACAATGACCCGAAGCATACTGCGAAAGCAACCAAGGAGTTTTTTAAGGCAAAGAAGTGGAATGTTCTGCAATGGCCAAGTCAATCACCTGACCTGAATCCAATTGAGCATGCATTTCACTTGCTGAAGACAAAACTGAAGGGAAAATGCCCCAAGAACCAGCAGGAACTGAAGACGGTTGCAGTAGAGGCCTGGCAGAGCATCACCAGGGACGAAACCCAGCGTCTGGTGATGTCTATGGAATCCAGACTTCAGGCTGTCATTGACTGCAAAGGATTTTCAACAAAGTATTAAAAGTGACAATTAGATTTATGATTATATTAATTTGTCCAATTACTTTTGGTCCCTTAAAAAGAGGGTGGCCACATTTGAATTTGTTGTAATTCCTACACCGTTCACCTGATTTGGATGTAAATACCCTCAAATTAAAGCTGAAAGTCTGCACTTAAAGCACATCTTGATTTTTTCATTTCAACTCCATTGTTGTGGTGTACAGAGCCAAAATAATGAAAAATGTGTCAATGTCCAAATATTTATGGACCTAACTGTATGTAGACTAGATGGTCAAACTCCCAAGACCCCACCAACAGACCTGTAAGGATAAATATCTGGTCCACTGATCCTCCCGGATCTAAGAGCTTCCTTTCCAGAACCTTAGAATAAACTCTCCTGGGGAGGCTGAGCAGTGTCAAACGCTGATAGTTGGAGCACATTCTCCGGTGTACCCGATCCACCACCACAGATACTGTCCCCAACCTCTTTGAGACCCTGAAGAGACAAGTGATCTTCCCTGTTCCTAGAGCCCCCCAGGAGCCATGAGGCCTGGCTTCAGAAGGGGGTACCGGCTTCATAAAGGGTCAGTGAATATCTCGTGGTCTGGCCCCCCTGAGACCACTTTGCCTTGAGAAAATATTCATAAGAGAAAGGTGACAACTACCAACAATTACAACAACAGTGGATAAAGTAGAATAACAATGATAATAAAAGCAGTATTAATAATAATAATAATAATAATGATGATAGCAGGAGGTATCGGGCAGGACCAGGGTCCAGATAAAACCAGGACCAGGATCGAATAGGACCAGGGCCATGTAACCGGGAGCTATTACCCAGAAAAACCAGCTACCTTAAAGCACATCTTGATTTTTTCATTTCAACTCCATTGTTGTGGTGTACAGAGCCAAAATAATGAAAAATGTGTCAATGTCCAAATATTTATGGACCTAACTGTATGTTTTGTGGACTTGGACTCCTACAGTGTACCCGAGTTCGGTAGGGGTACTACAGGGTACCAGTACTACAGGGTAGTGGGTCGTTTCTACGAGCCTTCCGTCCTTGTGGAACCAAAGTGAGTTCCGAGTCAGGATACTCGGCACAAATCATGTTTTCAGGGTTGTCTCTTGTCACCGATCCCGTTTGTGATTTTCATGAACAGGATCTTAAGGTCCAGCCGAGGGAGGAGAGGGTCCGGTTTGAGGACCTCAGAACTGTGTCTCTGCTCTTTCCAGGTGGTTCTGTGGGCTCCTTCAGAACATGACCTTCAGCATCACTGGGGCGGTTTTCTAGAAGAGTGTTTAGCCTCCAAGTCTGACTTCATGGTTATCTTGTTTGACTTGTTCTTGTTCTACAAGTGAAACTTTAAAATCTATAGTCACGCATTCACAACTAAATAAACACATCAGCTCTGAAGCTCCGGAGGCTAAAGGCTGTTGGCGTTACTTTAATAATGAAATGCAACAGGAGGTTCTCCGTTGCTAAAATCATCTGTTCTGGAACAAACAATTCAGTTAATGATAAACTGAGTCTCTGTTTTGGATCCCTCATTTAAATGGTTAGTGTTGAGTTTGTCCTTGTTTATGACCGTTATGACCTTGCTTATGACCTTTCCTAAGCTTGAGGACCACAGCAGACCTGGTTTCAGACCTGAAGCTTCAGTCTGGTTTTGAACCGGCAACCTGCAGTAAACTTGAGTCAGTGAGCTGCAACTTGATTTATTCAAACGGATTATTTACATCTCATGAAAACAGCCAATCAGAACTGTAGAAAGTAGAATATATATATATATATATATATATGTGAACAAGAGAAAAGAGAAAACTAATAAAATCAAACAGTTAATTGAAACATCTCAATAATAATATGATCGTAATTAATTAATTATTTAAGGAATACAAAACTAAAGGAAATTAAATATTTAACTGCTTCTTGTGAAAACTTGATAATTTCACATTTCAGGTATTTTTCACTTTGTTTAAAAAACATTTATTTAACATTTTATCAGATACAATTTTCATAACATTTTAAAATTCCCTTTTTAAATTTTGAGTTAAAAACATTTTCTTTTCAATGGATGCATGAGATATTTCAAAGATGAGACTCGATCTTTAAATTTCTGTCACTGAACGCCACATTCAGCTGTGACATCACAGCATCAGCTGACTGATGACATCACGAGATTTTGAAACACACTTTCAATGCATTCAATTTAAAAACATGTTTTTTAAATAAGTTAACAAAATCAATCAACCAATCAGAGATACACAACTGCTCACCTGGTCAACTGTTCACCTGGTCAACTGTTCACCTGGTTAACTGGTCACCTGGTCACCTGTTCACCTGGTCAACTGGTCAACTGTTCACCTGGTTAACTGGTCACCTGGTCACCTGATCACCAGGTCACCTGGTCACCTGTTCACCTGGTTAACTGGTCACTTGATCACCAGGTCACCTGGTCACCTGTTCACCTGGTCACCTGTTCACCTGGTCAACTGTTCACCTGGTCAACTGATCACCTGGTCACCTGGGGGCATGAGTCCAGGAGTTCAAAAATTATTCTATGAATACAACAAATGAACTGCTCCAGAACCGGTCTGGTCAGGCCGCTCCGGGTCCCGGTCAGACGTGGAGGCGGGAGTACCGGAGTTTCCACCTCCTGGATCGGACTTTGAAGAAGAAGAAGAGGAGCATGAGGAAGAGGCAGGAGCAGACGTAAAGCACCACACACAGACTCATGTCCACGCTGTTGAAACCCAGACCCAGAATCCAAACTCCTCCTCCTCCTCCTCCTCCTCCTCCTCCTCCTCCTCCTCCTCCTCCTCCTCCTCCTCCTCCTCCTCCTCCTCCTCCCAGAACCTCCCCACTGAGAGCCTGGTGTCCGGGTCGGGGCTCCAGCTGCTTCTCAGATTTCTCCTCTGGCTCCTTCCTCTCTCCTACTCCTCGCTCCTCCTGTGGCTGGCTGGTCTGCACAGGAACAGGATCTGGATTAGGATCTGGATTAGGAGGTGGTGCGGGGAGCCGTAGGGGGTTCAGGGAGTATTTGGGGGACATGTTGGAGGCGCCGTAGTGTTGTCTGAGGAAGAGGAGGACGTTGTTGTGGTTCCAGACATGGACGCCATTTTTCTCCTCGTGGCAGGAGGCGCAGAGGGAGGGGCTCGGCCATGGAGCTTTAGGGAAGAGGGGGTCATCACTCAGAGAGCCTGAGGAGGAAGATAAGTGTTAATAGACTTCATCATCATCATGGATGATGGACTGGTGCCTCTAGAGCTGAGGGTCACAGAGCAGCACCGAAGCCCAAAAACAAAGCTCCACTTCAGGCTCTTGTAGCATGTAGCTTGTAGCCTGTAGCGTGTAGCTTGTAGCCTGTAGCCAGTAGCTTGTAGCCTGTAGCCTGTAGCTTGTAGCCTGTAGCTTGTTGCCTGTAGCACATAGCTTGTAGCCTGTAGCTTGTAGCCTGTAGCCTGTAGCCTGTAGCACATAGCTTGTAGCCTGTAGCCTGTAGCCTGTAGCACATAGCTTGTAGCCTGTAGCCTGTAGCTTGTAGCCTGTAGCATGTACTTGTACCTGCCAGCCTGTAGTTCACCAGGTTGTGCTGGTTCCACAACCAGAGGATCTGCTCCTCTTGGTTCTGGACGTTCTTCACTCCGACAGCAGCCGCCTGTTCAAAGTGTCGACCGCACTCCTCGCAGCCGAAGAACGTCCGGATGTAGCGACGCATCACCTGCAGCACCGGGGCCGCCTCGCCCTCCAGGCCTTTGTCAGACAGACAGTTAGACAGACAGGTGAGAATCCTGACAAGTCAAGCGGCTCAAGTTGTCCTCTGTGTGTGTGTGTGTATATATATATGTATGTGTGTATGTGTATATATGTGTACCTGTGTTCTCCAGGGCGGTGGGCATGGCATCATGCTGGACGGTCAGGACGTGGAACAGCGTCCAGAGGGAACATGGGTAACCTCGAAGCCCCGCCCTGCTGCCCTGGCAACCGACCCAGCGAAGCTCCGCCCCGAGGAACACGCCTGAGATCTGCAAAAGAAACAGGAAGTCAGCTCTTGCTCTGCTTGTGTGTGCGTCCGTGTGTGTGTATTTTCTACGTGTGTGTCCGTGCATGTGTGTGTGTGCGTGTGTGTGTCTCACCCTCATCTTGTTGTCCACCAGGTCCAGCACCGCCTGGTAGGGGATGCGTGGAAGAGGCAGACTGAGCAGCCAATCAGAGAGCGTCTCCATCAGCTTCACCACGGAGCCTCCACCTGGATACAACTACACAGGTAGAGAGACTCACACCTTCTTCCTGCTCACACGGGCAGCTGCATTGTGGGTAATGTAGGCTCAGACTGAACTGACAACTAGGACACTCTGAATTTAGAATAAATTAAAACAAAGTCGTTACCTTTGCCACCAAAGTAACAAAGTCCTTAAAGATCTTTAGCTCCTCCCCCTCCAGGGTATTGTGGGTAGCCAGCTCGACTCTCAGCAGGTAGTGGAGGGCTGACTCCAGATCAGCCGTGTACACCATCGACCTGCAGACACAAACAGGTTTACTAGAGATCCAGAATCCCCAGACCGGGACCCTGACCGGTCCCTCACCTGTCAAAGTCTCTCCAGGGTTCACTGCTCTGCTTGTCTGTCAGCGCCCCCATCAGGACGCCACTGGTACTGCTGCTGGTAGACCTGCGATGAACTCCTGGTAACGTCCTTAACAAGGAGGAGAAGAAGAAACGCAACCGCTTCTGACTGGAGGAGGAGGGGGAGAGGAGGAGAGGAGGAGGTGGAAGGAGAGGAGGAGGGGGGAGAGGAGGAGAGGAGGGAGAGGTGGAGGAGATGAGGAGGAGGTTAATAAGACTATCTGAAGATAGGGGCGACTGTGGCTCAGTGGTTAGCAAGTCAGTCTTTGGATCAGAGGGTCAGAGGTTCAAACCCCGGCTCAGCCAGTCCATGTTGTTGTGTCCTTGAGCAAGACACTTAACCCTCATTGCTCACCGTTGCTGTGTCTACGGTCTACTGTACACTGTATATCATGTAAGTCGCTTTGGATAAAAGCGTCAGCTAAATGAACTGTAATGTAATGTAAATGTAATGTAATGAAGAGACTTCCTGGTTAAAAACAAATGAATACAAACAAACACGTTATGAGACTAAAGTGTGTGTGTGTGTGTGTGTGTGTGTGTGTGTGTGTGTGCACTCACACGTGCAGGTGTGTGTGTGTTGCGTTCGGGTGCAGCAGGTAAACGGAGGGGAAGCTTGTGATCTCCAGAGCGTCCAGCAGAGGGCGATCCGAGCTCAGAGCTCTCTTCACCTTCACCCCGGAGTACTGCAGCAGGTCCAGGATCACCTGAGAGACAGACAGGTAGCGAGAGACAGACAGTTGAGGAAGATCCACACCAAGAAGAACTTAAACCCCTGGTTGTAAAAGGTCCACTTCCTCACGGGTACCTCTCGTCCTACGTAGGAGTCCGGTTCCTCAACGATGATGGCGCTGTAGTGGTCTGACCTTTGACCCAGCAGCGGGAGCAGCTCCACAGAACTAGACACAGAACCACCAGAGTCTCAGATCACGTTTGTCGGTTCTGTCCGTCTGTCGGTTCCGCCCGTTTGTCGGTTCTGTCCATTTGTCAATTCTGCCCGTCTGTCGGTTCCGTCCGTTTGTCGGTTTTGTCGGTTCTGTCCGTCTGTCGGTTCCGTCCGTCTGTCGGTTTCCGTCTGTCTGCCGGTTCCGTCCGTTTGTCGGTTCCGTCCTTCTGTCGGTTCAGTCCGTTTGTCGGTTCAGTCCGTTTGTCGGTTCCGTCCGTTTGTCGGTTCTGTCCGTCTGTCGGTTCTATCCGTCTGTCGTTTCTGTCCATTTGTCAATTCTGCCCGTCTGTCGGTTCCGTCCTTTTGTTGGTTCTGTCCGTCTGTCGGTTCCGTCCGTTTGTCGGTTCTGTCCGTCTGTTGGTTTCGTTCGTTTGTCGGTTCTGTCCATCTGTCAATTATGCCCGTCTGTCGGTTCTGTCCTGTCGGTTCAGTCAGTTTGTCGGTTCTGTCCGTTTGTCGGTTCTGTCCATTTGTCAATTCTGCCCGTCTGTCGGTTCCGTCCTTTTGTCGGTTCTGTCTGTCGGTTCCGTCCGTTTGTCGGTTCTGTCCGTCTGACGGTTCTGTAAGTCTGTCGGTTCCGTCCTTCTGTCGGTTCTGTCCGTCTGTCGGTTCTGCCCGTCTGTCGGTTCTGTCCATCTGTCGGTTCTGCCCGTCTGTCGGTTTCCGTCCGTCTGCCGGTTCCGTCCGTTTGTCGGTTCTGTCCGTTTGTCGGTTCAGTCCGTTTGTCGGTTTTGTCCTGTCGGTTCAGTCCGTTTGTCGGTTCTGTCCGTCTGTCGGTTCCGTCCATTTGTCGGTTCGGTAAGTCTGTCGGTTCTGTCCGTCTGTCGTTTCTGTCCATTTGTCAATTCTGCCCGTCTGTCGGTTCCATCCTTTTGTTGGTTCTGTCCGTCTGTCGGTTCCGTCCGTTTGTCGGTTCTGTCCGTCTGTCGGTTTCATCCGTTTGTCGGTTCTGTCCGTCTGTCGGTTCCGTCCGTCTGCCGGTTCCGTCCGTTTGTCAGTTCCGTCCGTCTGTCGGTTCCGTCTGTTTCGTCCGTTTGTCAGTTCTGTCCGTTTCTCGGTTCCATCCGTTTCTCGGTTCCGTCCATTTGTCGTTCTGTCCGTCTGTCGGGTTCTATATGGTTCTGGTACCTGTATGGTTCCAGTGGAGGACAGTGGTCTGGCCAGTCCACTTTGGTGTGGTTCTGCAGGATGTTCACCATCAACTGTCTCACTGACTGGATCTCTCTGTCTGCACCTAGACAGAGAGAGACAGGTATGGTAACAGAGAGACAGGTACGGAGACAGAGAGACGGGTACGGAGACAGACAGATGGGTACGGAGACAGAGAGACGGGTACGGAGACAGACAGACGGGTACGGAGACAGAGAGACGGGTACGGAGACAGACAGACGGGTACGGAGACAGACAGACGGGTACAGAGACAGAGAGACGGGTACGGAGACAGACAGACGGGTACGGAGACAGACAGACGGGTACGGAGACAGAGAGACGGGTACGGAGACAGAGAGACGGGTACGGAGACAGAGAGACGGGTACGGAGACAGAGAGACGGGTACGGAGACAGAGAGACGGGTACGGAGACAGAGAGACGGTTTTATATTGACAGGAAGTTCATTTCTGAGTAAGTAGCCTTTGAGTGTCTCACCTCTGTAGGGCGTCCCTCTGTCTGTCTCTGCACTGTGAGCATGGAAGTACTGAGGACACAAGAGTACTGCTGTTATCATGTAGTACTACTGCTGTTATTGTGTAGTACTACTGCTGTTATGTAGTACTACTGCTGTTATCATGTAGTACTACTGCTGTTATCGTGTAGTACTGCTGCTGTTATCGTGTAGTACTACTGCTGTTATCGTGTAGTACCACTGCTGTTATCATGTAGTACTGCTGCTGTTATCGTGTAGGGGTGACTGTGGCTCAGTGGTTAGCAAGTCAGTCTTTCAACCAGAGGACCGGGGTTCAAACCCCGCCTCAGCCAGTCCATGTCGTTGTGTCCCTGAGCAAGACACTTAACCCCCAGTTGCTCCCCGGGCGCTTCACGAGGCTGCCCACTGCTCCTTAAAGGATGGGTCAAATGCAGAGGATAAATTTCCCCACTGTGGGACTAAGTGTGGGACTAATAAAGGGGTTTCTTCTTCTTCTTCTTAGTACTACTGCTGTTATCATGTAGTACTACTGCTGTTATCATGTAGTACTAGAGCACATTATTATGTAGTACTAGAGCACATTATGTAGTACTAGAGTACATTATTATGTAGTACTAGAGTACATTATTATGTAGTACTAGAGTACATTATTATGTAGCACTAGAGTACATTATTATGTAGCACTAGAGTACATTATTATGTAGTACTAGAGTACATTATTATGTAGCACTAGAGTACATTATTATGTAGTACTAGAGTACATTATTATGTAGCACTAGAGTACATTATTATGTAGTACTAGAGTACATTATTATGTAGTACTAGAGCACATTATTATGTAGTACTAGAGCACATTATGTAGTAGTAGGGTACATCATTATGTAGTACTAGAGTACATTATTATGTAGTACTAGAGTACATTATTATGTAGTACTAGAGTACATTATTATGTAGTACTAGAGTACATTATTATGTAGTACTAGAGTACATTATTATGTAGCACTAGAGTACATTATTATGTAGTACTAGAGTACATTAGTATGTAGTACTAGAGCACATCATTATGTAGTACTAGAGTACATCATTATGTAGTACTAGAGTACATCATTATGTAGTACTAGAGCACATTATTATGTAGTACTAGAGCACATTATGTAGTACTAGAGTACATTATTATGCAGTACTAGAGTACATTATTATGTAGTACTAGAGTACATCATTATGTAGTACTGGAGTACATTATTATGTAGTACTAGAGTACATCATTATGTAGTACTAGAGTACATTATTATGTAGTACTAGAGTACATCATTATGTAGTACTAGAGTACATTATTATGTAGTACTAGAGTACATTATTATGTAGTACTAGAGTACATCATTATGTAGTACTAGAGTACATTATTATGTAGTACTAGAGTACATCATTATGTAGTACTAGAGCACATCATTATGTAGTACTAGAGCACATTATGTAGTACTAGAGAACATTATTATGCAGTACTAGAGTACATTATTATGTAGTACTAGAGTACATTATTATGTAGTACTAGAGTACATCATTGTGTAGTACTAGAGTACATCATTGTGTAGTACTAGAGTACATCATTATGTAGTACTAGACTACATCATTATGTAGTACTAGAGTACATTATTATGCAGTACTAGAGTACATTATTATGTAGTACTAGAGTACATCATTATGTAGTACTAGAGTACATTATTATGCAGTACTAGAGTACATTATTATGTAGTACTAGAGTACATCATTATGTAGCACTAGAGCACATCATTGTGTAGTACTAGAGCACAGAATAATAAAGCACTGTACACTTATAAAGTATACATTAAGCACATACTTGTACTAATACATAGTTTTAATGCACATGAGTAGTACTCAGTACCAGTACACAGCAGTAGTACTCAGTACTAGTACACATCAGTAGTACTCAGTACTAGTACACAGCAGTAGTACTCAGAACTAGTACACAGCAGTAGTACTCAGTCCTAGTACACAGTAGTACTCAGACCTAGTACACAGCAGTAGTACTCAGACCTAGTACACAGCAGTAGTACTCAGACCTAGTACACAGCAGTAGTACTCAGACCTAGTACACAGCAGTAGTAGTCAGCAGTACCTTGAATGTTGGGTAGAACTTGATGCTGAACTCTTTACAGACGTCAAAGTTTTCTTCCTGAGCACAGTCCAGAACCCCAACCACCAGGACCTGCTGCCAGTCTGAGGGGGGGGGGGGGGGGAGGAGAGGGGGAGAGAGGGTGGAGGGGAGGGAGAGGGAGAAAGGGGGGAGGGAGAGAGAGAGGGGGGGAGAGAGAGGGGGAGGGGAGAGAGGGGAGAAGGAGAGGGGGTTTATTTATTTAGTTTATTTACTCAATGTCTGTATACACACTGTTGTCTCAGGGTTAAAGGGTCTCAGACGTCCTTTGACTCCAACAGTGTGTGTGTGTGTGTGTGTGCATGCATGTGTGTGTGCGTGCATGCGTGCGTGTGTGTGTGTGTGCATGTGTGTGTGTGCGTGCGTGTGTGTGCGTGCGTGCATGTGTGCGTGTGTGTGTGTGCGTGCGTGCGTGTGTGTGTGTGCGTGCGTGTGCGTGCATGCGTGTGTGTGTGTGTGCGTGCGTGCGTGTGTGTGTGAGCAGCTGGTCTCCCAGAGAGAAGACAGATGGAGACTAAAGACTGGTTCACAGGTTGTCTGTGTGCTGGGTTATTATTATATACTAATAATAATTATTATAATATTTATACTCATTATTATATACTAGATATATTATAAAGATCTGACAACGATCCAGTTTAAATAAATACATCTTTTATTTTCATTATTTCTGTTCATCGACTTCTTTAAAAATTAAAGCTGATAAATAAAAACATATTTCAATTGAATCACAAACTAACTACGTGTTGTTTATGTATCAGTGAATACATGAGTCATTAGCTAACAGCTGTTTAATGAATTTAAGGAATAAAAGCATCTCTGGTTCCTGTTGGACTGCTCGTTGCTAGGATACCGCAGGTGTCACCTGTCTGTTGCCCGGAAACACGTGGAACCCACGACCAACGGTTATCGATCGATCGATCGATCGATAAGTACTTTATTGATCCCCTAAGGGAAATTCAAGATCCAGGTAGCTGCGTATATATATAATGTGATATAAGATGTGTCCAGATGTGGCATCAGTAGATGTTATACATGATATACAGTAGACCGTAGACACAGCAACGGTGAGCAATGAGGGTTAAGTGTCTTGCTCAAGGACACAACGACATGGACTGGCTGAGCTGGGGTTTGAACCACCGACCCTCTGATTGAAAGACTGACTTGCTAACCAATTGGTCACAGTCGCCCTGGTCGCTCCAGTGACGCGGACCCGGTCAGAGACCTGAGACTGGACCGGACCGGTGCCGAACTAAACGGGGGGGGGGGGCTAGAACCGGGGACCACACCGGGTGGTGCTTTATCGACCGGGAACGCAGACGTGTCGGTATTCTGAATGGAGTCCGGTACCTTTGACGTCCTGCGCCAGAGCCCTCCACGTGCTGGAGTACTGGATGCAGTGTCCGCACCAGGACGAGTAGAACTGGACCAGCCAGGCCGAGGACGAGTTCCCCACGGCGGGCTTCAGGGTGCCGCCGCCCAGGATCACCAGCGGGTCCTCCTCCGTGTACAGCCGGGCCGCGGCTCCCAGGGACCCGGGCACGAGCCACAGGACGACCGCCACGTGGAACCAGAACCGGAGCATCCCTGCCGAACGAACCGGGGGGTGGCGGGGTGAGCGGGGGGCCGCACCGAGAGCGGGCCGTCAGGGAGCGGGAGAGTCCGGGTCCGCGACGAGCGGAGAGACGCGGTCCGACATGAGAGCGGAGACGTGTGTTCAGAGCACAGAGCTGGGGACGGACAGACGTCTCACTCTGCACGGAAACAGAAAACCGAAACGCGTTTTGAACACGCTGACGTGAAAACAGATCAATACATTGAAACGATATCAATGAAGCTCATCAATATGTAAACAAACAACAATAACCAGTGAACAGGAACGCGTTCGACCCGCTCGGTTTGGGTTGCTGTCAGCGCGGGTTTTGCTGAAGAGGAAATCACGCCAAGAGACGATCTCTCTCAAACTGAGGCTGCGCGTGGACTGGCTGTGCTGCATTCACGAGTACTAGGAGATCTCCCCACTCCTGCAGGAAAAGCTCTTTTCACATCCATCCATCCATCCATTATCTGAACCGCTTATCCTCTTTAGGGTCGCGGGGCGCTGGAGCCGATCCCAGCTGTCATTGGGCGAAGGCAGGGTACACCCTGGATAAGTCGCCAGTCTATCCAGGGCTCTTTTCACATATAAATTATAATCAATAGGATTAAATAACTAATCATCAACATTTTACACATTTTTTATGTTTATTATAAATGTAACTTTTTGAAACGATGAAACAACATTTATTCAATATTTGATCATTTGTGTTCTGAAATATAAAATATTGTTCAAACATAGTCAGAATATCAAAGTGTGTAAAAACCTCATGATACATTTATAATATGAATAAGACAATTCATTCATTGTTACTTATTGATTATTAATGGTCAGTTTTACACGAATGCCAACTAATTCAATTATTTGTTTGTGAATTTAAAGATTATTTTAGAGTTTCAAACTTCTAAACAGTAAAGAATTTTTTTTTTCCTCCTCTCTATTTTTTATTCTGATTTCTAACTTCTTCTTTAAAACTACAATAAATATATACAAATATTAATAAGTGTACTACTACAAATACTATTATTACTATTACTACTGATAATAATACATACTATTGGCATACATATTATGATTTTATATTATAAACTGTGAGTTTCTCCCCGCAGTCCCTGAACGCAGCCCTTCCCCTGCCGGCCGTTTCAGGTGCTCCTCCGTTGCTCTGTAATAGCTCCAGCCGGAAGTGAAGACGTCTCCCTCTGTTCAACTTTCACGTGACATTTCCGGTCTTCGTTTTTGTTTTTTCTTCTTTTGCGTCCCGTCTCCATAGCAACGGAACCAGCTCGAAGCAGGTGGACAACAGCTGATCAGCTCTTCATCCGGTAAGTATCGATTAAGGACGCGTTCATGATCATCATCATCATCACCATCATCATCATCATCAGAGTGAATAGAGAAACTAAGTTCTTCATCACTGGGGAAGAGGAGGAACATTTCATTGATTTAATAAACCAAACAAATGTTTATTAATGCTGACGTTTATTGTTTAATTTTTATTGTTTAAATGTTTATTGTTTGAATGTTTAAATGTGTTGATGAATATGTCGAAGTTTGTTTTCTGATTACTCTTCATCAACACTCTTCATTACTCTTCATCGTCCTCTTCATCGTTACTCTTCATCGTCGTTCTTCACCGTCACTCTCATCATCATCACTCTTCAACAGCAGCCACAGAGGCAGCATGTCCTCCCCGAGAGTGGGCGTGGTCAGAGACTCCATGTTGACCAATCCGCTGCTCATCAAGGTAAACGAGAAATCATTCAGGCTTTCATTGTGAAGGAGCTGCAAGACTTTTACTGTGAAGGGCTGCAGTTAATCTGTCTGAACTTCTTCAATAGAAGATGTTTATCACAAAAAAATCACTATTAAAACCAGCTGTGGATGATGTTTTAGTGACTGATAAACACTAGGTGGCAGCAATGACACCAAAGAGTCCCTGAATGCATCACACAGGGTTTCAAATATTCTCCTTCATTTGAAGAAAATAAATAAATAAAAAGGGGAAATTAAATAGGTAAACAAAGGTAAATAAATAAAGAAGCAAATTGAAACACAAATATACATTCATAATAACTTGCATTTATTTAAAAATATATTATTAGAACATTTAATGGAGTATTAGTGTATTTATCCAGTCATTTATTTATTTGTCTTTGGATTCAACCCTCCATAAGATTAAATGTGAAGCTGCTGGTTTAGTCTGTAATAATGATGAAGATGATGATGATAATGATGAAGAGGTCCTCCCTCCTGTGAGCAGGCGTCCCTGGGTCAGACCCGGTCCAGAGGTCTGTCAGTTCCTGCTCCAGAGTTCACTTTTGGAACCAGTAGCGGCTCGCTTGGAGATGGAGGCGTGGCCGAGGGTAAGCCCAGCCCACTATGACTCAACACAGATATTGCTTTACAATGTAACATTAGCATATAGCATGTAGCATTTATACCTACCATTAGCATGGAGCATATAGCATTACCAAGTAACATTAGCATATACAGTTGATATCTACCATTAGCATGTAACATTGGCATATAGTATGTAGCATTGATACCAACCATTAGCATGTAACATTAGCATCAGGCACGTGCACAGATAGACCCCTAGTGGTGCTCAAGCACCTGCCCTTTTGCCCTGAATGAGAAAAGTGCCCCTTCTACTGGAGCCCAATTTTTTCTTCATTCATCAGTATTTAAGAATAAAAATTACTCTCTCTGTCATCAATTCCCCCCAAATGTGTTTTGATATCTGACGGGGCATATATTTGAGTTCTTGTGAGAATTTCGCCCCGACATGCTCCGCGGCGCTCACAAGCCCCCGCCCCCCCCCCCCTCCCCCCCCGCGGCGCTCACAAAAAATGTGTGTCAGTACACACACAAAATATATAAGTTGAAAATATCCTACTGTGTTTTTTATTTATTTATTTATTATTATTATTTTTAATTTCATAAATAATTTTGCCGATGGGTGCCCTTTTTTTGGGTTTGAGCACCTGCCCCCCAAAATGTCTGTGCACGTGGCTGATTAGCATATAGCATGTAGCATTATTACCAACCATTAGTATGTAACATTAGCATATATGGTTGATATCTACCATTAGCATGTAACATTAGCATATAATATGTAGCATTGATACCAACCACTAGCATGTAACATTAGCATATAGTATGTAGCATTAATACCAACCATTAGTATGTAACATTAGCATATATGGTTAATATCTACCATTACTATATAACATTAGCATATAGCATGTAGCTTTGATTGCTACCATTAGCATGTAGGATCATGATCAGATACATAGACGCTCACCGTGTCCCATAAAATAAACTAGTTTATGTGGTTCAATTAGAAGATAAAAGTAAGAAACAGTAAACCTCTGATGTGTGTGTGTGTAAGGTTTAGAAGCGGTCAGCTGTCACAGTGGGTTTGCTTGAAGGAAACATGCCTTCAGGCAACTATCACTGCTGTCACACACACACACACACACACACACACACACACACACACACACACGGTTTATGAATTATTATTCTGCTGCTATGAACCAGACAGTGGTTCTGGTCTCCGGTGGTTCTGGTCTCAGGTGGTTCTGGTCTCAGGTGGTTCTGGTGCTGGTCTGCATAAACCTGGAGCTGTCAGTCTTTTGGCTCCACAGATGTGAGGGCTGCTGGGAGTTGTAGTTTTTGAGCGTCCTCTGCCTCCTCAGTTCTGTCCAGCTGGAAGGTCCAGCCCAGACGAGGAGACTCGGCTCCTCATCGGCTGCTGGTTCCGGACTTTGTGTCTTTGAACCGGGACGCGGTGAAGTCCGGTTTGGTGACGTCCAAAGAGCTGAGTCAGTACCGGGCTCAGAGGGGCGGGGAAAAGACAGAGAGCCCCGCCCCCAAACACCATGAGGGCGTGGCTTCACGGCGCCCGGTGGTGCCTGACATCACGTTTGGAGTCACAAGCAGGTCAGAAACGCCCACTGAGCTGATTATTGGTCATTGATTTTTAATCAATGTTGACTGATCGATCCGTCCATCAGGCCGCCGTCTCCGCTGGCTGACCTCCTGTCTCACGAGTACGCTCGCCGTTGGACGGACCAACAGCTGAGCAGCAATCAAACCAGCAACCACAAACAGCTGCAGAGGGTGAGTCCATGATGATGACATCACCCTGTGGAGAACGGTGTGATGTCATCACCCTGTGTGTGTGTTTGCAGCTGAAACCAGGAAGTACTCCTGACACAAGGACCAGTCTGCTGAGGAGGAGCAGAGCACTTCCTGTCACACAAGCACCGCTCACTCTGCCACACTTCACACAGGTAACTATGTTCAGGTACTCTGTTCTCTACCTGTTCAGGTATTCTCTTCTCTACCTGTTCAGGTACTCTGTTCTCTACCTGCTCAGGTACTCTCCTCTCTACCTGCTCATGTACTCTGCTCTCTATCTGCTCAGGTACTCTTTTCTCGACCTGCTCAGGTACTCTTCTCTCGACCTGCTCAGGTACTCTGTTCTCTACCTGTTCAGGTACTCTGTTCTCTACCTGCTCAGGTACTCTTCTCTCAACCTGCTCAGGTACTCTTCTCTCAACCTGCTCAGGTACTCTGATCTCTACCTGCTCAGATACTATGATCTCTACCTGCTCAGGTACTCTGTTCTCTACCTGCTCAGGTACTCTGTTCTCTACCTGTTCAGGTACTCTGTTCTCTACCTGCTCAGGTACTCTGTTCTCTACCTGCTCAGATACTCTCCTCTCTACCTGCTCATGTACTCTGTTCTCTACCTGCTCAGATACTATGTTCTCTACCACAGCAACAAACAGACCTCCTCTCTCCTCCTCAGGCTGCTCCGGCTCTGGACACCTTCAGGGACCAGGAGTCTCGTCTCCGGGCGTTCAGGGCCCACCAGTGAGACTCTGTCCAGGAGAGGATTCAGGGTCGGGGCAGAACAGTTTGGGTCACCTTTAATAGAAATAAAACAGAAAAAGCTTCATAACTCTGCGTGGTGTTCTTCAAACTGCAGTAACGAGGTGCTCTAACCCTAACCCACAGCACTGAAACCCCTCTGCTCAGTGATGAATGACCTGCTGATGCCAGCCGATGTAGGACCCGCTCACTCCACTTCCTCCTGGACCTGACTGCTGCATTTACTACAGTGGGTCACACTCTCCTCCTAGAGCACCTAGAGCGCCTCCGCACCACCGTTGGACTATCAGACTCTGCACTCAAGTGGTTCCAGTCCTACCTTTCTGGCAGAACTGAATATGTCTCACTGGGAAGATGCAAGTCTAGACCGCTCCCTGTCTCCTGTGGTGTTCTGCAAGGATCGGTGCTCGGCCCCGTCCTCTTCATTTGTTACATGCTCCCCCTCGGCCGTATCATCAGCATACATAGGATGTCCTTCCACTGTTATGCTGACGACACACTGCTCTACATCAGAACTCTGCAGCCATGTCGTGTCTCACCACCTGTCTTGGGGAGATAAGGGATGAGTAACAACTTTCTCCAGGTAAACGGTAGCAAAACCGAAGCCCTCCTTGTTGGCACTCCACACCAGGTTCAGTCATCCTCCATAACTCATCTCACCTTTGACGGTCAGGTCATACCCCTCTCCTCCACAGTCACTATTCTGGGAGTTAGGTTTGAACCTGACCTTTAATGACCATATAAAATACCTTTGCAAAGCCTCCTTTTATCTCAAAAACATCTCCAAACTCCGCCCCACTTTAACCCTGTCAGATGCAGAGAAGCTCGTCCATGTCTCTATCTCCTCAAGACTGCTACTGTGACTACTGTAATTCACTCTGCACTGGGATCACTGGGATCACAGGGATCACAGTTCCACACCATGGGCAACTGGACCGGGTCCCCAACACCAACCTCCACACCATGGGCGACCGGACCGGGTCCCCAACACCAAGCTCCACCATGGCGAACAGACCGGGTCCCCAAACACCAAGCTCCACCATGGCGACCAGACCGGGTCCCCAACACCAAGCTCCACCATGGCAACCAGACCGGGTCCCCAACACCAAGCTCCAAACCATGGGCGACCAGACTGGGTCCCCAACACCAAGCTCCACCATGGCGACCAGACCTGGTCCCCAACACCAAGCTACACACCGTGGGCGACCGGACCGGGTCCCCAACACCAAGCTCCACCATGGCAACCAGACCAGGTCCCCAACACCAAGCTCCACCATTGCGACCAGACCTGGTCCCCAACACCAAGCTCCACCATGGCGACCAGACCGGGTACCCAACATCACGCTCCACCATGGCGACCCGACCGGGTCCCCAACACAAAGCTCCTCCATGGCGACCAGACCGGGTCCCCAACACAAAGCTCCACCATGGCAACCAGACCGGGTCCCCAACACCAAGCTCCTCCATGGCGACCAGACCGGGTCCCCAACACAAAGCTCCACCATGGCGACCCGACCGGGTCCCCAACACAAAGCTCCTCCATGGCGACCAGACCTTTTGCTATGGAACAGTCTCCCTGACTACTGAGGGAAACTCAGTAGACTCTTTAAGGCCTAAAAACCTTTTTATTCAAGAAGGCGGTTTTAACTTTGTTTTAACTATGTTTTTACTTTGTTTTAACTAGGGATGCACCGATACCGGTATCGGGTATCGGGCCGATACTGCGTTAAAATACTCGTACTCGTATCGATTTCAATTGTCGATACCAAGAACCGATACCACTCAACAGTATTTCACTACAACAAACTGGTCGCGCTTTGTGGAGAAAAAGATTTGTTGTCCTACCTGACTTCAACGTCTAGGGCAGGGGTCGGCAACCCGTGATCCAGAGCCGCATACGGCTCTTTCGTCGCTCTCTTGCGGCTCTTGCAGCAAGGTGTGTAGAGTAATGGTGCGTTCACACCGAACGCGACGCAAATTACTGCTTTCCTGCCGGTTTGAATCAAACTGTTGCTGATCCACCTGAAGTAGCGCTGGCAGCGGCCTCATTCAGACGCTGTTGTGCGGCTACGGATGATATTATTGTAGCCGAGTGTCTGTTGTGTGTCTATATTTGTAATTCTAATAAAATGAAAACACGCTGCAGGGTAACTTGAACCACTTTTTTATCTCCTTCACACACGTATATCCCACAATTCCACTCCTCTTTTCCTTTCCGTTTCTCCCTCCACAATAAAAGCACAGGAAACATAACTTGGAACACAGCTTCCTATATAATTGCTCATCCCTAATATTATCGCTTACATTATGAACCCGGACACGGGGGCGTTTTATGGTCCGACATTAGAGGGACTTCCACAAGAAGTTTAAAGCTTGGGATAGCCTTCTGTTAATTTTGTACTATAGGCTTGACATAATCTGCAGAGGATAAAATAAAATCTGCCTCCAAATTAATTGCACTTTCATGGAGACCAAATCTAAGAAGTATCGGTATCGGCAAGTACACAAATAAAAATACTCGTACTCGTATCGTTGCATCCCTAGTTTTAACTATGTTTTTATTAGTTTTACTATGTACTGGCTCTGTGGCACTCTGAGATTATTTTGATAGAAATGCATCTCTGTCTCTCCGCCTGTCTGTCTCTGTGCTTCATCGATCGCTTCTACTTCTGGATCAAAAAAACTCAATGATAATGAATAACCAATAATAAGCAGTACTCAATGATCATCACTTCCAATTTTTGAACTTGGCTCATTGGAAACGGGCACGATGACGTCACAGTCCCACCGTTCCCGCTGCACACCTGCCTGAGTTCTCAAACTCACCTGAGTCCGGACGGAGATGGAGGTCCCCGGAGGCTCCGGGTTCGGGATCGACTCTCTGCTCTCACTCAGGCCGCCGGGCGCGCTCCTCTCCCGGGCACGACCTCCGGAGCTCAGCCCAGGCGGCAGCAGCGCCGGCTCGGCCCCTCCCTCCCCGCGGAGAGAGCCTATTCCCCGGCTGCGGCGTGCGCGGCCGCCCGGTCTCCTGCAGCCGCTCCAGCCACGCGCCGCCAGCTCCTCTTTCCTCATCCGGGACATCTTGGCGGACTGCATGCCCGACTCGGACCCGGGTCTGGTCTACTCGGAGCCGGGTCCGCCTGACTCGTTCCAGTCCGGACCGGAAAATGATTTTCAGGATAAAAGTGTGAGCGGCTCTGAAAGCGAAACCAGAGGTGAGGTCCTTCATAAATATAATAAATATATATCATTACATTAATAATAATGTAATATATCATTAATAACTTTAATACGAAAGTTATTTCAGAGCATTAATATGGATCTTAAATCTGTTCATGAAGCCGCTTTATTGATCATAAACTAGTGAAATTACAGATTATGATTTCATATCTTCTTTGATTAGAAACTCAAATACAAGAATGTTTTTCAGATTTTTATTAAAATATTACTTTATTCTCATTTTATTTCGTTCTGAGCTTCCTAATAATGATAATAATAGTAAAAACAATAACGTTAGCAATATGTATATTATAAGAAGTAAAGGAGTTTCTTTTTAAATTAATATATAATCAAATCATTACATTACATTTCATTTAGCTGACGCTTTTATCCAAAGCGACTTACATGATATACAGTATACAGTAGACCGTAGACACAGCAACGGTGAGCAATGAGGGTTAAGTGTCTTGCTCAAGGACACAACGACACGGACTGCCGGAGCCGGGGATCGAACCACCGACGTGAATTGATCTCATCAATAATAATTTCACACATTCGAGAAATCAAAATAATCTTTATATTTTTTTTAACTTAAATTTTTCTACTGTTTTTATTTAAATCAAAATACATTGATGTATTTTTATTTCCTTTGATGGTTTTAATAATATTAAAGACAAACATGTCGAGTTGCTCATCAATTATTGATCAAGAATTGTCTCTGAATAAAACGTGACGCGTTGACGGACCTTAAACGCACCACGAGGTTTAATGTTCATGATTATTGTTTTGATGGGAATGAATCCGACTGATGAAGGATTCATAATCAGAACATGAAAGCGCGACGATGATGAGACCAAACACAACATGATGAATGTAAATGTTCTGTTTCATTTTAACATACAAACTGATTCTTTGTGGGTCTCGATGAGACCAGGTCTAGATAAAACCTGACCCCTATGACCGCTCAAGGCCCCTTGAGGTCTGCATCCCGCTTTACCGTGAAATCCAGTTTGAAATCCAGTTCAACGAGGAGACTTATTGAAATGATCAAATTCATTTTAATTCAACAATATTTACTGAATTTTTTCAGTTCAGATTCATTTTCAGAAAACAGATTCAGGACCTGCAGACATCCGGACATTAGTAATAATAAACTCAGGGACTAAATACTCACGGACCAATAACCTGACAGGTCGTATGCAATGTAATTTCTACCTGTCAATCACCCAGTGGGCGGGGCCTCTGACCCAGGGATGGAACGTCTGAAGAAGAAACCTCGTAAAGCTCGGACTGCGTTCAGCGACCAGCAGCTGTCGAGGCTCGAAAGAAGCTTCCAGAAACAGAAGTACCTGAGTGTCCAGGACCGCATGGAGCTGGCTGCTTCACTGCAGCTTAGCGACACCCAGGTCAAGACCTGGTACCAGAACAGGAGGTAACATATGCAAGAAATATGAGCCCTGATCGTCTTGAGTCTTTTTGTGGTCGTCTAGTGTCTCTTTGAGGTCGTCTAGTATCTCTTTGTGGTCGTCTAGTGTCTCTTTGTGGTAGTCTTGAGTTTCTTTGTGGTTGTCTTGAGTCTCTTTGTGGTCGTCTAGTGTCTTTGTGGTCGTCTAGTGTCTCTTTGAGGTCGTCTAGTATCTCTTTGTGGTCGTCTAGTGTCTCTTTGTGGTAGTCTTGAGTTTCTTTGTGGTTGTCTTGAGTCTCTTTGTGGTCGTCTAGTGTCTTTGTGGTCGTCTAGTGTCTCTTTGAGGTCGTCTAGTATCTCTTTGTGGTCGTCTAGTGTCTCTTTGTGGTAGTCTTGAGTTTCTTTGTGGTTGTCTTGAGTCTCTTTGAGGTCGTCTAGTGTCTCTTTTTGGTCGTCTTGAGTTTCTTTGTAGTCGTCTAGTGTCTCTTTGAGGTCGTCTAGTGTCTCTTTCAGGTCGTCTAGTGTCTCTTTTTGGTCGTCTTGAGTTTCTTTGTGGTTGTCTTGAGTCTCTTTGTGGTCGTCTAGTGTCTTTGTGGTCGTCTAGTGTCTCTTTGTGGTCGTTTAGTGTCTCTTTGTGGTCGTCTAGTCTATTTGTGGTCGTCAAGTCTCTTTGTGGTAGTCCAGTGTCTCTTTGTGGTCATCTAGTGTCTCTTTGTGGTCGTCTAGTGTCTCTTTGTGGTCGTGCAGTGTCTCTTTGTGGTGGTCTAGTCTCTTTGAACGAACAATCTAAATTTACTTTATTAGGATTTATTTTTTGCAGGTTTCTTTTTTTTTTAAATTAAAAAAAAGTATGATAGAAGTAATTTTATAAATGTTAACTTCAAAGTAAAAGAATGAAGCTAATATTTTATCTTATCAATAAGATAAAAGCTTGTGAACAGGTTTAGAGAACCATTCACATCCTCAGATGTTAAATTATTGTAAACATGAATCTGTTTCCTCTGACAGAACAAAGTGGAAGCGTCAGTCTGCTGTTGGTTTGGAGCTGCTGGCTGAAGCCGGCAGGATGTTCCTGCCCACACACTTCCTGTACCCACATGCCCCGCCCACACCGGACCTCTACCTGTACTGAAGCCATGCCTCCTGCCACACCAGACCAGACCCCTACTGACACAGTGGGAGCACTGGTTCCTACCGGACGCCGTGGGAACAAACGTTCATTATGAAAGCAATAAAAGACTTTTATTGATCCTCTTCAGGAAGTCCATGAAACAAGGTGATCACCTCTGGCTAGATGGACCAGTTCCTGGAACTAAACCTGTACCTTGGTCAGGGGTTGATACCGAGTCCAGGTTCAGGTACTATGAAGTACTGAAGGATTTAAAGAGGTCCACTGGTTGGACCGGACAAGAAGACTTAATATCTATATCTAACCATAACCCCAAGGCGACTCGTTCAGTTTTTTACATTTTCAATAAATATGCAAATACATGTTGATGTTTCAGCTCCGTTTTGTTGGTTCTGAATGTTTACTAGTAGTTTATGTGTACTAGTCCTGGTTCCATGGGGTTTGGACTCAGACTGGTTTCATGGTACAAACAGTATACAGTGATTTGGAGACGATCCCTGCGTTCACACGACTTCAGTGTTTTAGATTTTATTTTCCAACAAAGAAAAATTAATCTTCCTCAAATACAAACAGTAAAAAAACATGTTTTCCATAATTTTTTATTATGAAAAACATGTTTTTTTAAATATCTGACAAACATCTTCATTACATTATTCTAAAGAACCAAACAAAGAATCTTCTTCAGCTTGTTTCTAAATGTTTCTCCTGGAAATCAATAAAGTAAATAAACTGAAAAGTAATAAAGTCAATAAAGTAAATAAAGAAATTAAAGTAATGAAGTCAATAAACTGAAAAGTAATAGTCAATAAAAACACGACTGTTTGAAGAGTGAGGAAGCTGTCGACCAATCAGAGAGCAGCAACAGAGGCTCTAATGAAACTCTAAATGAGTTCAGACGTTTGTTTCTTCAACGCTTCACGAAGCTGACAGGAGAAGGAGTCCTCTTCCTCTTCCTACTCCTCCTCCTCCTCCTCCTCCTCTCCTGACTGACCAAACACCTTCTTCTTCTTCTTCTTCTTGGCGTCTGCTAACCCGCTGGAGAACTCAGAGTGCAGCTGCTGACGAGTGGAGAGCCTGAAGACGAGGAAGACTTGAGTTAAAGCTACAAGACCACGACCTCGAGGCTGCACGACCTCAACACTAACTAATGTCGGATAAATACACACAATATATCAAAGCATATAAGTGTGAATAATAATAATAAAGTATACATCTATCTATGTCATGACACCTGAACGCATCATTACACAACTGTCCAGCACTCAAAGGATTGTGGGACACACACACACACACACACACACACACACACACACACACACACACACACACACACACACACACACACACACACACACACACACACACACACACACACACACACACACACACACACACACACACACACCTCTTTGCCCCCGCAGTCTGACTGCTGGTCCACTTGTTGTGGTTCTGGTTCTTGCTGTGGGTCCTGGCCTGGGGGCCCGAGGGGGCTCTGAGGCCCTGCGGAGCGTCTCTGAGGCCGAAGCTCTTGGCGGCGTGTCCCAGGTGGAGGGAGCGGATGTGGAAGATGTGTTTGAGGCGGGATGGGTAGGCGGTGTACGCCCGCAGAAAGGACTGCAGCGCTGATGACATCACAGTGACACGTCAACACAGGAAGTGAGTCAGAACCCTGAATGACCGACATGGAGGGTCACATACCTCTCTTGGCGCTCTGCACCGATTCAGCGTCTGAGTGGACGAAGTTCTCAAACTCCGTCTGGAGAACCGTCGCCCTCTCTCTGGTCTCCTGCTCCAGAGCTGCAGATGACGTCTGAGAGACAGACAGGCAGAAAGACAGACAGGTTGCGAGACATCAATCTAAATAAAGGTTCAGACGACACAAACCTGCAGCTGCATCAGGTCACTGACTGGTTTACTGAAGCCCCCCCCCCCCCCCCCTCTTAAAACTCCCCTGTGGTGTACCCTGGGACCCTTTAAAATCTAAGTACAGGATGAATTAGGAACCCCATCAAAGATTTTTGAAATGCTGTGAACACTTTTAAACACCCCAAGCATCCGGGGAATCTTCTTAGAACCCTAGAAAGGCCTTGCAGGAACAGGCACTCAACCAAAAAACCTTTATATCCCTTCAAAAGACACCAGGAACCTCCAAATCAAATCTTCAAAAGAAGAACCGTGAAGATGCATATAACTGTTAAAAGTCCCTGAAAACCCAACCAAAAGGGTTAAGCTTAAGATTCCTGGACCCCAACACGTTCAGACCACCTTCTCACAGACGCCTGGAAAAAACACCTGTGATCTGAGCAGAAAACCTGGAACAACCTGAAACTACATACGAGGCCTCTGAGAACCCGGTAGCTCTCTGAAGGGCCTCTGGGGTTTGGTCTGAGTGGTAAAGGAGCCTTACCTTGCTGTGGTATTTGCCCCGCCCCTTGTAGGTGTCATCCATCATCAGACTGGACAGGATGTCCTGCAACTTCAGCTCCGATAGGCTGAAACACAAGACCCGCCCCCACCGTCAAAACCAGGAAGTGGACCAACAGAAATACTGGACCAGCACCATCCGTGGTAATCTCTACTGATTAAGTACTACAACAGACCTGATGTTGTGATTGGCCAGCTCGGGGATGAAGGCGGTCTCAGCAGGAGTGAGGAAGAGGAGACTACTTCCTCTTCCTCCAATACGAGCCGTCCGACCGACTCGATGAACGTACTCCGCTGCAGTCGTCGGGGGAGTGTACTGTGAACACACACTGAGGTTCAGTAAGTAGTAACCGTAGTACTTTAGTAGTACACTCGATGCTACACTGTGATTGGTTTGGAGTTGTTCATTATTCTCAGAAGACAACCTCCATGTCTGACCTTCATGTCAAAAAAACCAAGATGGCGACGTATTAAAACCAAGATGGCGACGGATAAAAACCAAGATGGCGACGTATTAAAACCAAGATGGCGACGGATAAAAACCAAGATGGCGACGGATAAAAACCAAGATGGCGACGGATAAAAACCAAGATGGCTACGGATAAAAACCAAGATGGCGACGGATAAAAACCAAGATGGCGACATTGAAATGTTGGTGGACTAAGGGACACAGATACCTGAATGATCCATGTGACCTGAGCAAGGTCCAGGCCTCTGGCTGCTACGTCCTGAAACACACACGATTCCTTTTCAGAACACGGATACATCCCATAATGAAGCATGTAGAGTGACGTGTAACCACGGCGATGAACAAACACTGACCGTACACAGCAGAACTCCACACAGAGACACCGAAAACTGCTGGAAGACGTCCGAGCGCTCCTGGCGGACAAAACAAACGCACCATGACTGCGGCTCAGACGCCAGCTTAGGAACGTGGGATATGAAGGAATAATAATAATAATAATAATAATAGTCTTACCTCCTGCTTCATGTTGCCATGGAGACGCAGGAAGCTGAGCCGAGGCCTCTGATTGGAGGAGGGCCCGGCGAGGACGGAGGTGAAGAGGCCGTGCAGGAACTCAACGCCCTCGCAGCTCGAGGTGAAGACGATGAGTTTGTTGTTCTGAGAAAACTGAACAACAACAAAAGTCTGGTTAACGGACTGTCTGCTGTCGACCAATCAGGTCGCTGCATCTGAAAACCACCTGAGCCAGGTTTATTATCTCACACACACACACACACACACACACACACACACACACACACACACACACACACACACACACACACACACACACACACACACACACACACACACACACACACACACACACACACACACACACACACACACACACACACACACACACACACACAACCTTGCATTTGTCCAGGATGAAGGCAGCCAGACAGACCAGTCGGAGCTTACTGGGAACCAGTACCACGTACTGCTTCAGCGCCTCGGGCAGAGCGAAGCTCTCCGGTTGGCTGGCTGCGCTGAGGTCAGACGTCACAGCGGAGCTGCTGGTGAGGTCAGAGGAGGCGGGGCCAGACACGTGAATGTCCACTGGGTCGTTAAGACAAACGCCTGCGAGCCGAGTTACACCTGAACACATCACATGGTACACTTACATAAGAATGTTAGTATCTATATTATTTAATATTATCTAAACATAATATAAAAAATATGAAAAGGTATTTCTGTACCGTGGGTTAACGTCGCTGACAGCAGGACGTTCTGTCTGCTCGGACCAGCAGAGTTCAGACTGTTCAGTATGATGGTCAGATCCTTCTCAAAGCCCAGATCCAGGGTCCTGATGCACACACATACACATTCATAAATGAACACAGTGTCTCCTCCTCCACGATGACTCTAGAACAGTGTCTAGCTCCTCCCCCACATTGACTCTAGATCAGTGTCTAGCTCCTCCCCATGATGACTCTAGAATAGTGTCTAGCACCTCCCCATATTGACTCTCGAACAGTGTCTAGCTCCTCCCCCATGATGACTCTAGAACAGTCTCTAGCTCCTCCCCCATGATGACTTTAGAACAGTTTCTAGCTCCTCCCCTATGATGACTCTGTGTCTAGCTCCTCCCCCATGATGACTTTAGAACAGTTTCTAGCTCCTCCCCTATGATGACTCTAGAACAGTGTCTAGCTCCTCCCCAATATGACTCTATAACCGTGTCTAGCTCCTCCCCATGATGAATCTAGAACAGTGTCTAGCTCCTAACCCATGATGACTCAAGAATAGTGTCTAGCTCCTCCTCATATTGACTCCAGAACCTTCCCCCATGATGACTCTAGAACAATGTCTAGAACCTTCCCCCATGATGACTCTAGAAAAGTGTCTAGCTCCTCCCCTATGATGACTCTAGAACAGTGTCTAGCTCCTCCCCATGATGACTCTAGAACAGTGTCTAGCTCCTCCCCATATTGACTCTAGAACAGTGTCTAGCTCCTCCCCATATTGACTCTCCAGTGTCTAGCTCCTCCCCCACATTGACTCTAGAACAGTGTCTAGCTCCTCCCCATGATGACTCTATAACAGTGTCTAGCTCCTCCCCATGATGACTCTAGAACAGTGTCTAGCTCCTCCCCCATGATGACTCTAGAATAGTGTCTAGCTCCTCCTCATATTGACTCTAGAACCTTCCCCATGATGACTCTAGAACAATGTCTAGAACCTTCCCCCATGACGACTCTAGAACAATGTCTAGCTCCTCCCCATGATGACTCTAGAACAGTGTCTAGCTCCTCCCCATGATGACTCTAGAACAGTGTCTAGCTCCTCCCCCATATTGACTCTAGAACCTTCCCCCATGATGACTCTAGAACCTTCCCCCATGATGACTCTAGAAAAGTGGCTAGCTCCTCCCCATATTGACTCTAGAACAGTGTCTAGCTCCTCCCCATGATGACTCTATAAGTGTCTAGCTCCTCCCCATGATGACTCTAGAACAGTGTCTAGCTCCTCCCCCATGATGACTCTAGAATAGTGTCTAGCTCCTCCTCATATTGACTCTAGAACCTTCCGCTATGATGACTCTAGAACAATGTCTAGCTCCTCCCCATATTGACTCTAGAACAGTATCTAGCTCCTCCCCCACATTGACTCTAGAACAGTGTCTAGCTCCTCCCCCTTGATGACTCTAGAGCAGTGTCTAGCTCCTCTCCCACATTGACTCTAGAACAGTGTCTAGCTCCTCCCCCATGATGACTCTAGAGCAGTGTCTAGCTCCTCCCCCACATTGACTCTAGAACAGTGTCTAGCTCCTCCCCATGATGACTCTAGAACAGTGTCTAGCTCCTCCCCCATATTGACTCTAGAACCTTCCCCCATGATGACTCTAGAACAATGTGTAGAACCTTCCCCCATGATGACTCTAGAAAAGTGTCTAGCTCCTCCCCTATGATGACTCTAGAACAGTGTCTAGCTCCTCCCCCACATTGACTCTAGAACAGTGTCTAGCTCCTCCCCCTTGATGACTCTAGAGCAGTGTCTAGCTCCTCCCCCACATTGACTCTAGAACAGTGTCTAGCTCCTCCCCCATGATGACTCTAGAGCAGTGTCTAGCTCCTCCCCCACATTGACTCTAGAACAGTGTCTAGCTCCTCCCCATGATGACTCTAGAACAGTGTCTAGCTCCTCCCCCATATTGACTCTAGAACCTTCCCCCATGATGACTCTAGAACAATGTGTAGAACCTTCCCCCATGATGACTCTAGAAAAGTGTCTAGCTCCTCCCCTATGATGACTCTAGAACAGTGTCTAGCTCCTCCCCATGATGACTCTAGAACAGTGTCTAGCTCCTCCCCATGATGACTCAAGAACAGTGTCTAGCTCCTCCCCATGATGACTCTAGAACAGTGTCTAGCTCCTCCCCATGATGACTCTAGAACAGTGTCTAGCTCCTCCCCCATATTGACTCTAGAACCTTCCCCCATGATGACTCTAGAACAATGTCTAGAACCTTCCCCCATGATGACTCTAGAAAAGTGTCTAGCTCCTCCCCTATGATGACTCTAGAACAGTGTCTATCTCCTCCCCATGATGACTCTAGAACAGTGTCTAGCTCCTCCCCATGATGACTCAAGAACAGTGTCTAGCTCCTCCCCCATGATGACTCTAGAGCAGTGTCTAGCTCCTCCCCATGATGACTCTAGAACAGTGTCTAGCTCCTCCCCCATATTGACTCTAGAACCTTCCCCCATGATGACTCTAGAACAGGTACCGGTCGGCCTCGTCCAGGACCAGCCAGCGCACGGCACTGAAGGCGATGCTCAGCGTGTTCTTGATGTGGTCCACCAGGCGGCCCGGAGTCGTGACCAGGATGTTGATTCCTTTACGGAGCCTGAAGACAAACAACAGTAAGTTTGATCCAAAGACTCCTTTAACTCCTCCTCCTCCTCCAGTGGATTAGAAGAGGAGCACTAGAGAAGGACTAGAGCAGGAGCACTAGAAGAGGATTAGAAGAGGAGCACTAGAGGAGCACTAGAGGAGGATTAGAAGAGGAGCACTAGAGGAGGTAACCTGGCCTTCTCTGACTTCCTCTTCTCTCCTCCCATCAGGACTCCAGGGACGATCCAGGTGAATGGCTGCAGAGACACAGACACAGGTCAGAGGTCAGAGACACAGCGGTTTACTGAGGTCCAGGACCAGAGACCCCCTCAGACCTTGAAACCTGGTTTATAGACTTTAGGGCAATAACCAGATAAAGTGGTTAAATAACCAGATAAAATGGTTTAATAACCAGATAATGTGGTTTAATAACCAGATAAAGTGGTTAAATAACCAGATAAAATGGTTTAATAACCAGATAAAGTGGTTAAATAACCAGATAAAATGGTTTAATAAACAGATAATGTGGTTTAATAAACAGATAAAGTGGTTAAATAACCAGATAAAATGGTTTAATAAACAGATAATGTGGTTTAATAAACAGATAAAGTGGTTTAATAACCAGATAAAATGGTTTGATAACCAGATAAAGTGGTTTAATAAACAGACAAAGTGGTTTAATAAACAGATAAAGTGGTTTAATAAACAGATAAAGTGGTTTAATAAACAGATAAAGTGGTTTAATAACCAGATAAAGTGGTTTAATAACCAGATAAAGTGGTTTAATAACCAGATAAAGTGGTTTGATAACCAGATAAAGTGGTTTAATAAACAGATAAAGTGGTTTAATAAACAGATAAAGTGGTTTAATAACCAGATAAAGTGGTTTGATAAACAGACAAAGTGGTTTAATAAACGGATAAAGTGGTTTAATAAACAGATAAAGTGGTTTAATAACCAGATAAAGTGGTTTGATAAACAGACAAAGTGGTTTAATAAACGGATAAAGTGGTTTAAAAAACAGACAAAGTGGTTTAATAAACAGATAAAGTGGTTTAATAACCAGATAAAGTGGTTTAATAAACAGACAAAGTGGTTTAATAAACAGATAAAGCTCTGTGTTACCTTCAGGAGCTTCTGGAAGATCTGGAACGTCTGTTGGGCCAGCTGAGGGACAGACAGGCAGAGAGACAGGCAGGAAGAGATTTAGATTCACATAAAAAAAAAACGCTCAGGGATTATCAGGATGTGGTTAGCTTAGTTTATTTTAGCTTTGCGGGGACATGAATCACCCTGTCCCTTTAACGAGTGAAAAGACTCCGTCCCTTTAAGGGGTGAAAGGACTCTGTCCCTTTAAGTGAGACCAGGGGCGACTGTGGGTCAGTGGTTAGTGGATCCGTCTTCCAATCAGAGGATCGGTGGTTCGATCCCCGGCTCAGCCAGTCCATGTCGTTGTGTCCTTGAGCAAGACACTTAACCCTCATTGCTCACCGTTGCTGTGTCTTCGGTCTACTGTATATCATGTAAGTCTTTGGATAAAAGAAATGTAATGTAATGTGTGTTCAGACCTCTCTGGTGGGGACGATGACGACGGCCAGAGGACCATCAGACCTGCTGACCTTCTGCTGGACCGCCTGCAGACTCTGGACCACAGGGACGGCGTAGGACAGGGTCTTACCTGCCGAGACACAGGGGGTCGTAGGTAAGGTACTGGTAGTATCACAGTACTAGTAGTATTGTACGGGTACAGGAATAGTATCTCACCTGAACCCGTCTGAGAACGAACCACAGCATCTCGTCCCGACAGAAGAACTGGAATAGTCTGTTTCTGAACACTGAGACACACACACACACACACGATGAGCGTCTGGATTAAAGTGGTAGCGTCTCACAGAAATCCAGAATGAGAGGTTTTCTGCAGCAGGGTCTGAGTGAGTGAATGTGTGCTGACCTGGTTACCGTGGAAACATTCAGGACTTTATTCAGTGTCGCCACCTGGTGGACAGAAACAGGCCAATCAGAACAGCCAGAACGAGAGGAGATCACACGAACATGTGATGAGGGTAAACAACAACCACCAGAACCACCAGGGCCCCGTTCCTCGTACCTGGCTTACTGAGTTAGCAGGATAACTTTCAGGATAAGATTACATAACCCAGGCTTTTCGGTTCCACGAAGCAAGTTTGGAGAAATCACCATAGCAACACATCCATAAACTTGAACCTGCTCCAGCGCAGGTTTACTTCAGTAAGCTGGATAAGTTTGCCACTCCCCCGGAAACTAATGGCAGCTCCTTCATCAGAGATCCCGTTGAAGGAGCGATGTTAGTTAGATTATCGTTTCATAGGAGAGAGTTCTACGATCATGACTTCCTGTACGAGCGCTATCGATTATTTACGAGACCTTCTCGAGCCGTACATTGAACACCACACGAGCAGCCAAGCATAGAGTCTCACAGACTGAGTACATAGCATATATATATATATATATATATATATATATATATATATATATAGTATATGTGCATAGCATATATATGTTTATATATTGTATATGTGCATAGCATATATATATGTTTATATATTGTATATGTGCATAGCATATATATATATGTTTATATATTGTATATGTGCACAGCATATATATATGTTTATATATTGTATATGTGCATAGCATATATATATATATGTTTATATATTGTATATGTGCATAGCATATATATATATATATATATATATATATATATATATATATATATATGTTTATATATTGTATATCTGAATAGCATATATATATATATGTTTATATATTGTATATGTGCATAGCATATATATATGTTTATATATTGTATATGTGCATAGCATTTGCACATACACATACTGGCGTACCGTGCTACGAACAGATCTGGTCCAGTCTACATCCAGGACATGGTAAAACCTTACACCCCAACTCGTGCGCTCCGCTCGGCTTCTGCCAATCGCCTTGTAGCTCCGTCACTGAGAGCTAAACACTCAACAAAGTCTCGACTGTTCTCTGTCCTGGCTCCTCGATGGTGGAATGAGCTCCCCATTGACATCAGAACAGCAGAAAGTCTCTACATCTTCAGTCGCAAACTAAAAACATATCTTTTCCGACTATACCTTGAATAAAGGATGTAGCACTATAGTAGCACTGAAAATGGCTCTTACTGATAGCACTTTGTAGTTGAACCTTTGATGAAATTGTACCTTCTTGATTCTTGTTGTTCTGATTCTTGTATGTAACCGTAGAATGCACTTATTGTAAGTCGCTTTGGATAAAAGCGTCAGCTAAATGTAATGTAAAGCATATATATATGTTTATATATTGTATATGTGCATAGCATAGCATATATATATATGTTTATATATTGTATATGTGCATAGCATATATATATATATGTTTATATATTGTATATGTGCATATATATATATATATATATATATATATATATATATATATATGTGTATATATATGTATATATATATACATATATATGTATATGTGCATAGCATATATATATGTTTATATATTGTATATGTGCATAGCATCCCCTTCTGAAGTTGGACGGGCACGCGCAGTCATCCTGATTACTGACGTCTGGTTTGAATTAACGAGACCGTTTGAGCGCGGATCAGCCTTTGAGGAACCGAGTTAGCCTGATGTCAATCATCGGGTTGATTTAAGCTGGATGATAGGACATTTGATCAACTTAGTTGAACCACGTACGAGGAACGGGGCCCGGGACAACAACCACCACCGGAACAACAACCAGGGGCCTGTTGCACAAAAGTAGAATTAAGACATCCGGGATAAATGACTCAGCTGAGCTCAATGAAGCCAAAACATGTGCGTCCAGGCTTAATTGGTTGCACAAAGACCAAGCCAGGATGAGCAGACACGGATTCATTAAGCCAGGTGAAACCAATCCTGGATAGGTGCGCGCTCACGGCTCACTCAAATAGACCCCGCCACAGATCACAGATTAACTGATTTACCATGGCAACTAGAGCCGCGTACTTTTCCCCGTCGGAAGCACAATTCCTCATGGAGGCATACGAGGAGGTAAAAGATATAATTAAGAAGAAAGGCAACACCGCCACAGTGATAAAGCAAAGAGAAAAAGCGTGGCAAAGTATTGCAGACCGCCTGAATGCGTAAGTAGTGCACAATTACACACTCACCGCTCCGCTGAAACATCACAATTACAATTCAAATATTTAATTCATGCAGTTGTACTGTAATTATGAAACGGTTAAATTTTTAATTGAAATGCACTGCAGATATGAGTGAAATTGTGTAAAGTAACTCCATCACACTGTATAAAGCTATGATAAATTATTATTAAAGCCTTACATTATTATTTAACGTTACTACGCTCAGTACGGTTTAATCTTAGCCGTTGTACTCTGCTTCTTATGTTGTCCACCGTTTTTTTTGTGTTTCTCCTGCTTTCATTAATGTAAAGCTGCTTTGACAGAATGAAACAATTGTGAAAAGTGCTATATAAATAAAATGTAATTGAATAAATAGATGAGCTATAATAATAATCACTTTAATTTATATAGCGCCTTTCAAAGGACCCAAGGTCGGTTGCTCACTGCACTGCAAAAATGTCTTTCTTACTTAGTATTTTTGTCTTGTTTTCAGTTAAAAAAAAATATCTAAAAAAAAATCTTAAATATTTTCTTGAGCAAAATTACCTAGGAAAATAAGCAAAAAAATCTGCCAGTGAAACGAGAACTTTTCTAAAATTAAGTGTTTATGGAAAAAGTAAACTTATTTCAAGAGAATTTTTATTATATTGACAGATTTTTTATTTGTTTGCTTGTTTTAAGCACACATTTACTTAAAGTTTATATTTTTTGTCTAAACTATACTTATTTTGCTAGGTCATTTAGCAAATCAAGAAAATACATCTTTATTTAAGTTTTTTTTTTTTTTTGATATTTTTACTGAAAACAAGACAAAAGTACCAAGTAATGTTTTGCAGTGTGACTCCATTAAATGTGTGTGTGTGTGTGTGTGTGTGTGTGTGTGTGTGTGTGTGTGTGTGTGTGTGTGTGTGTGTGTGTGTGTGTGTGTGTGTGTGTGTGTGTGTGTGTGTGTGTAGATTAAACATGAACGGGCCAAAACGGACATGGCAGCAGGTCAAAATCAAATACAAGAACATTCTGCAGAATGGTATGGTCCCTGACTAATATTTAACAAAGCACAAGCATATATTGTACCCAGAAGGTGCCTGCTCACACATTGTCTGTACTGTTTTAGCAGTGAAAAAGAATACCCACAGACAAGGCACGGGTGGTGGGTCACCAAAGGCTGACCTTACCCCAGCAGAGGACATGGCCTTGGAGCTAAATAAAGGCAGGCCCGTCTTAGAGGGGATCCCTGGGGGGAAAGAGACGAGCATAGGTTCCTCCCAAGATGCCACCCGCTTCATTCAAGGTATGTCCTTCCATCTTTACATGGGATACAACCACATTCATATTGAATCAATTTGGACTGTCTGACTTTGGTTTACCTATTGCATTGCAGTGTCTGGCAGCACTGTGTTCCTGTTAGAGCCACCAGCACAAGCACCAGACGATGCTGATCCAGTGAGTACTCCATCAAAGGCATACTGTAGGCCTGGCATGTCTTGTCTACTAGCTTCAATATGAATCCCATTAAATGTGATAGGGTGAAGGCCCCAGTGCAGCAGCAACAGCACATGATGGAGACGATGATGATGAGGAGGAGACCATCTCTCTGGATTCCAGAAGGCATGAGGTATCATGTTAAGACTGTGAAAGTACTATTTACTCTACAATGGTGAGGAGTCCTCATCAAAATCAAAAAATCTAATTTCTTTTACAGGACCCAGATGCTATACAGTGGGAAAACCAGCCTGGCAACATAGTGCGTATTAATAAAAGGACACCACATCCTGCCAAATTCCAGCTGCGCTAATTGTATTGTGTTCACAGAGCTCACAAGCTATCAGAAAGTTGTATGGCAACCACCTCCGGCGCCAAATAGAACTGGCAGACATAGACATTCAGTACAAGAAGAAAAAGATGGAAAATCTTGCACTGGAGTCCGAAATAAAAAAGAGGACAATTAGGAAACTGGACCTTGAAATAAAAAAACTTGAGAGGGAGGTGAGATATGCCTTCAATGTACACTGTATGCTAACTGTAACACAAATGTATTAATCATTATTTTTCTTTCCTCCCCCAGCTCCAAGAAGATGACACAGCTCAAAATAAAAATTAGGTATATTCTCGTAAAGTCAAGTGAGCCATGACATATGAGCTCTTATTGTGAGCACACAGGACGGTGGCATCTTTCTAAGGTTTTTTTTATTTTCCCAGCAATCAGTACAACCAAGTCATCGTTATAAGGCATCGCCCTCTTTTGCCCACCCCCCCAGCACCAGGTGTGGCCACTAGCCTATATGAAGGCCCAAAATTGTGTGTTCCTTTCTGCTCTGACAATGGCATGCCCATTCGTGCGAGATGTGGTGGATGAAGAAGCACTTGTGCTGAGGAGAGCCTTCAGGCGAGAAAGGGTCTTCAGGGACCGGTTGGACCCACTGGCCTTCCCTGATGACCATCTATATCGATGGTCGACGATCAACGCACGCAAGGCGGCTGGACCTGACGGCATTCCTGGTCGTGTGCTCAGGGCATGTGCGGAACAGCTCACTGGGGTTTTCACGGACATCTTCAACCTGTCCCTTGCCCAAGCAGCTGTACCAACATGCTTTAAAACCACATCCATCGTGCCAGTGCCGAAACACTCCAAGCCGACGTGCCTCAACGACTACCGCCCTGTAGCACTCACACCCATCATCATGAAGTGCTTTGAGCGGCTGGTCCTGGCACACCTGAAGGACTCCCTCCCACCCACACTGGACCCACTCCAGTTTGCCTACCGCAGCAATAGGAGCATAGACGATGCAGTCTCCTCAGCACTGCACTCTGTGCTCACACACCTGGACAACACCGACACCTACGCGTGATTGCTGTTTGCTGACTTCAGCTCGGCTTTCAACACTGTCATCCCCTCCAAGTTAATCACTAAACTTGGAGACCTGGGCACCAACACCTCCCTCTGCAACTGGATTTTGGACTTTCTGACTAACAGACCTCAACATGTTAGGTCAGGCCATACCTGCTCCACCACCATCTCACTCAGCACCGGTGTGCCACAGGGCTGTGTACTCAGCCCATTCCTCTACTCCCTCTTCACCTACGACTGCAGACCTATGCATGGATCCAACTCCATCATCAAGTTCGCAGACGACACCACGGTGATTGGTCTCATCAGCAACAACGATGAGACAGCCTACAGGGAAGAGGTACAGCACCTGGCCACATGGTGCGCCGAAAATAACCTGCTCCTGAACACCAGCAAAACCAAGGAGCTCATCGTGGACTTCAGGAAGGAGAAAAGAAGCAAGCATGCGCCCATCCACATCAATGGGATGGATGTTGAGCGTGTCTCCAGCTTCAAGTTCCTGGGGACCCACATCTCGGAAGACCTGTCTTGGACCACCAACACCTCCAGCCTTGTCAAGAAAGCTCACCAGCGCCTCTTCTTCTTGAGGACACTGAAGAAAAACCATCTGTCTTCAGCCATCCTGGTGAACTTTTACCGCTGTGTGATCGAGAGCATCCTAACCAACTGTGTCACAGTCTGGTATGGGAGCTGCTCTGTTGCGGAGCGCAAGGGACTGCAGCGGGTGGTGAAAACTGCCCAACGCATCACAGGAACTCCACTTCCGGCCATTGAGGAAATCCAGAGGAAACGCTGTCTGCGTCGAGCTCGCAGCATTCTCAAGGACGCCTCCCACCCTGCACACAGACTGTTTTCCCTCCTGCCCTCAGGCAGACGGTTCAGATGCTTCCGGACAAGGACCAGCAGACTGAGGAACAGTTTCTTCCCCAGAGCTGTTTCCTTATTGAACTCTGCCCCATGCTGACACCCCCCCTACTCCCCAACCACCTCCACCCACAAACCCATCTCCTCGTCATCTCCCCCCACTGACCAAAGACTTTACACCTGCACTCAAACACTTTTGAACTGTCTGCACTAAAAACTGAGCATTGCACTAGTCTAGTAACGTTAGGCAGCTACTGTTTATTATTATTATGCACTATTTAACGTTCACTCAATCTGTATTACTTAACTTATCATATGCCCATTTGCCTTTTGTAAATTATGTTTATAGTTCCTGCTTATAGTCTACCTACATTTAATGCACAAATCAACCTGTATAACATGTACATATTACCGCAATCAATCTGTATATCCCGTACCTATATCACTAACTTATTATCTGTAAAATACTTATTATTATCTGTATATTGGTATTTACTAGGGATGCAACGATACCATTTTTTACAAACCGATATGATACCGATATTTTTATTTGTGTACTTGCCGATACCGAGTACCGATACTTCTTAGATTTGGTCTCCATGAAAGTGCAATTAATTTGGAGGCAGATTTTATTTTATCCTCTGCAGATTATGTCAAGCCTATAGTACAAAATTAACAGAAGGCTATCCCAAGCTTTAAACTTCTTGTGGAAGTCCCTCTAATGTCGGACCATAAAACGCCCCGTGTCCGGGTTCATAATGTAAGCGATAATATTAGGGATGAGCAATTATATAGGAAGCTGTGTTCCAAGTTATGTTTCCGGTGCTTTTATTGTGGAGGGAGAAACGGAAAGGAAAAGAGGAGTGGAATTGTGGGATATACGTGTGTGAAGGAGATAAAAAAGTGGTTCAAGTTACCCTGCAGCGTGTTTTCATTTTATTAGAATTACAAATATAGACACACAACAGACACTCGGCTACAATAATATGAAGAAGAAGAAAGAAACCCCTTTATTAGTCCCACACTTAGTCCCACAGTGGGGAAATTTATCCTCTGCATTTGACCCATCCTTTAAGGAGCAGTGGGCAGCCTCGTGAAGCGCCCGGGGAGCAACTGGGGGTTAAGTGTCTTGCTCAGGGACACAACGACATGGACTGGCTGAGGCGGGGTTTGAACCCCGGTCCTCTGGTTGAAAGACTGACTTGCTAACCACTGAGCCACAGTCGCTCAGTGTCGCACGTAGCCGCACAACAGCGTCTGAATGAGGCCGCTGCCAGCGCTACTTCAGGTGGATCAGCAGCCGTTTGATTAAAACCGGCAGGACGGCGGTGATGACGCGCAGAGCTTCTCAATTATAGATGTATTAAATATGGAAAATTTCAACTCTCGCGTCTAACGTGCCGCCGGCGTGAATTTGCGTCTGTCGCAACCACACGCGTCTGTGCATAGACTTTACATGTAATCTGGTCGCGCGAAACATTTGCGTCGCGTTGGGACGGACTGATTACAAGTAACTCCGGGGCTGTCAGCCACTAACAAGAGCACTAATATGTCATACACACGTATGCAACACCGGTTAATAAGCACAATATCGATAAAGTCTTGTATTGTACTCGCGTCTCACTTTTCTCCTGTCTATTGAAAGAAGTGAGCGCTGCGTAGCGAGGATCCAAGATGGCGGCTCCAGATTCTGCTGTTGAGACAAACTGGCCATCTGATTGGACGGCAAAACAACTTGGATAGCGTGATTGGCTGCTCAGAAGTTGAGACTGTTGAGACAGTTGAGACAGAGAAGAGTGTCTCCGGCTCCGCCACGGGGTTGCTTCTCCACAAAGCGCGACCAGTTTGTTGTAGTGAAATACTGTTGAGTGAGTATCGGTTCTTGGTATCGGCCATTGAAACCGATGCGAGTACGAGTATTTAACGCAGTATCGACCACCGATACCGGTGGTATCGGTGCATCCCTAGTATTTACTGCTATTGCACTTCTGGTTGGATGCTAAACTGCATTTCGTTGCTCTGTACTTGTACATGTGTAATGACAATAAAGTTGAATCTAATCTAATCTATATGAAAGATACAGGTTTTCTGCAGATGGCATCAGGTATCTATGCAGACTACTGGGTCCCAGGATTAAGCACCGCACTGCACGGAGCCATGCACTGAGTGTGGAGCAAATGGTTTGTGTGGCCTTGCGCTTTTTTGCTAGTGGAGCCTTCCTGTACTCAGTGGGGGATGCAGAACAGCTGAACAAGGCCACAATTTGCCGCACAATAAGGAGTGTGTGTCTGGCTATCAAAGCATTAGCAGATGTCTTCATCTCCTTCCCTGGCCACAGAAGACTGTGACATCAAAGAGGAGTTCTATAGGATTGCAGGTAAGAGGATCTACAAATTACAGGACAACTGTTAACACATAGTAGGATACTTATTACTTTGTGTGACAGGTTTCCCTAATGTCATTGGTGCAGTGGACTGCACACACATAAGGATAAAAGCCCCCTCAGGTGCCCATGAGGCCCATTTTGTGAATAGGAAATCCTTTCACAGCATTAATGTTCAGGTGAACATAACTTTTTGATATTGTCCATTGACGAACACTCTGCATTGCCAGTGATGTGCATTGATTGGTGTAATATTCCTCATCTTATGATTTCAGATGGTCTGCAATGCTGACTGTGTGATCAGCAATGTTGTGGCAAAATGGCCTGGCTCAGTCCATGACTCCAGAATCTTTCGGGCCTCTGAAATCTATCAGTGCCTATCACAAGGTAAGCCACACAACCCCTATTTATAACCATCATGGCTGTGTCAAGAATATCACTGTGTTTATGAGGTAGTAATGATGAGATTTTGTGTTGACAGGTGAATTCTCTGGTGTGTTGCTGGGAGACAGGGGGTATGGCTGACACCTTTCACAGACCCCCAGGAAGCACAGCAGGCCTACAACCATGCCCATGCCAGGACCAGGGCCAGAGTTGAAATGACCTTTGGGCTCCTGAAGGCACGCTTTCACTGCCTTCACAAATTAAGGGTCAGCCCTGTTAGGGCATGTGATATTACTGTGGCTTGTGCTGTCCTCCACAATGTGGCCTGCCTGAGGAAGGAGAGGGCCCCCAGAGTGCCACCAGCCATGGACTGGGACAATCCGGCAATCTTCCCTGATGACGACAGTGGTCGGCTGCTGAGGGACCAATATGTGTTGAATTATTTTAGTTATGTGTGCTTTCAATTTTGGTTAAATATGTCCTGCGGTGGCAGAGGAATTTGGGTTTTTTTGGGTTCGTTTTTTTACGAATTTGGCCTCTTATGATGTTTGTGCGGTATACTGTGTGTAATACAAGGCTGCAGGGAGGCTACTGCATCCATTCATTTGTCTGTTCAGTTGATGTGTATGGATTTGTCCTGCATTTATTTTAGTGTGCAGACATGCAGGGTGTGTTATATACAGACCTTTGAATGTGTATGTATCATTTTGTATAATATGCTTGGATTCTGTGCTTTCCATCTTGTAGAGTCACTGACTTCAGTTTCGAAAGGAGCTGATGGTTTACCTGCTTTGTTTTGTCCTTATTCAATAAAGGAACATAATGTTACACATTGTGTTTTTATATTCATATGGAATGTGTATTTGTTTATATGACAGAGTACATTATGAGGCTGGTTCTTTCTGCAGAAAAGCTACATATTGTTTTTACAGTTTTGATACTTATGACAATGTGATACTTAATATTCTGGCACATCAGCATGTCTTTGTTTATGAAACCATACTGAAGTACAATTTCACGAAATGCCCCACATCTGTCATTTTAACAACTGTCCTCCTTTAAAACAACTGGTTACAATATTATGACTTGTCTTTTTTTTCCCTCTGTGGCCCTAATATTCTATCATTTTATATATATAGCCTTATAGTCTATGGGAAACTGTAAATTATCTAATGATAGCAACATCATCTAAAAATCATTTTTTATCCAAAATCATTGAAATTAATGATCACAAACGTTTAATGACAGTGGGTCTAGTTATGTGATAACAATGTATAGTGAGCAGTGAAATAACTATTGGTTTCCATTTGTGGTGACTGCTGACTGACATTAGGGATGAGATTAAATAGATCCTGGAATTTAGCCTGGTCTGGAGCAGGCTAGCTCCACAGAATAAATCTCCATGGTAATTTATACCATAACATATCCTCCTGCCCCCTATCCATCTTTAGTGCAACCGGATTACGGATCAATTGAGCCAGGATCACCAAGATATCCTGGCTTAATCCCTTATCCTAGTTTTGTGCAACAGGCCCCAGAACAACCACTGGAACAACAACCACCACCACAACAACCACCAGCAGAACAACAACAACCACAAATTAAACACCTGTGTGTATGCGTGTGTGTTACCAGGTGTGTATGCGTGTGTGTTACCAGGTGTGTATGCGTGTGTGTTACCAGGTGTGGATGAAGGTCCAGATCTGAGAACGAGTCACTGGTGAAAATCTTCTCCTTTAACTGGGAGACAACTGGTCTGAGAGAGGAAACAAGGTGAAAGATGATTAATAATCAATAATCACCAGGATGGTGATGTCATCAGGCTGTGGACCAATCAGAGAAGGGCTGTGACCTGAGGATCTCTGGGATCTCTGGGTTGTGCTTGAAGAGAGAGGAAGTCTTGATGCTCCTCGGTTCCTTCACTGCGTCCTTCCTCCTCTTCTTCTGTGGTGTCCTCTGGTCCGTCTGTGAATATCACCGTGACAATAACCACCATCATCATCACCTTTTCTTCTTCTTCCCAGCAGACAGGAAGTTCAAAACAACACATTTCTTCTTCTCTGATGTAAATGAACGGTGTTCGTTGGTCGGGCCTCAAATGATCCGATTGGTGCAACAGGTGTGTTTACCTGAGAGTCTTCCTCCTCCTCCTCCTCCTCCTCCGCTGTGTCCTCCAGCCTCCTCTGATTGGAGGAGCCGCTCTTCCTCTTCTCTGAGGAATCGGCCCTCCTCTTCTCCGCCTTCTGTTTCTTCTGCAGGACCAACAGAAACTGATGATCAGGTTATTGATAACTCACTGACGATCAGGTTATTGATAACTCACTGACGATCAGGTTATTAATAACTCACTGACGATCAGGTTATTGATAACTCACTGACGATCAGGTTATTGATAACTCACTGACGATCAGGTTATTGATAACTCACTGACGATCAGGTTATTGATAACTCACTGACAATCAGGCTATTGATTACTTACTAGGACCCATCTCTGCTGAGCATTCGGAGGCTTCCTCCTGGAGGAAGAAGAAGAGATGCTGCTGCAGATGTTCAGACACAGCTGGTCGTCTGCTGATGACATCATCACCTGTTCACAGCAGACAGGAAGGAGAACTTTAATGGTTGCTTTCAACAAACAGCTGAACATCATGTCACTGACGGCATCACTCAGCTTATTGATTGATTGATTAGCAGATCCAGAAACAAAAACACCAACATGATCTCAGCATGATAGAAGGCAAACAAAACACACAACATTAACACTAAATCCGTAAAACACATGGCAGTGTGACGTCACGTCCCCGGTACTGAATCGCCAGAGTTAAGAAGTCCCTTCTCGATGCTCGTGGAGCCGGAAGAAGTTAACGGGAAACAGACCACTGACTCATCTGAGAGTCGTTTGATGTCAGCCGAACTAAAGACGTCCCTTGGTCACGTGTGCAGGTCGAGGATCCAGTTCTATAACAAGTTTCACTGCCGGACGGGAGAGGACGCGTTAAAACGACGCGTTCCTGGAGGGAGCCCGGTGCGACGTGTCTGCTGCAGCCAGCATGTTTAGCATCGTTAGCACCACACAGAACCAACCGTGTGTGTGTGTGTGTGTGTGTGTGTGTGTGTGTGTGTGTGTGTGTGTGTGTGTGTGTGTGTGTGTGTGTGTGTGTGTGTGTGTGTGTGCGCGCTTGTTTGTAGCAGAAAAAACGCAGAAACAGAAAAAGAGAAAATAAAACGTGAACTCACGTGAAACTCCGAGAGAAGAAACAAACACGCGTGTGAATCACTTCCTGGTTTCGCGGAAGCCCCGCCTCCTTCACGGCTGATTTTTTTTCACATGCGCAGTAGTTTCACGTCTTATTTTGAAAGGGTGACCGGAAATAACTGCTATGCATAAGTCAGTTATAGTGTTAATAATTCATTTATATTTATTAATTATTCTGTAGAGGAAAAAAGATAACATTCAAATAAATCATAAATAAATAAAACCTCAGTTATCAAATTATTGGGCAGGAATGTTGAGAAGGAATAATGAATAAACAAACAGATAAATAAAAAGGAAAACAAATACTCAGATATAATCAGCCGGGTCATTTAACATGAATAATTTTATTAACATTATTATTGATTCAATGACCTTATTAACATTATTATTGATACAGTAACTTAATTAACATTATCATTGATTCAATAACTTTGTTATTAACATTATTATTGAGACAATAACTTTGTTATTAATATTATTATTGAGACAATAACTTTGTTATTAACATTATTATTGAGACAATAACTTTGTTATTAACATTATTATTGAGACAATAACTTTGTTATTAACATTATTATTGATTCAATAACTTTGTTATTAACATTATTATTGAGACAATAACTTTGTTATTAACATGGCAGAAGAGGAACTGCAGTCATGGGTTTCACAGGTTCCCGTCAGACCAGGTCCAGGTCTGACGGGGCCGGGTCTGGTCTGAGGACCTGCAGTCTACCTGCTGCCGGTTCCAGCAGGATGTTCCTGTCTCTACACGAGACGAAGACAAACTGTCCGTCATCACATCAGCAGCCGTCACGTCCCATTTCCTTCCTGCTCCGCTTCCTGTTGTCGACGGGAAGACTTAAAAATAGAGCTGTCAATCAGGCGGCGGGCCCGGGACCGCTGGGACTCAAACCGACGCTCGGGAGGAGTAATTATAGTAATTTACCAAAACGGTCACTTTGAACCGTCAGCTGATTGAGACTGAAGAGAAAAGCAGCTTTCAATCAAATCAGGAAGTAAACGAGATATTTTAACATGAAGGCCTGAAGTAAACGTCCTAAACTGTGATTACTGCTTTCATGTGAGAGAGAGACAGGAGAGAGAGAGACAGGAGAGAGAGAGAGACAGGAGAGAGAGAGAGACAGGTGAGAGAGAGAGACAGGAGAGAGAGAGAGACAGGAGAGAGAGAGAGAGACAGGAGAGAGAGAGAGACAGGTGAGAGAGAGAGACAGGAGAGAGAGAGAGACAGGAGAGAGAGAGAGACAGGAGAGAGAGAGAGACAGGAGAGAGAGAGAGACAGGAGAGAGAGAGAGACAGGAGAGAGAGAGAGACAGGAGAGAGAGAGAGACAGGAGAGAGAGAGAGACAGGAGAGAGATTTGAGATTTTGAAAAAAACTTTATTTTCAAATGAAAATTAATCGTTCTTTCAAAAGTTTTTTACAAATGTACAATATAAACACTCATATAAACATATATACATATAAACCTACACATATTACATTACATTACATTTCATTTAGCTGACGCTTTTATCCAAAGCGACTTACATGCTATACAGTGTACAGTAGACCATAGACACAGCAACGGTGAGCAATGAGGGTTAAGTGTCTTGATCAAGGACACAACGACATGGACTGGCTGAGCCGGGGATCGAACCACCGACCCTCTGATTGAAAGACCGACTTGCTAACCACTGAGCCACAAATATATGTATATTCACATACATACATATACACTATCTTATGAGAACACAGAGTGAAAGATGAGCTCCCCCTCCTTCACTGAGCAGACAGCCGTGGTGCAACACCACTGGTCCTCAAAGTCTTCCAAGGTCTCCATCAGAGAGTGGAACCTGAAGTCCACTCTCACTCTGGCCTTCACCAGACACACAAACAGCTGGGACATCTCTAACCCACACACATTTTCCATTTGTTTTTTCTGCTTTTATAGATCGACATTTTGGCCTGTCCAACAATAAAATTCAACAATTGCCACTTTTTTGCATTTCGTTTTTTGTAGCCAGCACCAAAAATAAAAGCAGTCTCAGTAAAAACCTCCCCACAGTCTAAAAACACAGTCTTTAAAATGTTAAAAAGAGGTTTCAGTCTGAAGCAGTCCAGGTAACAGTGCGTGATTGTTTCTCTGTGTGGACAGAAAGGACACGAGGATGACACGGTGGGATTAATCCTGGACAGGAAGAGGTTCACTGCCAGGGCCCCGTGGAGGATCCTCCACTGCAGGTCTCCAGTCCTCTTGTTCAATGGAGGCTTATATAAAAGCCTCCACACCGGTTTGCTGTTTTGTGGCAGTCTTTCCTTCCACACAGTGTCCTTCCTCTCACTCAACTTCTTCCGGTGTATGGCCAGAACACAGTTTTTGTATAAACTTTTCCCCGTTTGTGTGTGTAAATCAGTGACTGTGTGTGTTTGTGAGTCGGTGTGACCAATACTCAAACCAATGTCCGGAAAAGGGTCTTGCGAGTCAGGGGTTTCTATCCCATTAAAATAGTCCCGCAGCATCTCTGTTTCCTCATTGTCCAGTCTGTTGTTCCACTCATTCAGAACGGCCCTGGTGTGGCGGGCCGACCTCAGGCCCAGCAGAGAGGCCACTGCCTCCGTGTCCTGGAAACCAGGACCCGCAGCCTCCACGATCCCCTTTAACCTGGTTGCTCCAGCTCTCATCAGTCTCTCCGTGAGTCCGGGTCTGCTGCCATCCTGCAGGTCCAGCCGGGCCCCCCACACCAGAGGCTCCTCCAGGAGCCAGAACAGAGATGCTGCAGGTTCCAGTCTGGTCCATTTAAAAAGTTTCCATGCTTTAAAAAGTCCTTGATAAAATGGAGGCAAGTTAGGCAAAGAAATAAAACCACAGTCCACTAAAAACAAAGAAGCATCGAGACTCAGACCTGCAACCCCCCTTAAAATGGTGCTGGCTACTGGCCCCCAGACGACATCATCATCCCCATATAAAAACCTCTGTACAAACTGAATTCTAAAAGCAGCTGTCCGGCTCTCTAGGTCTACCAGTCCTTGCCCCCCCTCCTCCTTTGGCAGGTATAGAACACTCTGAGGAACCCAGTGCAACTTGTCCCAAAACAACTTTAAAATGATGGCCTGTATTTTCTTTAAAAGACCAGCCGGGGGCTCCAAGCATCTGAGCTTGTGCCAGAGACCGGATGCTACCAGATTGTTAACGATTAGCACCCGGCCTCTGTATGACATGTGGGGGAGCAGCCACCTCCATTTATTCAGCTTCCCCTCCACTTTTCCAATCGCTCCTTCCCAGTTCATGTCTGTACTTCTTTTATCCCCCAGGTAAACCCCAAGGTACTTCAGCCCCCCCCTCTTCCAGTCCAGCCCACCTGGAAGCTGAGGGAGGCCTCCAGCCCATCTCCCCACTGCCATGGCTTCACTCTTGGCCCAGTTTACTTTGGCAGATGATATTTTCTGAAAGACATTAACAATCTGACCCAACTTATCAACATCTTGTTGCATAGGCTGATACAGTAAAAGGTGTATTAGAACCAGGTAAAAACAGGCCATTAATGCAAGAGCGGACATTGTGCAACATAGGTTCAATAGCCAAAGCATACAACATACCTGACATCGAGCAGCCTTGTCGGATCCCCCTGGTCACCTTGAAAGGTTTACACAAACCACCATTAATTTTCAGCACACTCTCAATGTTCTCATACATTACCTTTATCTTGGCGATGAAACCAGGGCTGAGGCCGAACCTCTCCAGCACCCTCCACAGGTAACGGTGCTCAACCCGGTCAAACGCTTTTTCCTGGTCCAATGAAACCAGACCAGTATCTAAACCCAAAGAACCAGAGACTGTCAAAATATCCCGAATTAGTGACACATTGTCAACAATGGACCTGCCGGGCACACAGTACGTTTGAGTCTTGTGGATGACCCGGTCCAGAACTTGCTTCAGCCTAGAGGCCAGGACTTTGGACAGCAGCTTATAGTCTGAACACAGCAGAGAGACCGGCCTCCAGTTCTTAATGTCCATCAAGTCACCCTTCTTAGGGAGGAGAGTTAAAACTGCTCTCCTACAGCTCTGAGGAAGTGAGCAAACCGTAAAACACTCATCGAACACATCTAAAATGTCCGTTTTCATTTCCTCCCAGAAAGTCTTGTAAAACTCCGGGGGGAGACCATCAATACCAGGGGCCTTTCCTCCTTGCATGCTCTTCAGTGCTCTGGAAACCTCCTCCTCAGTCAGGGGCCCCTCCAACTCCTCATTATCGTCCCCAGAAACAGTGGGCAGGCCTCTGCAGAACATGGTGAAGGCATCTTCGTCTTCTTCGTACTCCGTGCTGTACAGGTCGGAGTAGAACTCCACGGCTCTCTGTCGGATCTGTGGAGCTGTGGTCAGCTGCTGTCCTCTCTCTGATCTCAGAGCATGGATCATCCTGCTCTGTCCATTCTTCTTCTCCAGACTGAAGAAGAACTTGGTTGGAGAGTCCATTAGAGCAGCGCTCTGGAAACGGGACCGGATCAGCGCCCCCTGTGCTTTCAAGCCCAGCAGGTCTGCCAAGATGGCTTTTTTAGACTTGAGGTCCTCAAAACAACCTTGATTTCCTGTGGACTCTGCAGAACTCTGCAGGTCCACTATGGTTATCTCTAGATCGTTCATAGACTTGGTAATGTCTCGAGAAACATTGAGAGTGTACTGTTGACAAAGCTGCTTGATGTCAGCCTTTCCAACGTCCCACCACTGCCTCAGTGAACTAAACTCTCCTTTCCTGTCTCTAAAACCCCTCCAAAAAAAAATAAAAACATCTCTAAAATGGGCATCTAAAAGCAAAGCAGTGTTAAAATGCCAATATGCAGATCTGGGTTTTATATTGGCAATAAAAACATCACAATACACACAAGAATGATCAGAAAAACCAACAGGTAAAATAGTGCACCCTCTAAAAATATTAAAATGATGCTTAAAACAATAAAACCTATCTAATCTGGCCATAGTTAACCGATTCTCTGTGCTGTGGACCCACGTGTACTGTCGTTGCTGTGCATGGCGTTCTCTCCACACGTCTGAGAGACCGTGTGTCTGCATCAGCTGCCGCATGGCTCCTTTAGAAGCAGCATGTGGTTCTCTATGGTTCCTGTCTAAATCATCATCATTTGTACAGTTAAAATCCCCGCCTAAAAATAAAAACTCCTCTGGTTCACACTCACTTAAAACCTTACTGAGCTCCTTTAAAAAAAGAACTCTATCGGGTCCGGAGTTTGGAGCGTATATATTTATAAACACCAGATTAAAAACCTCATACTTTGCTCTGACGACTAAAAGTCTGCCCTGTACTCGTTCCTCTACAGTGTGGGACTTTGGTAGAAAGTCTTTAGCGAAGAGGAGTGCTACTCCTCCGCTGATGCTGCTAAAATGACTTAAAACCACCCCCCCATCCCATTCCCTCCTCCAGTCTGTCTCGTTTGAAGTGTCGCTGTGCGTTTCCTGTAACATTGCAATATTTATGCCTTTAAGCTTTAAAAACTCAAAGAGACACGCCCTCTTCTTTACATCTCTGCCTCCATTAATATTCAGAGAGGAGATTTTAAAATTGCTCATAATAATAAAAGTGAGGAGAGATCCAACCAAAACACACACAAAAATGAAGATTGACAGCAGACGGACTGTCTTACTTTTCCTGTCTATCTTCATCATTCAAAAGCTCGGTTTTAATTCTCTGAACCAGTTTCTTTAAACGGAAAAATTCCGGCAGCGTGAAGCCTCCTTCACCTCTCAGATTCATCTGTTTTTTAATCGATATCAACAACAACCTTTTGTTTTCAAAATATTCTTCAAGTTTTACATTTTTACTGTTTTTGGTTTTTTGAAGGAACTCCCTGATTTCTCGGACCTGGTACAGTTCTCCCTGCAGCGAACCAACCGAGACCTGAGAGTCAGTAAAATCCTCACTGGCTGTATTATCCTCTTCCTCCTCTTTCTCCTCATCATCAACATCCTCTACCTCGTCCTGCCCTTCCTCCTCCATCTCCACCACCTCCCCTTCCTCCTCCTCCTCTTCCTCCTCTTCCCTCACTGCCACTTTTTTGGCCTGTGAACATGTGTTCTTGTCCTTCTGTTTCCTTTTTTTTGCAGCTATTTTGCCAACATCATTTCCTCTCTTATCAACCTCCTCGTTCCTCACTCTGTCCACTGTCACTACAGGGATGACGCTGCTCTCAGCCTCAGCTGATTGGTCGATCCCACCTGCCTGTTCCCCACACACACCTACACCTGATTTTTGTTTTTGTTTTTGTTTTTCTTCACCCACTACACTCTCCCCTGTACCACTAACACCCCCATTGCCCTTCTCTCCCACTTCATCCACCCCCTCACCCGGTGTATCAACAGAACTCACCCGGTGCGTCTGGTCGGACACGGCATCGCCGCCCCGCTGTGCAGCGCCCGGAGCGGGCGTCGGCCGCTCCGGGCGCTGCAGCTGGCACCGGGGCCGCAGCCCCCCCGGACGGTGGAGAGTCCGGGGGAGCGGAGGACGGCCCCGCCTCGGCACCGTCAGCTCCCCCCGGACCGGGAGGAGTCGGATCCCCTCGTCTCGGGCAGGCTCTCACCGTGTGGCCCACCTCTCCACAACCAAAGCATTTCATCTCTGATGACGTTGCGAAAATCACGTAATCATAATCATCTACTTTCACATGGAAGCGGAGGTTCAGCTCCTCATTCCGATGGTTCAGTATCATATAGAGCTGTCTCCGGTGAGACACTACGTGCTTCAGCAACGGAGACTTACATCCAGACAAGATCTTTTTAACGGGGGAGGCTATCTTCCCGTGTCTGGACAACTCTCTACTGAGAAACCCATCAGAGATGAACGGTGGGACGTTAGACAGGACCACCTTGGTGGCCGGTTGTGCGAGCGGCAGCACCTGTACAAACATTTCACACACGGTGAGGCCCGCCTCGATGACTTGGTTCACCTTCTCCACCCGGTCCAGGAAGATGACCACGCCGCCGCTCATCCGAGCGGCCGACATAATACTACCGTGCCCGACCTTCTCCCCCACAGCTAGACTAACGTCCTCCACGCTGCACGGGAAACTAGGACAGATCTTAATGCCGTGCTTCCTAGTGAGCGTGGAGAACCCCTCTCCATTCACCATGGCGGCTGCACACGCCGACCGGCGAGACAAACCACCCAAATAAACCCAACTAACCACCAAAAAGTATTACAAATTAAATATAAAGTGACCTATACCATTAAACTAAACAATACTAAGAAAAAAAGTCGAAAACAGAAATTATAAAAGTAAAAAAACCTACAAAATACTGCAGCTCACTCACACACGCTCTCAGCACGCTCTCACTCAGAGAGAGAGACAGAGACAGAGAGACAGAGAGAGAGACAGAGAGAGACAGAGAGAGAGAGAGAGAGAGAGAGAGAGAGACAGAGAGAGAGAGACAGGTGAGAGAGAGAGAGAGAGAGACAGGTGAGAGAGAGACAGGAGAGAGAGAGAGAGACAGGAGAGAGAGAGACAGGAGAGAGAGAGAGAGAGAGAGACAGGTGAGAGAGAGACAGGAGAGAGAGAGACAGGAGAGAGAGAGACAGGAGAGAGAGACAGGAGAGAGAGACAGGAGAGAGAGAGACAGGAGAGAGAGACAGGAGAGAGAGACAGGAGAGAGAGAGACAGGAGAGAGAGACAGGAGAGAGAGACAGGAGAGGGGGCGACTGTGGCTCAGTGGTTAGCAAGTCGGTCTTTCAATCAGAGGGTTGGTGGTTCAAACCCCGGCTCAGCCAGTCCATGTCGTTGTGTCCTTGAGCAAGACACTTAACCCTCATTGCTCACCGTTGCTGTGTCTACGGTCTACTGTATATCATGTAAGTCTTTGGATAAAAGCGTCTAAATTAAATGTAATGAGAGGGAGACAGGAGAGAGATACTGTTCATGTCTTTATTGAGTAACTAAATAGTATGTATTACAGATAATAATATCATGTTTCCATAACGACTCTGAAGTAAACATTGTTTTATTTTCTGAGTTTTCCCAAAAAACAACAACAGCTGAACTCTGAAGATGTTAGCCTGAGGCACACACACGCACACACACACACACACACACACACACACACACACACACACACACACACACACACACACACACACACACACACACACACACACACACACACACACACACACACACACATGCAATCATCTGACTTCCTGTCTCCAGGTGAGTCCACCTGTCAGTCAGCTGTCAGTTTGCTCTCCAGAGACTCAAACACAGAGTGAGGGTCCTGATCAGCATCGATACGAGCTGCATGTGGAAACACACACTGCACACACACACACACACACACACACACACACACACACACACACACACACACACACACACACACACACACACACACACACACACACACACACACACACACACACACACACACACACACACACACAGAAGGATAAGGTCAGAATTAAGTGCAGTGTGATGTTGGTTGTATGATTGTGTGTGTGTGTGTGTGTGTGTGTGTGTGTGTGTGTGTGTGTTCACCTGTAGACCAGCAGTGTGTATCCTGTACTTGTTCAGTGTGTGTGTAACAGAGCGTGTGTCATCTTCAGGTCTGGTCTTCAGTCTGTTCTGGACCTCAGAGCTCGGAGCCGGTCGAGTCACAACGTGGAACCTGCAGGAAGATGTATATAAATACATGTGTATATATTTATATACACATGTATTTATATATATATATATGTGAAGTATTGAATGTATCTGTATGGTGGGTTTACTGGTTAAACTGGTTTCACTGACCTCTCTCCACTGACAGGGTCTGTAGCTCTCAGGGTGAGTCTCTCCAGACAAACCTCTTTTGTAGACTCCATGAAGAAAACTCTGAGAGAGTTCACATAGAGGTCATTATAGAGGTCATATAGAGGTCATTATAGAGGTCATATAGAGGTCATTATAGAGTCATATAGAGGTCATTATAGAGGTCATTATAGAGTCATATAGAGTTCACATATAGGTCATTA
>CM042218.1:577500-625000 GCA_023566465.1 Cottus gobio
TGTGTATACATGTTATGTGTGTATACATGCTCTGTGTGTGTATATACCTGTTCTATGTGTGTGTATACATGCTCTGTGTGTGTATATACCTGTTCTATGTGTGTGTATACATGCTCTGTGTGTGTATATACCTGTTCTATGTGTGTGTATACCTGATCTGTGTGTGTATACATGTTATGTGTGTGTGCACAGGCTCTGTGTGTGTACACATGCTCTGTGTGTGTATACATGCTCTGTGTGTGTGCACAGGCTCTGTGTGTGTACACATGCTCTGTGTGTGTATACATGCTCTGTGTGTGTACACATGCTCTGTGTGTGTATACATGCTCTGTGTGTGTGCACAGGCTCTGTGTGTGTATACATGCTCTGTGTGTGTACATCTGTGTGTATGCCTGCTCTATGTGTGTGTATACCTGCTCTGTATGTGTATATACCTGTTATATGTGTGTGTATACCTGATCTGTGTGTGTGTGTGTGTACCTTCTTGATTCTTGTTGTTCTGATTCTTGTTTGTATTGTAAGTCGCTTTGGATAAAAGCGTCAGCTAAATGAATTGTTATGTGTGTGTGTGTGTGTGTTTGTGTACTTGTGTGCTGCGCTCTGATTGGTCCTGCAAGTCGTTTGTGTTCACATGGACGGCTCTCAGCTCAGCACTCAGCTTTGTGGCCTGAAGGACAACAAGAAGCACCACAGAAGAAGTGATGACAGGAAGTGAAGGCTTGTTGATGTGTTAAGTAACAACAAGTCTCATTGTAATAATGACATCATCGTCTCTCGGTGTGATGTGACATCATCGTCTCTCAATGTGATGACATCATCGTCTCTCAGGGTGATGATGACATCATCGTCTCTCAGGGTGATGATGACATCATTGTCTCTCAGGGTGATGATGACATCATCGTCTCTCAGGGTGATGATGACATCATCGTCTCTCAGGGTGATGATGACATCTTCGTCTCAGTTGGAGTTTATTATTACAAATAGACGTGTGTTTTAATCAGCTGATGTTTGGCGCTCACTCACCACTGTGTGTTTACCGACAGCTGGAGGACCGAGGACCAGGACCCTGGGGACTGACCAGGCAGACAGACAGACAGACAGACAGACAGACAGACAGACAGGCAGACAGACAGACAGACAGACAGACAGACAGACAGACAGACAGACAGGCAGACAGACAGACAGACAGACAGACAGACAGACAGACAGACAGACAGACAGACAGACAGGCAGGCAGACAGACAGACAGACAGACAGACAGACAGACAGACAGACAGACAGACAGACAGACAGACAGACAGACAGACAGACAGACAGACAGGGAGACAGAACTACAGAATCAACATTCTTCATTCAAGCTGAGGACAGACAGGAAGTTGAGTCACAGCTCCCTCTAGTGGCTGCAGGACGTTCTACACGTCTTTTCATTCATAACAAGGCTCCTCCTGGGGCTCCGCCCCCAACAGCTGGACTTACTGTCCACACTGGTCCTCTGCAGCAGACGGGTCAGGTGACCAATTGGATCCTCAGGCTGGTCCACCAGGAGGCTGGACACCATGCTCTGTGACACACACACACACACACACACACACGCACGCACACACACACACACTCAGACTCCGTGGTCCTGCTGCTGGAGCTACAAGCTGCAGGTCTTTCTTACCTGCAGCAGGTGGGCGACGTGGTGCTGGTCGGCGTAGACGGACATGTGAGGAGGAACCCTCCGTGGTTTCATCGTCTCATCCATCAGGAGGAGCTGCTTTCTCCTGAGGACCATGAACACATCACACGTGAACTTTCTCTGGATGCCAACCCATGAACCTTCCTTCATTAGAAGTATAGAGAACTCTCTTTATATATATTATAACTATGTAAAACTCTTATATTTAACTTTAACGCTGTATATAAATAGATTATATACAATTTTATTTAATGCTGTATATCTATATATATATATATATATATATATGTATATATATATATATATATATATATATATAGCTGAGGAAAGCAGGAAGCCCCCCATCCATCATGTGCACCTTCTACCGTGGCACCATTGAGAGCATCCTGACCAGCAGCATCACTGTGTGGGGCGGAAGCTGCACAGACTACAACAGGAAAGCCCTGCAGTGCATAGTGAATGCAGCTGGACGGATCATTGGTGCCTCACTCCCCTCCTCCCCTCCCCGCAGGACATATATGACACCCGCCTCACCCACAAAGTGACCATGATTGTGAGCGACTCCTGCCACCCCTCACACGGTCTCTTCAGCCTCCTGCCCTCCGGTAGGAGATACCGGAGCCTCCGGGCTCGCACCACCAGGCTGTCCAACAGCTTCATCCACCAGGCTGTCAGGAAGCTGAACTCTCTCCCCACCCTCCCACTCCGTCCTCTTTAGACACACATGTCTAAATGCTGCTGAACTCTGTCTGACTGCTGCTAACATACATAGTCATTCACAGTTCCAAATTTATGTTATTTATGTTGTTATAACTGCTTATATGTTTCTCTCTTTCTTAATTTGTTTTTGTCTTTTGTTTTTTAAAACCTATTTGCACTTTATTATTATTATTATTATTATTATTATTATTATTATTATTCACTTATTCACTTTATGTTGGACAGAAGAGAAACGTACTTTCAATCTTTTGTATGTTTGCACATGTAAAAAATTGACATTAAAGCTGACTTTGACTTTGACCAGGGCCAAGACCAGGACCAGGGCCTGGACTAGGACGAGGACCAGAGTGACATTAGCTCTGTTTAATGACTCCAGTAAAAGATAACTTTAATCATTGAAACGACATTCAGCTCAAAAAGTGAGAAGCTAAAGTTAATTTCCACATTAAATCATTTCAACATTAAATCATTTCAACATAAATCATTTCAACATTAAATCATTTCAACATTAAATCATTTCAACATAAATAATTCAACATTAAATCATTTCAACATTAAATCATTTCAACATAAATCATTTCAACATTAAATCATTTCAACATTAAATCATTTCAACATTAAATCATTTCAACATTAAATCATTTCAACATAAATCATTTCAACATTAAATCATTTCAACATTAAATCATTTCAACATTAAATCATTTCAACATTAAATCATATTTAAGCTGAAACCTTCTCACCTGTTCAACGAGCCGGTTGCTACGAACACGTTTACTTGTTGCTAGGGATCAACGTCATCAGTGTCCGTTACATCCATTTCCGGTTTTAACAACCGGAAGAAGAAAATCCGGTTGTTTATGAAAGAGTGATAACATAGACTTCCGGATTTCAAAATAAGAGCCATGTGACCGTGGCATATATATATATATATATATTCTGATGAGCTTTCACTCTAATAATTAACTATTAGCAGCTCCATACTTCTAATATCTCACTATTCTTGATTTTAGGTATTTATATCATAACGTTATTGTTTTTAATAAGAAATCAATCAATAACAAATGTTCCAGTAAGCTAAACACCAATATCAGCTAAATGTTAACCGAAGTAGTGGTTAGCATTTGTTGCTCACATTGAGACACTGGAGATCAATATGTAATCAATAATCAGTCATCAGACATGACTGCAATGTTGCAAATGAATACAAACAGACCATAAGTCAGCAAGACATATTTTTCAGTTTTCCAAGAGGCCTCCGGGTCCACATCAGACCTCTCAGACCTCGGGAAGAACACCTGGTTTAGTTTCTCAGTTCACTGTGTTAATACTTAGTAAATGTCAGACGAGGTGAATGAGAGATACTGTAGATTTGAAAGACAATGGAGTAGTCCTGACGCCATCCCCAACAGCCCCATCAACAGCCCCACCAACCAGCCCCAGACCACCAGCCCTCCCTCCCCCAGCCCATCAGGGACTCACCTCTGAACTATCGTTCACAGCGCCCCCTACCCCCTCCACAGTGACGACCCTCATTATCCAAGAGAGAGACGTTAACAGGCTTTTTAAAAAACAGAACCCCCGCAAAGCAGCCGACCCGGACTCCGTCTCCCCCTCCACCCTGAAGCATTGTGCTGATCAGCTGTCCCCGGTGTTTACAGACATCTTCAACACCTCTCTGGAGACATGCCATGTACCAGCCTGCTTCAAGGCCTCCACCATCATCCCCGTCCCCAAAAAACCTAGGATCACAGGACTCAATGACTACAGGCCCGTCGCCCTGACCTCTGTGGTCATGAAGTCCTTTGAGCGCCTAGTCCTGTCCCACCTCAAAACCCTCACCGACCCACTCCTGGATCCCCTGCAGTTCGCCTACAGAGCCAACAGGTCTGTGGACGATGCAGTCAACATGGCCCTCCACTCCATCCTCCAGCACCTGGACACCCCAGGAACCTACGCCAGGATCCTGTTTGTGGACTTCAGCTCTGCCTTCAACACCATCATCCCGTCTCTGCTGCAGGACAAGCTCTCCCAGCTGCACGTGCCCGACTCCACCTGCAAGTGGATCACAGACTTCCTGTCTGACAGGAAGCAGCACGTGAGGCTGGGGAAACACTTCTCAGCCTCTCGGTCCATCAGCACCGGTTCCCCCCAAGGCTGCGTTCTTTCCCCTCTGCTCTTCTCCCTGTACACCAACAGCTGCACCTCCAGTCACCAGTCCGTCAAGCTCCTGAAGTTTGCGGATGACACCACCCTCATTGGACTCATCTCTGGTGGGGACGAGTCCGCCTACAGGTGGGAGACTGACCACCTGGTGACCTGGTGCAGCCAAAACAACCTGGAGCTCAACGCTCTGAAGACAGTGGAGATGGTTGTGGACTTCAGAAAGATCTCAGCCCCACCAGCCCCTCTCACCCTGTGTGACTCCCCCGTCAAAGCTGTGGAGTCCTTCTGCTTCCTGGGCTCCATCATTACCCAGGACCTCAAGTGGGAGCTAAACATCAGCTCCATCTCCAAGAAGGCGCAGCAGAGGATGTTCTTCCTGAGGCAGCTGAGGAAATTCAACCTGCCAAAGACAATGATGGTGCACTTCTACACTGCCATCATCGAGTCCATCCTCTGTTCCTCCATCACCGTCTGGTACGCTGCAGCCACTGCCAAGGACAAGGCCAGGCTGCAACGCATCATTCGCTCTGCTGAGAGGGTGATTGGCCGCAATCTGCCGTCCCTCCAGGACTTGTTTGCTTCAAGGACCCTGAAGCGGAAGATTGTAGCTGATCCCTCTCACCCTGGACACAAACTGTTGGTGTCCCTCCCCTCTGGCAGGAGGCTGCGGTCCATCAGGACCAAGACCTCACGCCACAAAAACAGTTTCTTCCCGTCTGCAGTCGGGCTCATCAACAGAGCCCGGGTCCCCCTAACAGAGCCCGGGTCCCCCCAACAGAGCCCGGGTCCCTCTAACAGAGCCCGGGTCCCCCTAACAGAGCCCGGGTCCCCCTAACAGAGCCCACTGACTCTAATGACTCTGTCACCCCCAGACAATTTCCCACTGGACACTCTCCTGCACATACCCTTGTATTTAAATACACTCGACACTTTAACATTACACTTACATTCCATGCACTTTATCTTATTTTTGATATTTGATATTCTGATATTCTACTGTTCAATTGTAAATACTCATTCATCCATTAATTCATTCTCATTTATTGCACTGTGCTTATTGTTAAATGTTAAATGTATGCACCTTCCGCCAGGACAAATTCCTTGAATGTGAAAACAAACATGGCAATAAATGGTTCTGATTCTGATTCTGATGTGCTGATGTTGGGGCAACTGTGGGTCAGTGGTTATCAGGTCTGTCTTTCAATCAGAGGATCGGTGGTTCGATCCTCGGCTCCGGCAGTCTGCGTCGTTGTGTCCTTGAGCAAGACACTTAACCCTCATTGCTCACCGTTGCTGTGTCTACGGTCTACTGTATATCATGTAAGTCGCTTTGGATAAAAGCCTCAGATAGATGAAATGTAATGTTGCTTATTAGGAGGACATCCTCCATGGTTAACATGCTGTCCACCTCCTTTCTTTCTTCTAAGTTCTTAGTAAACACACTTTGAAATGTTCTAATGCAAATATGCAAAATGATTATGTAATATTTAGGAATAGAGGAATAATAATGGCTAAGACATGCAGCCTCCTAAAAGGTTTAAGGTAAGTATAAACTCGGTTTTCAACAATGACCACTGTAACCATCTTTGTGAATTATTAAAACAGTTTTATAATTCATAATTTGCATGTGCTGACACAGCAGGTGTATCGATAAGGCATAAAACTATTTTAACCAGTGGATTTGATTCAGTTTTGACAAAGATGTCAATTTTTATGCCCCAGTGGTACATCAGATCACATCCTGTCTTTATTGCTGTTTAACATTCGACAGATGTCAGACCCCGTCCTGGACCGGTCTCTGTAGTGGACCCAGACCCCGTCCTGGACCTGTCTCTGTAGTGGACCCAGACCCCGTCCTGGACCGGTCTCTGTAATGGACCAGACCCTGTCCTGGACCGGTCTCTGTAGTGCACCCAGACCCTGTCCTGGACCGGTCTCTGTAGTGGCGACTGTGGGCGACTGTGGCGCAGTGGTTAGCAAGTCAGTCTTTCGCTCAGAGGGTCGGTGGTTCAAACCCCGGCTCAGCCAGTCCATGTCGTTGTGTCCTTGAGCAAGACACTTAACCCTCATTGCTCACCGTTGCTGTGTCTACGGTCTACTGTATATCATGTAAGTCTCTTTGGATAAAAGCGTCAGCTAAATTAAATGTAATGTAGTGCACCCAGACCCTGGGTCTCAGAACACGTTACAGAGAAACCCAACATCTGTAACTGGAGAACACAGGAGTCTGTTTCTGGCAGTGATACCATCAACCTGCTAGCTAACTAGCCAACATTAGCTCTGCTAGCTGACAACCTTCTGAACGTGAGCTAGCTTAAAGCTAATCTTAGCAACACAGTCACCGTTATAGTTCTTAAAAGCGTGTGTTCAAATTGGAGGACTGAGTTTAATGATCCAAATAAACTTCGAACAAAGCACATTGCATAGCATGTTAACAGTTAGAAAAGAACCCAAGTAATCTCTAATGTCTAAATGTTTTATTTTATGATTAACAGATTACATTCACTGTCTTTTCATAAATTTTATTATTTTATTATCGAAGATGACTGAAGGTCCTGAACTAGCCAGTTAGCGGTGCTTTTATCTCCACCTCCATCTAACTCATCCCTCCTTCATCCCTCTATATCTCTATAATCCCTCCATAACATCTCTATAATCCCTCTATAATATCTCTATAATCCCTCCATACTATCTCTGTAATCCCTCTATAATCCCTCCATCATCCCTCTATAATATCTCTATAATCCCTCCATAATATTTCTATAATCCCTCCATTATCCCTCTATAATATCTCCATAATCTCTCTATAATCCCTCCAAAATGTCTATATAATCTAGGGCTGCAACAACGAATCGATAAAATTTGATTATTAAAAGCGTTGGCAACGAATTTCATTATCGATTCGTTGTGTCGCGCGATTATTACGCCACTCAATAAGTTACGGAGATGTTTGAGTATGAAAAGAAAAGTTGAGTTGAGCGCGGAGCAGAGCGGAGGTCGAGGAGAGACCATCTGAGACCGTAACGTTGACTGAAACACATCGTGGAGGTCGAGGAGAGACCATCTGAGACCGTAACGTTGACTGAAACACATCGTGGAGGTCGAGGAGAGACCAGCTGAGACCGTAACGTTGACTGAAACACATCGTGGAGGTCGAGGAGAGACCAGCTGAGACCGTAACGTTGACTGAAACACATCGTGGAGGTCGAGGAGAGACCAGCTGAGACCGTAACGTTGACTGAAACACATCGTGGAGGTCGAGGAGAGACCAGCTGAGACTGTAACGTTGACTGAAACACATCGTGGAGGTCGAGGAGAGACCAGCTGAGACCGTAACGTTGACTGAAACACATCGTGGAGGTCGAGGAGAGACCAGCTGAGACCGTAACGTTGACTGAAACACATCGTGGAGGTCGAGGAGAGACCAGCTGAGACCGTAACGTTGACTGAAACACATCGTGGAGGTAAAGGAGAGACCAGCTGAGACCGTAACGTTGACTGAAACACATCGTGGAGGTCGAGGAGAGACCAGCTGAGACCGTAACGTTGACTGAAACACATCGTGGAGGTAAAGGAGAGACCAGCTGAGACCGTAACGTTGACTGAAACACATCGTGGAGGTCGAGGAGAGACCAGCTGAGACCGTAACGTTGACTGAAACACATCGTGGAGGTCGAGGAGAGACCAGCTGAGACCGTAACGTTGACTGAAACACATCGTGGAGGTCGAGGAGAGACCAGCTGAGACCGTAACGTTGACTGAAACACATCGTGGAGGTAGAGGAGAGACCAGCTGAGACCGTAACGTTGACTGAAACACATCGTGGAGGAAGGCCGTTCAACAGGCAGCTAGTAGAGCACTTCCGGTTGAGGCTCCGGTGCTGCGGCTAGTCGGCAGGTTGTGTTCCGTTTTGAAGTGAAGACGTAACGTCCCTCCAGCAGCTTTCTGCTGTTTACTCGTTATTAGCTTGACAAGTTAGCGTTAGCTCGTAAGAACAGTGTGTCTGAACAAAGGGAGGGGGGGAGGGGGGGAGAGTGTGTGTGTGCGCGCGTCTGTGAGTGTTTGAGTGAGTGTGTGTGTGTGAGTGTGCGCGTCTGTGAGTGTGCGCGTCTGTGAGTGTGTGTTTGTATGTGTGTGCGTCTGTGAGTGTGCGCGTCTGTGAGTGTGTGTTTGTATGTGTGTGCGTCTGTGAGTGGCGTGCGTCTGTGCGTGTTTGAGTGTGTGTGTGCGCGCGTCTGTGAGTGTGTGGGTTTGTATGTGTGTGCGTCTGTGAGAGTTTGAGTGTGTGTATCTGAGTGTAGTGTAGAGAACCAGTTCTGACGTTCAAACAAATCCTGTTAAGTTTTCGGTTGGAAAGTAATGCTTTTTTGTTTTTTATCCGATTCATCGATTAATCGAAAAAATAATCGACAGATTAATCGATTATTAAAATAATCGTTAGTTGCAGCCCTAATATAATCCCTCCATAATCCCTCTATAATATCTCTATAATCCCTCCATCATCCCTCTATAATCCCTCCATAATCTCTCTATAATCCCTCCACCATCCCTCTATAATATATCTATAATCCCTCCATAATCTCTCTATAATCCCTCCATCAGACCCCCTCAGCACTCGGGCAGTGTCTCGTCGTAGTCCATGATGCTGAGTTCGTGCCTCCTCTGTCGGACAGCGAGCGTCAGGTCTGCAGGAGGTGCTGGAGGTCCAGAGGAGGTCCGTCTGAGAGCTAAAGCCCGGCTCGGGGGCTCCGTCTGAGGACTCCCTGCAAGTAGGATCTCTGCTTCCTGACCCAGAGGAGGGCTATCTAGCTGGAACTCATGGTCTTCCTCCTGCTCCTCCTCTTCCTGCTCCTCCTCCCCCTGCTCCTCCTCCCCCTGCTCCTCCTCCTCCTGGCTGTGATTGGTCGGTCTGAACAGCTGCCGTGCACGCTGCTCTAGGAAGGAGCCGACGGCCAGGGGGGAGGAGGAGCAGGAGAGGAGGTGCAGGGGGGAGGTGGAGAATGTCTGCGCAGCTCCGTTTATTATGCCAACAGAAGTAGAAGAGAAGCGGCGGGGCTTGTGGCTGCCCTGAGGAGCTGGTAAGGCGACGCTGCCGCCATTTGGCCTGAAGGCGAGAGAGATGATGTCACATGGCCTCATCACTGACATTATCAACTGTGTCTGACGAGCGGCGACATCACTCTGGTTTACCTGAGGTCCTGAGGCCGGCTGTGTGCGTCCAGCTGGATCTGGCTGTACAGGTGAAGCGTCTCCGTCTGAAGCGCCTGGGCGACTCTCCTCAAAGCCTCACAGCGACTCTCACACGCCGCCAGCTGGCCTCTGACACACAGCAAGCATCCGTCATTATGGATGCTTCCTGTGTGTGATGGACGACTCATACTGACATCATATGACCAACACATCACCAACAGATCTGATCCAGGACTCTGACCTGCTCTGGGCCTTGGTGTCCTCCAGGAGCTTCTTCTGATCCAGGACCAGTTGGTCTTTCTTGGCCAGCTGGTTCTCCAGCTCTGCGATCCTGTGATTGGCTGCTTCCAGCTTCTGTCTCTGCTCGACGTCGCTGTCCTTCAGCCGCTGGAACTCCTTACCCACGCTGCACTGCAGCATGGACGCTTCCTGACCAACACATGCACATAGGGACACTGACTGAACACTGAGAGGAACGTGGTGATCCCTGAACGCCCCACCAATAACCGGTGGAATCATACATCTGTGTCATGTGACATCTTACCTGGACTCCAAACATCTTCAGTTGTTCAAGAGCTAATTGTGAAGATACCCAGCACTCAGTTTAGTCCCTAAAATCCCAGTGCTCATTTTAGTCCCTGAAGGCCCATGCTCATTTTAGTCCCTGTCTAATCTTATTCTTGACCCTGGTTCAGTTCCAGAACGTTTATTAATGTTTACTGTCTGTTAATTAATAACGTTTAAAAGCTTGTAAAAAGCTTTAAAAAGCAGAAAGATGACTTAATTAGTCTCTACTTTGATTATGCTTTGTGGAGGACGTGTGTGTGTGTGTGCGTGTGTGTGTGTCCTCACAGTGTGCTGATGTTTCTCTCCTCCATCCAGCTGTTCACTCAGAGCTCTGTTAGCTTCTCTCAGCAGGACGAGCTGCTGGTTCAACAGGAAGATCTGCTGCTGCAGCTGCTCACTGCTGCACAGCTGCACACACACAGTTACACAAAGTTACACACAGTTATACACAGTTATAAACGCTGTTTGTGCTCCGCTCGGCTTCTGCCAATCGCCTTGTAGCTCCGTCGCTGCGAGCTAAACACTCAACAAAGTCTCGACTGTTCTCTGTCCTGGCTCCTCGATGGTGGAATGAGCTCCCCATTGACATCAGAACAGCAGAAAGTCTCTACATCTTCCGTCACAAACTAAAAACACATCTTTTCCGACTATACCTTGAATAAAGGATGTAGCACTATAGTACCACTGAAATGGCTCTTACTGATAGCACTTTGTAGTTGAACCTTTGACGAAATTGTACCTTCTTGATTCTTGTTGTTCTGATTCTTGTATGTAACCGTAGAATGCACTTATTGTAAGTCGCTTTGGATAAAAGCGTCAGCTAAATGAAATGTAATGTAATGTAATGTTTGTGGAGAGAACCAGTGATGATGCTTCCTATTGGAGTCTAGAAACATGTTGACTTAATGTCTTGTTTTGTTCTGTTTGTCTCTGTCTCTTGTCCCCAGTGAAAAGCGCTAAATAAGTTTGAATTATTATTATTATTACAGAAACATGACTTCCTGTTGGACTACAGAAACATGATGACTTCCTGTTGGACTACAGAAACATGACTTCCTGTTGGACTACAGAAACATGATGACTTCCTGTTGGACTACAGAAACATGACTTCCTGTTGGACTACAGAAACATGATGACTTCCTGTTGGACTACAGTAACATGATGACTTCCTGTTGGACTACAGAAACATGATGACTTCCTGTTGGACTACAGAAACATCTTTGTAGTTGACCTTTTGGACGAAATTGTACGAAATTGACGAAATTGTACCTTCTTCTATCAACTCGTAGATACTTTAGACCTAGGACTCGTTCATACTTGCATCAAAATCCCTCCTCTTTTATTTATCCCTCACGCTCCACACAAACCCAACACCTCGTCACAGGAGGCCTCTGGAACTGCCAGTCAGCTAACCGCAAGGCAGACTTCATCTCTGGCTTTGCTATCAAGCAATCTCTGGACTTCCTGGCTCTCACTGAGACCTGGATCACACCAGACAACACATCTACCCCTGCTGCTCTCTCCTCTGCCTTCTCCTTCAGCCACACACCTAGGCCCACTGGCCGGGGTGGTGGTACAGGTCTACTCATCTCCCCCAAGTGGAGTTTTTCTCTCTACCCGCTTCCACTGTCTACACCACTGTCTTTTGAGCTTCATGCTGTGACGGTTACCCATCCGGTTCACCTGAACATTGTTGTTCTCTACCGTCCACCTGGTTCCCTGGGAGATTTCTTGGAAGAATTAGACGTCCTCCTATCAAACTTATCAGAAAACGGCCCCCCTCTCATTCTTCTAGGTGACTTCAACATCCAGACCGAGAAGTCATGTGACCTGGTGCTCTTACTGTCTTCCTTTGCTCTCTCACTCAGTCCTTCACCTCCGACTCACAAAGCTGGAAATCATCTTGACTATATTTTCACCAGAAACTGCTCAACATCTAACCTCACTGTAACTCCACTTCACGTCTCTGACCACTTCTTCATCTCCTACTCTCTCCCACTCTTGGGAACTGACAACCCTCCCACAGCAACAGACTCTGCACCTGTGCGTCGCAACATTCGCTCCCTCTCTCCCTCCTCTCTGGCCTCGTCTGTTCTGTCAGCCCTTCCTTCAACTGACTCTTTCTCACTCATGCATCCTAACCACAGACACTCTCCTCTCTACTCTGTCCTCCTCTCTTGATTCTCTCTGTCCTCTTACGACATGTAAGGTCTTCAACTCCTCTCCGGCTCCGTGGTTGTCAGACCCGGTCCGTGCCCAGAGAGCCACTTTGCGAGCATCGGAAAGGAAATGGTAAAAATCCAAACACGCAGACGACCTGCACGCCTATCACTCTCTTCTCTCCTCCTTCTCTGCCTCTATCTCTGCAGCCAAAAGCCTGTTCTACCAATCCAGAATTGAATCTTCTTTCTCTAACCCCAAAAAACTCTTCTCCATTTTTTCCAACCTCCTTGACCCCCCCTGTCCTCCTCCTCCCTCCACCCTTCTACCGAACCACTTTGTCGACTACTTTACAAAAAAGATAGATGACATACGCTCCTCATTCACTGATCCCCCTCCCATAACTACATCTCCACTAACCCTATCCGCCTCCCCTTCACTTTCCACTTTCACCCCCCTGTCTCCCGATCAAGTTCTTACCTTGGTAACCTCTTCCCGCCCAACCACCTGCCCCCTTGACCCCATCCCATCTCACATCCTCCAGTCTATTGCTCCTGACCTTCTTCCCTTTCTCACCCATCTAATTAACACCTCCCTCTCAACTGGTTGTTTCTCTAACTCTCTGAAGGAGGCAAGAGTTAACCCTCTCCTGAAGAAACCCACTCTCGACCCGTCAGAAGTCAACAACTACAGACCTGTCTCTCTCCTTCCCTTTCTTTCCAAAACCCTGGAGCGAGCTATCTTCAATCAAGTCTCCTCCTTCCTCCATCAGAACAACCTTCTGGACCCTCACCAGTCTGGATTCAAGGCAGGCCACTCAACAGAGACTGCCCTCCTTGCTGTCTCAGAGCAGCTTCACACTGCGAGAGAAGCCTCTCTCTCCTCTGTCCTTATCCTTCTGGACCTTTCTGCTGCCTTTGACACAGTGAACCACCAGATCCTCATCTCCTCCCTCCAGGACCTGGGTATCTCAGGCACTGCGCTCTCCCTCCTCTCATCCTACCTCAGCGATCGGACCTACCAGGTAACCTGGAGAGGATCTGTGTCTGAACCTTGTCCTCTCACTACTGGGGTCCCTCAAGGCTCGGTCCTCGGTCCTCTCCTCTTCTCCCTGTACACCAACTCTCTTGGCTCCGTCATTCGCTCGCATGGCTTTTCCTACCATAGCTATGCTGATGACACCCAACTGATCCTCTCGTTTCCCAAATCGGAAACACAGGTAGCAGCACGAATCTCTGCCTGTCTGACTGACATCTCACAATGGATGTCTGCGCACCACCTGAAGATTAACCCTGACAAGACGGAATTACTTTTCCTTCCAGGAAAAGTCTCCCCCACTCACGACCTGACGATTACTTTCAACAACTCAGTCTTGGCCCCGACCCCGACTGCCAGGAACCTCGGTGTGACCCTTGACAGTCAACTCTCCCTGACTGCCAACATTACCACAACAACTCGTTCCTGTAGATTCATGCTGCACAACATCAGGAGAATACGTCCACTTCTCACCCAGAAGGCAGCACAGGTTCTGGTCCAGGCTCTGGTCATCTTGGTCTAGACTACTGTAACTCCCTCCTGGCGGGTCTACCTGCTGGTGCCATCCGACCGTTGCAGCTCATCCAGAATGCAGCAGCTCGACTGGTCTTTAACCTCCAGAAATTCACCCACACTACTCCGCTCCTCCGCGACCTTCACTGGTTACCGGTGGCCGCCCGCATCCGCTTCAAAACATTGGTACTGGCGTACCGTGCTACGAACAGATCTGGTCCAGTCTACATCCAGGACATGGTAAAACCTTACACCCCAACTCGTGCGCTCCGCTCGGCTTCTGCCAATCGCCTTGTAGCTCCGTCACTGAGAGCTAAACACTCAACAAAGTCTCCACTGTTCTCTGTCCTGGCTCCTCGATGGTGGAATGAGCTCCCCATTGACATCAGGACATCAGAAAGTCTCTACATCTTCCGTCGCAAACTAAAAACACATCTTTTCCGACTATACCTTGAATAAAGGACGTAGCACTATAGTAGCACTGAAATAGCTCTTACTGATAGCACTTTGTAGTTGAACTTTATTGATGAAATTGTACCTTCTTGATTCTTGTTGTTCTGATTCTTGTTTGTAACCGTAGAATGCACTTATTGTAAGTCACTTTGGATAAAAATGTCAGCTAAATGACATGTAATGTAACATGACGTCCTGTTGGACTACAGAAACATGATGACTTCCTGTTGGACTACAGAAACATGATGACTTCCTGTAAGTAAGTAAGTAAGTAAAATGTATTTATAAAGCGCTTTTCACAGATAAAATCACAAAGTGCTGTACAACAGAATAGGTAGGACAAACAGTATAAAATACATACATATATCAAAGGAAAGGGACGCTAGTGAGAACCCATCAACCAAAAGCTTTCCTAAATAAGCAAGTTTTCAGGTCCTTTTTAAAAGAGACAACAGAGCCAGCCAGACGCATGGACAGGGGCAGGGCGTTCCACAGTCTGGGAGCAACAGACTGAAAAGACCGGTCCCCTCGGGTCTTATAACGAGTCTTAGGGACTGCAAGCAAATTTTGGTCAGAGGACCGAAGAGTCCGGCTAGGGAGATACGGCTTCAAAAGGTCTCGGATATACTGTGGGGCCTGACCGTTTAAGGCCCTGAAAGTCAGCACTAAAACCTTAAAGTCAATCCTGAATTTTACAGGGAGCCAATGGAGAGCCGACAAGACTGGAGTGATATGAGACCTTCGAGGGGCACCTGTTAAAAGTCTAGCGGCAGAATTTTGAACAATTTGCAGTTTGTTCAAAGCAGACGTATTGAGACAGGTAAACAGAGAGTTACAGTAGTCAAGCCTTGTTGATATGAAAGTGTGAATTATCATTTCCAGGTCATTCTTTGACAACAATTTGCGAATTTTAGAGATGTTCCTAAGATGATAAAAGCAATTACGGACGAGCTGTTTTGAGTGTGTCTCCAAAGACATGGCCTGGTCAAACATAACCCCCAGGTTTCTGAGGCTGGGTTTGACAGAGTCGTCCAGAGTAGTCCTGTTGGACTACAGAAACATGATGACTTCCTGTTGGACTACAGAAACATGATGACTTCCTGTTGGACTACAGAAACATGACTTCCGGTTGGACTACAGAAACATGATGACTTCCTGTTGGACTACAGAAACATGACTTCCTGTTGGACTACAGAAACATGACTTCCTGTTGGACTACAGAAACATGAGGACTTCCTGTTGGACTACAGAAACATGATGACTTCCTGTTGGACTACAGAAACATGACTTCCTGTTGGACTACAGAAACATGACTTCCTGTTGGACTACAGAAACATGAGGACTTCCTGTTGGACTACAGAAACATGACTTCCGGTTGGACTACAGAAACATGACGTCCTGTTGGACTACAGAAACATGAGGACTTCCTGTTGGACTACAGAAACATGATGACTTCTGGTTGGACTACAGAAACTTGATGACTTCTGGTTGGACTACAGAAACTTGATGACTTCCTGTTGGACTACAGAAACATGATGACTTCCTGTTGGACTACAGAAACATGACGACTTCCTGTTGGACTACAGAAACATGACGTCTTGTTGGACTACAGAAACATGACTTCCTGTTGGACTACAGTAACATGACTTCCTGTTGGACTACAGTAACATGATGACTTCCTGTTGGACTACAGAAACATGATGACTTCCTGTTGGACTACAGAAACATGACGTCCTGTTGGACTACAGAAACATGACTTCCTGTTGGACTACAGAAACATGATGACTTCCTGTTGGACTACAGAAACATGATGACTTCCTGTTGGACTACAGAAACATGATGACTTCCTGTTGGACTACAGAAACATGATGACTTCCTGCTGGACTACAGTAACATGATGACTTCCTGTTGGACTACAGAAACATGATGACTTCCTGCTGGACTACAGAAACATGACTTCCTGTTGGACTACAGAAACATGATGACTTCCTCACCTTGAGTGACAACTGGGTCAGCTGGTGTTCTGCATTGTAAGCCTTGTTATTCGCTTTCTGAAGCTCCGCCTCCAGGTCCCTTAACCGGCTCTGACACTCCTGAAGCTCGCTCTGCAACAGCCAATCACAGCACAGGTAGTTTTAATCAGCCAATCACAACACAAGATCAACAAAACCCTTAATTCTGATGATATGTCAGAATCAGAATCAGAATCATTTATTGCCATGTATATTTACACATACAAGGAATTTGTCCTGGCGGGAAGGTGCATACATTTAACATTTAACAATACACATTTAACAGTTAACGCAGTGCAATAAATGAGGATGAATGGATGAATGAATATTTACATTGAAACAGTAGCATATCAAAATACCATATTAGATAAGATAAAATGCATGGAATGTGCATGTGTACCGGCATGTACAGTATTAGTATTGTACTCTAAAAACACGTCTTTTTCGACTATACCTTGAATAAAGGAAGTAGCACTTTAGTAGCACTGGAATGGCTCTTACTGATAGCACTTTGTAGTTGAACTTTATTTATGAAATTGTACCTTCTTGATTCTTGTTGTTCTGATTCTTGTTTGTACTCACGGTTGAATGTACTTATTGTAAGTCGCTTTGGATAAAAGCGTCAGCTGAATGAAATGTAATGTAATGTACTAGTACCTTGAGCCTCTGCTTGTCTCTCTGCCCGTCCTGTTGTTGCAGCAGCAGCTGTTGGTTGTGCGTGTGCAGCTGGGTGGTGTGTGTGTGTGTGTCGTTCTGCAGTTGCGTGTGTCGTCGCTGTTCTTCCTGCAGACTCAACTTCAGAGACCGAATCTCTTCGTCTTGAACGCTCAGCTGACCCTTCTGTAAGATGTTCACACGTTACGACTCCATGCTTCAACTGTGTACATCATTGTGTTACCATGGCCACAGCGTGCTCATGAGACTGTGTGTACATCATTGTGTTACCATGGCCACAGCGTGCTCATGAGACTGTGTGTACATCATTGTGTTACCATGGCCACGGCGTGCTCCTCCAACGCCGTGCCGTTGATGACTCTCCGCAGCAGACGGCGGTTTCTGACGGCGTGTTGCTGACGTTTGAAACGTTCGTACTGCAGCTGACTGTGGACCAACAACAGCTGACTCCTCAGGGACTGAAGCTCCTCCCCCTGGGCGGGGCCTGATATACACACCCCCAGACACACACACACCATGTTACACCTGTTGGGATCAATTATCTGCAGTTTTGCTTATGTTAATGAGGCAAATCACGTTAATTATATGAATCACGTTAATGAGGCAACTCATGTTAATGAGGTGAATCATGCTAATGAGGCAACTCATGTTAATGAGGTGAATCATGCTAATGAGGCAACTCATGTTAATGAGGTGAATAATGTTAGCAAGATTAATCATGTTAATGAGGTGAATCACGTTAATGAGGTAAATAATGTTAATGAGATTAGTCATGTTAATTAGGGGACTCATGTTACTGACCTGAATCATGCTAATGAGGTAAATCATGTTAATGAGGTGAATAATGTTAATACGGGGAATTCATTAATTCATTGAATGTCATCACTGTTAGTTTCTGGTACCTTTGGTTCTCATGCTCTGCTGTTTACCTCCAAAAGGACTCCGATCCACTGACTTATTCACTGTTGACAACCTGACACACACACACACACACACACACACACACACACACACACACACACACACACACACACACACACACACACACACACACACACACACACACACACACACACACACACACACACACACACACACACACACACACACACACACACACACACACACACACACACACACACACACACACACACACACACACACGTGTAAGTGAACAGTTTAACTGGACTTGGACTCAGCTGGACTTGGACATGGTAGGAGTCTAACCTTCTACTGAGGTGTCCATGGGCGTCGTGTCCGTGTACAATCAGCTGATCCAAAAGCTCCAGTGGAGAGATGGAGGTCTGCTCCTCCCCTTCTCCTCCTCCTCCCCCTCCTCCCTTCTCTGCTCTCTGTAGCGCCTCCTACAGGACACAGCACTTTCATCAATAAAAGGCAATGATTGACCAACAGCAGTCTGATGTTGTTGTTTTTTGATGATCAACCCTTTAACTTCCTCTCTCCAAACAACAAAAGATATTCTATTGATCCAAATGATCCAAAAGGGTCCTGATCAATGCATTAGTTAGATCAGAATATTTGGGTCCTCAACAGTTTTGATGATGAAGACACGTCATCAATAATTATTAAATAATCATTCAATCACAATTTCAGGAATCAACAATAACTAATTGGTCCAATTTCAGCTGAAACAATTCTAAAATTTGTTTTATTAGTTGATATTATGATACATTCTATCTCCATTATCCCAGTTAGTTAAGACCTTACGGATACCTCACGGATACCTCATGGATACCTCATGGATACCTCACGGATACCTTACGGATACCTCACGGATACCTCATGGATACCTCACGGATACCTCACGGATACCTCACGGATACCTCACGGATACCTCACGGATACCTCACAGATACCTCATGGATACCTCACGGATACCTCACGGATACCTCATGGATACCTCACGGATACCTCATGGATACCTCATGGATACCTTACGGATACCTCACGGATACCTCATGGATACCTCACGGATACCTCATGGATACCTCATGGATACCTCACGGATACCTTACGGATACCTCACGGATACCTCATGGATACCTCACGGATACCTCACGGATACCTCACAGAGAGACCTCACAGAGAGACCTCACAGAGAGACCTCACAGAGTCTGTGCTCACCTGTGTGTGCTCACCTGTGTGTGCTCACCTGTGTGTGCTCACCTGTGTGTGCTCACCTGTGTGTGCTCACCTGTCTGTGCTCACCTGTCTGTGCTCACCTGTGTGTGCTCACCTGTCTGTGCTCACCTGTCTGTGCTCACCTGTCTGTGCTCACCTGTCTGTGCTCACCTGTCTGTGCTCACCTGTCTGTGCTCACCTGTGCAGGCATCGGGGCAGAGAAGAGTTGTAAACGCGGCCATGTAGAGACAGAAAGACAAGCCGTCTGTAGATACCATCAATAACATACGGCCGTTTAGTTTTAGTAACAGAACAAGGAACCTGTTCTATAGGAAAGGGAACCTTACATGACTTCTGTTGTGATCCGGCGTTATAGAGAAAATGAAAGGGGGCGGAGGGTGCCGTTGGGGGGCGGGGCCCTAATATAATGTTAGGGGAAACACTGGAGAGCGTATGCCTGCTTATATTTTGAGTGTCTTTCTTTTAAAAGAATATGAATTATTTCAAACTCAGCGTAAATGAACGACATTAACATATCAAGGAATTTCAAGGACTTTTCCAGGCCTGGAAATAACTATTTTAAAATTCCATGACTTTTCCAGGTTTTCCATGGCCGTATGAACCCTGTTATATAAGTATACCTGACTAACCCACTAATCTCACCTGGGGCGGTGGTTTACCTGTGTCATCCTCCCGATGAAGAGCGTGGCGGCTCGTGGCAGAGCGAGCTCAAACAGGAGCTCGTACGGAGGGGCGGGGCTCTGATCGGAGAGGGCGGAGCCTCCCTCCTCTGATGTCTGGGTGGTGGAGGAGGGGTGAGGGGGGGTGAAGCAGAGTGAGATGGAGCAGGGAGGGGTGGGCTCCTCCCGACGGGGGGTGGAGGTGAGGAGGGCCGGCTTGGAGGAGGAGGAGGAGGAAGGCTGCTGGGGTCGCACGTCTGCAGAGGAACAACGATGAACATAAAGGTCAATACCGGCTCTGCTGAGGAGGACCAGGAGATGTGGCTGAAAGCTCCAGGAGTCCGTGACCATAACTAAAGTGATCAGTCAGCTGATCAGCTCACCTTCTCTGACGTTATTGATGACATCACTCGGGCCTCTGCCCTCCAGTTCTGTGATTGGCTGAATGGACGACCCCTCCAGGTGTGTGACCAGCTTCACCTGTGAGGAAGAGAGAGACAGACCCCTTCACAATAAAAGCCTTTGTGAGGACAACGGAGCGCTACGTCCTCCGGCTCTCCTCCGGCTCTCACCTGGTTGTTGTTGTGACCGCCATCTTGGTTTTCTCCAGTCAGCGGCGGCGCTGGGACGGTGGCTGATGAGGGACCTTTCACACCTGGACACACAACAGTTTTACCTGTCCCACAATGTCTAAGTGTCTCATTGTCTAATTGTCTCATTGTCTGTGACTGTGGCTCAGTGGTTAGCAGGTCTGACTTTCAATCAGAGAGTCGGTGGTTCAAACCCCGGCTCAGCCAGTCCATATTGTTGTGTCCTTGAGCAAGACACTTAACCCTTGTTGCTGTGACTACGGTCTACTGTATAGCATTTAAGTCTCTTTGGATAAAAGCCTCAGATAAATGAAATGTAGTGTCTCACCTGAGATGGAGGCACTCCTGCTCAGTGGGGGGGCGGAGCCTGTAGCAGCAGGTTCAGGAGGGGGCGTCGATAAACCACATTGTGAGGAGGGACTCCATGTGACATCATCAGCCTGAACACAAACATGTAGTAAGGAAGGGAGCGAAGAAGGAAGGGAGGGAGATAATGAATGAATGAAGGGAGGGAGGAGGAGCTTCACCTGCACGAAGGAGCGGTTCAGATGTTCAGACAGCAGCTGAGGACAAACTGAACTTCCTGTCAATCACAACAATCAATAATTCATATTTTTAAAATCCTTCTATAGTTGAGCTCATTAATTATTCAGCAGCTAAACCAGTGTTTGTCACGCCCACTTTGTTTATGCCCCACCCCCCAAACAACTTTGTTTAGTTTCACGTTGAGGACAAATCATAACGTTCTTAAAGCTCCATGTGTGTGTGTTACCTGAGCGCCGTGTGTGTGTGTTACCTGAGCTCTGTGTGTGTGTGTGTATGTGTTACCTGAGCTCCCTGTGTGTGTATGTGTGTGTATGTGTTACCCGAGCTCCCTGTGTGTGTGTGTGTTACCTGAGCACTGTGTATGTGTGTGTGTGTTACCTGAGCTCTGTGTGTGTGTATGTTACCTGAGCTCTGTGTGTGTGTGTTACCTGAGCTCTGTGTGTGTGTGTGTGTGTGTTACCTGAGCTCCCTGTGTGTGTGTGTGTGTGTGTTACCTGAGCTCCATGTGTGTGTGTTATCTGAGCTCCAGGTGTGTGTGTGTGTGTGTGTGTGTGTGTGTGCGTGTGTGTGTTACCTGAGCTCAGTGTATGTGTTACCTGAGCTCCCTGTGTGTGTGTGTGTGTGTGTTACCTGAGCTCAGTGTATGTGTTACCTGAGCTCCCTGTGTGTGTGTGTGTGTGTTACCTGAGCTCCAGGTGTGTGTGTCTGTGTGTGTGTGTTAGCTGAGCTCCAGGTGTGTGTGTGTTACCTGAGCTCCAGGTGTGTGTGTGTGTGTTACCGGAGCTCCAGGTGTGTGTGTTACCTGAACTCCAGGTGTGTGTGTGTATTACCAGAGCTCCATGTGTGTGTGTTACCTGAGCTCCAGGTATGTGTGTGTGTGCTGGAGCTCCAGGTGTGTGTGTGTGTTACCGGAGCTCCAGGTGTGTGTGTTACCGTAGCTCCAGGTGTGTGTGTTACCCGAGCTCCAGGTGTGTGTGTTACCCGAGCACCAGGTGTCTGTGTTACCGTAGCTCCATGTGTGTGTGTTTTCTGAGCTCCATGTGTGTGTTACCTGAGCTCCATTTGTGTGTGTTACCGTAGCTCCAGGTGTGTGTGTTATCTGAGCTCCAGGTGTGTGTGTTACCGTAGCTCCAGGTGTGTGTGTTACCGTAGCTCCAGGTGTGTGTGTGTGTGTTACCTGAGCTGCTGACACTCTCTGTGTTTAGAGGACTGCAGGTGAGGTGGGGGTGAGGTTGGGGGGAGGGGGGCGGGTCTCTGATGGAGGAGTACATGTCCTCCTCACACGACGACTCCAGAGGATCCAGAGACACTCTGGAGCACTCGATCACAATGTCATGGACCTCATAACACCTCCACCTGAGACACACAGGGACGTCACTGAGAAAACCACGTTTCTAAGTTTAATGTCATAGATCATTGAACCACCGATCCTCTGATTGAAAGACAGACTTGCTAACCACTGAGCCACAGTCGCTCCCTGTCTTACCTGGTACCTGTGACCTCGCCTGGTACCTGTGACCTCACCTGGTACCTGTGACCTCACCTGGTACCAGGTGACCTCGCCTGGTACCTGCGACCTCACCTGGTACCAGGTGACCTCGCCTGGTACCTGTGACCTCACCTGGTACATGTGACCTCGCCTGGTACCTGTGACCTCACCTGGTACCTGTGACCTCACCTGGTACATGTGACCTCGCCTGGTACCTGTGACCTCACCTGGTACATGTGAACTCACCTGGATGGGTCCAGTTCATAGTCCTGAGTCCCTGTGACCAACTCTGGGTGAACCCTGACATGTTCCAACATCGGCTGAGAGAGAGAGAGAGGCAGGTAGAGAGACAGACAGGTAGAGAGACAGGCAGGTAGAGACAGGCAGGTGGAGAGACAGACAGGTAGAGAGACAGGCAGGTAGAGACAGGCAGGTAGAGAGACAGACAGGTAGAGAGACAGACAGGTAGAGAGACAGGCAGGTAGAGACAGGCAGGTGGAGAGACAGACAGGTAGAGACAGACAGGTGGAGAGACAGACAGGTAGAGAGACAGGCAGGTAGAGACAGACAGGTAGAGAGACAGGCAGGTAGAGACAGGCAGGTAGAGACAGGCAGGTAGAGAGACAGACAGGTAGAGAGACAGACAGGTAGAGACAGGCAGGTAGAGAGACAGACAGGTAGAGAGACAGGCAGGTAGAGAGACAGGCAGGTAGAGAGACAGGCAGGTAGAGAGACAGACAGGTAGAGAGACAGACAGGTAGAGAGACAGGCAGGTAGAGACAGGCAGGTAGAGAGACAGACAGGTAGAGAGACAGGCAGGTAGAGAGACAGTCAGGTAGAGAGACAGACAGGTAGAGAGACAGGCAGGTAGAGAGACAGGCAGGTAGAGACAGGCAGGTAGAGAGACAGGCAGGTAGAGACAGACAGGTAGAGAGACAGGCAGGTAGAGACAGGCAGGTAGAGAGACAGACAGATAGAGAGACAGGCAGGTGGAGAGACAGACAGATAGAGAGACAGGCAGGTAGAGACAGGCAGGTAGAGAGACAGGCAGGTAGAGACAGGCAGGTAGAGAGACAGACAGGTAGAGAGACAGGCAGGTGGAGAGACAAGCAGTAACAGAGTATTAAACATCTTTCATCTCAAACATAACAGCAGTGATGACAGGGGGAGGAGCCTCCATGTGAGTTCAGGTAATGTTTTCCACTTCAACTGCTTTCGTTGATATTTCAGCCTCAAAGTTCAGTTTCACTACAAAGCAGCCAATCACAGAGCTTCATATGAAGCTAAAGAGCAAGGCTTCAGTCGAATAGTCAAAAAATTACCTCCTAACATCTATTCCTAACCACTTCTCCTTGACCTCTGTGGAAAACGTCACGGGGTCAAGGAAAGATGGGAAGGAGAATTCATGAGGCGTTAGGAAAAGACAACTGTTGCCCCTCCCCCCCCCCCCCCCCCCGCCCCTCCCCCCTGACCTTGACGACCTCCTGGAAGGCGTCCAGGTTCTCCTTCATACTGTAGTGCAGCCTCAGGTAGGACAGGAAGCTGCAGGGGAACATCCCGTAGAGCCGGTGGAACAGAGAGTACGCGCCCGCGTGGAGGTGGACCATGTGGAGCACGGGCACATGACCTGCAGGGACGACAGCCAATCAGAGCACAGAACCTGGACACACATGACCTCAGAGCTGCAGCCATTTAGAGTATGTGTGTGTTAGGGCTGGGCGGTATGGCCAAAAATTCATATCACGGTATTTTGTAAGATTCTGGCGGTTTCACGGTATATCACGGTATTAACATTAATTTATTGACGCCGAAAAGGACCTGCGGCCACCTGAACAGCTGTTCACCGCTCTTTGTTCGCTCGTTGTTCAACTCCCTCGCAACTGCCCAGCAAGCTGTGAACAGCCGTTTGTGTGGCGTGACTTCCGGTCTGTCTCTTCCGGTTTTTTTTCACCTGCATTCCCCTGGGTCCTAAGTCCCTCCAGGTTCAGCTTCTTTGCAATACATCGTTTTCTAAACTACGTCGGACTTTTCAAACCCTCCAGCCAGCAGACACAGCTCCTCTCTGGTGCATCTCTGCTCTCTCTTGTTCCTCCTGCATCGCTCTGTTGTTTAATGTAGCGACGGAGTTTCTTCTTTCTGTGATAGTGGGCGGGCTGTACCCAGCATGCAGTTCGGCGGAGTAAATAAAAGAAATGTACAATTATTAGTGTTACAAATTGTTTATGTGTCACAAACTGTTGTTTTGTGGTGTTTTACCCTGTTAAAGAGTGTTAGTTGCGGGTTATTAATTGTTGTTATAAAATTAAAACCATGACTAACTCAATGCACGTAACACACATAACTCCGACTGCTTCGCCAGTGACTACGGCTGGGCACCGGTGTGCCGGTATGTGAAAAAGTCATACCGTATGTAAATTTGACACCGGTATACCGGTTGAAACGGTATACCGCCCAGCCCTAGTGTGTGTGTGTGTGTCACCAGGGTTCTTGTAGCTCCAGGAAACGAGGCGTCCGAACACATCAAAGAAGTCGTAGATATGCTGCTTGCCGGCCTGAGGGATCATGGGTAACAGGGTGATGAGGACCAGGACCCCGGTGATCAGGACCACCACGTCTGTCTCCGTCTGAGGACACAAGCCGACGGTATTCACATCAGTATTGTATTAGTAGTAGTATTAGTACTAGCACTAGTACCAGCAGTAGTACTTGTACCTTGAGACAGCGCAGCAGGGACAGCAGCAGAGCCGAGCGGCTGATGTGATGAACCCAGGGAGGCTGGTTCCGGATCAGGTGACCCAGCAGGGTCAGACCGGCCAGTCTGGATCCAGGTCTGTTCAGAGCCTCATTCAGCTTCTCCAGCAGCGGCTGTTACAACGAGGTCACGAGCATCAATAACAGCGATCGATATCTAACAACAATAACCATATCCATCACCGTCTGGTACGCTGCAGCCACTGCCAAGGACAAGGCCAGGCTGCAGCGCATCATTCGCTCTGCCGAAAGGGTGATTGGCCGCAATCTGCCGTCCCTCCAGGACTTGTTTGCTTCAAGGACCCTGAAGCGGGCGAGGAAGATTGTAGCTGATCCCTCTCACCCTGGACACAAACTGTTGGTGTCCCTCCCCTCTGGCAGGAGGATGCGGTCCATCAGGACCAAGACCTCACGCCACAAAAACAGTTTCTTCCCGTCTGCAGTCGGGCTCATCAACAGAGCCCGGGTACCCCACTGACTCTAATGACTCTGTCACCCCCAGACAATTCCCACCGGACACTCCCCTGCACATAGCCTTATACTTAAATACACTTGCCACTTTCACACAACACTTACACTCATGCACATTCCATGCACTTTATCTTATTTTTGGTATTTTGATATGCTACTGTTTCAATGTAAATATTCATTCATCCTCATTTATTGCACTGCGTTAACTGTTAAATGTGTATTGTTAAATGTTAAATGTATGCACCTTCCCGCCAGGACAAATTCCTTGTATGTGTAAACATACATGGCAATAAATGGTTCTGATTCTGATCAGAGGTCAGCTGACCTTGTGATGAGGCTCTCTGATGGAGGAGAGGAGGATCACCACCTGAGAGGAGGTCGAGTCCAGGTAGTAGTCCACCAGGGAGCACAGGACAGCACCCCCTCTGTCTGAGGGGACAGACTACCAGTCAGCTCCACGGAGCTTCAATGCCCACAATGCATTGCAATGTAGATTTAACACCATCATTACTTTATAATGGACAAAAGAAAATCATCAAATGTGTAAATGTACAATACGAGTGCCATGTAGACATGGGTAGAGACGGGTAGAGAAGGGTAGAGACGGGTAGAGACGGGGTAGAGACGGATAGAGACAGGTAGACACGGGTAGAGATGTGGTAGAGATGGGTAGACACAGGGTAGAGACGGGTAGAGACGGGGTAGAGACGGGGTAGAGACGGATAGACACAGGGTAGATACGTGGTAGAGATGGGTAAACACAGGGTAGAGACGGGTAGAGACGGGGTAGAGACGGGGTAGAGACGGGTAGACACGGGTAGAGACGTGATAGAGACGGGGTAGACACAGGGTAGAGACAGGTAGAGACGGGGTAGAGACGGTGTAGAGACGGGTAGACACAGGTAGACACGGGTAGAGACGGGTAGAGCGGGGTAGAGACAGGTAGACACGGGGTAGAGACGGGTAGACACGGGGTAGAGACGGATAGAGACGGGTAGACACGGGTAGAGACGTGGTAGAGATGGGTAGACAGGGTAGAGACGGGGTAGAGACGGGGTAGAGACGGATAGAGACGGGTATACACGGGTAGAGACGTGGTAGAGTTGGGTAGACACAGGGTAGAGACGGGTAGAGACGGGGTAGAGACGGGGTAGAGATGGGTAGAGACGGGTAGACACAGGTAGAGACGGGTAGAGACGGGTAGACACGGGGTAGAGACGGGTGGAGACGGGTAGACACGGGTAGAGGCGGGGTAGAGACGGGTATACACGGGTAGAGATGGGTAGACACGGGTTAGAGACGGGTAGACACAGGGTAGAGACGTGTAGAGACGGGGTAGAGACGGGTAGAGACGGGTAGACACGGGGTAGAGACGAGTAGACACGGAGTAGAGACGGGTAGACACAGAGTAGAGACGGGGTAGAGACGGATAGAGACGGGTAGAGACGGATAGAGACGGGTAGACACGGGTAGACACGGGTAGAGACGGGTAGAGACGGGGTAGAGACGCATAGACGGGTAGAGACGGGTAGAGATGCATAGACGGGTAGAGACGGGTAGACACGGGGTAGACACTGGTAGAGAAGGGTAGACACGGGTAGAGACGGGGTAGAGATGGGTAGAGATGGGTAGACACGAGTAGACACGGGTAGAGACGGGTAGACACGGGTAGACACGGGGTAGAGACGGTTAGACGGGGCAGAGTCGGGGTGGAGATGGGTAGACATGGGGTAGACACAGGTAGATACGGGTAGACACAAGTTGACACAAGTTGACACAGATAGATACAGGTAGACTCACCTGTGCTCAAATGCTGATTGACGGCTGCTCTGACTTGCTCCGCCTCCTGCAGCTCTGGACTGTCCAATGAGAGCAGGAGCTCAGTGATACTCACCTGCAGACTGGACATCTTGGACACCTGGAGACATATGTCCCTCACCTTTAATCATGTGATACAGGTGAGGACACACCTGAGGTTCTTGTTTTTATCAATGGTTGTATTCTGAGCAGGATTATTTATACTATTTCTATATGATCTCTGTTGACAAACCCCAGTACTTTGATACTTGTGTACTTTCACTGAAGACAAAGTGTAAATGCAGTGCTGTACTTGTAATGGAGTATTTGTACTCCATGTGTAAGCAGTACTGTTGTTTAAGCAGTGGTGGAATGTAAACAAGTACATTTATTCAAGTACTGCACTTAAGTTCAATTCTATGTTTTTTGTATATTATTGCATATTTTCTACAAGATCTGGAGGTACATATTGTACTTTTACTGGACTAGGTTTATCTTATCAATACAAAACAGACTCAACAAAGTATATTTTATATTTACGATATTAATGCTTTTGTACTTTTACTGTAACAGATTATTAGTATTAGTACTTCTGTCACTGGGTATAAGTACATGTGGCAGTAGTAAAAGTACTGTGTGTTATGTAATCTCTCTCCCTCTGTGACGTCACTGTTATGTAATAATGTGACGTCACACACTTACATCTAAAGTTATACACTGAGTTCGTCCTGAAGCTAAGCTAACAGCTAGCATTGGTTCACAGCTGACAGCGTGATGCTAAGCTAACACGCTAACAGTCGGGCTGTGTTAGCGCGTGAGCTCCCGGTAGCTTCCGGTGCTCCGCTGCTTTAACGGGGAGTTTACTCGGTTACCTTCAGACCTGTTGATCCGAGCAGGGCGCAGCCATGTTGAGCAACACGAAGCCCCGCCCACCACGCAGCTGTCAGGACGCGTCACGGGGCGTTCAGGGCTAGAGGAGAAGCTGGGACAAACAGGTTTCAACTGACACAACGTATCTTTATCGACATTTATAAAGTGCAACGAAGCTGATGTTTACTTCTGAGTAGTACAGTAGAAACTACCGAGATGAAGTATAAGTACCAGTCTGGATAATACTTAACACAGTAGTTGAGTCAATGTACTTATTTACTATATTCTATACTTTATACATTATTCATACTGTTCTATGGGTTTAACTGGGTTTTACTGGGTTCTATCATCTGTAATAATACATATTCATAATTTCTAAGTCTCATTTTGATCAGTAACATTTCTTCATCGTCAATTAAAGGTTGTATTGTTGAGTTTTTTCTGCTGAGATGAATTTATTCATGTTTGTTCCCATGTTAATCAATAACGTGTGTGTGTGTGTGTGTTGTGTGTGTAGGTGTGTGTGTCTGTGTCTGTGTGTGTGTGTGTGTGTGTGTGTGTGTGTTGTGTGTGTAGGTGTGTGTGTCTGTGTCTGTGTGTGTGTGTGTGTGTGTGTGTGTGTGTGTGTGTGTGTGTGTGTGTGTGTGTGTGTGTTTGTTTGCACATGTGTGTTAGAAAACAGCAACTGTGTATTTTCTCAGGCTAATGATGATAAAAACTCAACTTCAAGGTTGAAGTCAGTTTGTTCCTCAATTAGAGAGACCACTATAGTCCACTACAGTCCTCTACCGTCCACGATAGTCCACTAGACCAGTACAGTCCACTACAGTCCACTATAGTCAGCTTCAGTCCACTATAATCCCCTATAGTCCATTACAGTCCACTATAGTCCAGATGAGGAGAGAGAATGCAGCTTTAACACATGAAGCATAGACTTCTATACAACCAGAGGAGTCACCCCCTGGTGGTCAGGAGAGAGAATACAGCTTTAACACATGAAGGCGACTGTGGCGCAGTGGTTAGCAAGTCAGTCTTTCAATCAGAGGGTCGGTGGTTCAAACCCCGGCTCAGGCAGTCCATGTCGTTGTGTCCTTGAGCAAGACACTTAACCCTCATTGCTCACCGTTGCTGTGTCTACGGTCTACTGTATACTGTATATCATGTAAGTCGCTTTGGATAAAAGCGTCAGCTAAATGTAATAATGATATGAATGAATGATAATGAAGCATAGACTTCTATACAACCAGAGGAGTCGCCCCCTGGGGGTCAGTAGATAATGTAGCTTTAACACATGAAGCATAGACTTCTATACAACCAGAGGAGTCGCCCCCTGGTGGTCAGGAGAGAGAATGCAGCTTTAACACATGAAGCATAGACTTCTATACAACCAGAGGAGTCGGCCCCTGGTGGTCAGGAGAGAGAATGCAGCTTTAACACATGAAGCATATACTTCTATACAACCAGAGGAGTCGCCCCCTGGTGGTCAGGAAAGAGAATGCAGCTTTAACACATGACGCATATACTTCTATACAACCAGAGGAGTCGCCCCCTGGTGGTCAGGAGAGAGAATGCAGCTTCAACACATGAAGCATAGACTTCTATACAACCAGAGGAGTCGCCCCCTGGTGGTCAGGAGAGAGAATGCAGCTTTAACACATGAAGCATAGACTTCTATACAACCAGAGGAGTCGCCCCCTGGTGGTCAGGAGAGAGAATGCAGCTTTAACACATGAAGCATAGACTTCTATACAACCAGAGGAGTCGCCCCCTGGTGGTCAGGAGAGAGAATGCAGCTTTAACACATGAAGCATAGACTTCTATACAACCAGAGGAGTCGCCCCCTGGGGGTCAGTAGATAATGTAGCTTTAACACATGAAGCATAGACTTCTATACAACCAGAGGAGTCGCCCCCTGGTGGTCAGGAGAGAGAATGCAGCTTTAACACATGAAGCATAGACTTCTATACAACCAGAGGAGTCGGCCCCTGGTGGTCAGGAGAGAGAATGCAGCTTTAACACATGAAGCATATACTTCTATACAACCAGAGGAGTCGCCCCCTGGTGGTCAGGAAAGAGAATGCAGCTTTAACACATGACGCATATACTTCTATACAACCAGAGGAGTCGCCCCCTGGTGGTCAGGAGAGAGAATACAGCTTTTACACATGAAGCATATACTTCTATACAACCAGAGGAGTCGCCCCCTGGTGGTCAGGAGAGAGAATGCAGCTTCAACACATGAAGCATAGACTTCTATACAACCAGAGGAGTCGCCCCCTGGTGGTCAGGAGAGAGAATGCAGCTTTAACACATGAAGCATAGACTTCTATACAACCAGAGGAGTCGCCCCCTGGTGGTCAGGAGAGAGAATGCAGCTTTAACACATGAAGCATAGACTTCTATACAACCAGAGGAGTCGCCCCCTGGTGGTCAGGAGAGAGAATGCAGCTTTAACACATGAAGCATAGACTTCTATACAACCAGAGGAGTCGCCCCCTGGTGGTCAGGAGAGAGAATGCAGCTTTAACACATGAAGCATAGACTTCACATTAAAGAACCAGATGTTCTTGACTGTTCCTTTAAATCTGAGTTTATCTTCAGCAGAGTGCATGAAGATAAGAGGTTTCATCAGGGAACACAGTATAAATACCAGCAGCAGTTCAGAGAGAGACATATAGAGAGACAGACAGACAGACAGACAGACAGACAGACAGACAGACAGACAGACAGACAATGATGTTGTTGGTGCTTCTGGTTGGTGTCTGTCTGAACTTGGCCTCAGCTGCAAAGGTGAGTATGACTTCTTCACATATGTATACTTTTACTGTGTCGTACTAATATGTTGTATTATGCATGCTGGTCCGTCCCTCAACACAGTCTGACTTCCTGTCTGAGTCTCATTGGTTCCTCCTGAAGACCTAAATAAGTCAAACAGGTTGCTCATTATTTTCAGGAGTATTTTTCGTGGTGGATGAATCCACACGTGGCGCTCCAGAGGGCGATCAATGCTTATTATATGAATATTTATATAAATAAATGTGTGCATGTAAGTGTATATTTATAGAATTATACATATATATATATATATATAAATGTATACATTTATTTATATACATATTTATATAAACATTTATATGTGTATATTTATAAATACAATATATTTATAATTTATGCATAATATTTTATTTACATGTGTATATATTTATACATATTTATAAATATATATATTTATATATGACAATACATGTATATATATTTTTATATATGTATATATGGGCGACTGTGGCTCAGTGGTTAGCGGGTCCATTTTTCAATCAGAGGCTCGGTGGTTCAAACCCCGGCTCCACTAGTCCATGTCTATGTGTCCTTGAGCAAGGCACTTAACCCTAATTGCTCACCGTTGCTGTGTCTACGGTCTACTGTATAGCATGTAGCACTTTGGATAAAAGCCTCAGCTAAATGAAATGTAATGTGTGTGTGTGTGTAGCTGGGGGTGGTGCAGACGGAGGGGGGGCGGTTGGAGGGGAAGAGTCACAGAATGGGTCTGTTTCGGACCGTGGACGTCTTTAAAGGAGTCCCCTTCGCTGACGTCCCAGGAAAGTGGGAGAAACCTAAACCTCACCCCGGATGGAGCGGTAGGCCTGTCGTTAAAAGGTGTTAATTGCAGCTACACCTGTGAAGCCCTCTGTGTTTAAAGAACACACTTTGTTATTTCCAGGAGTCCTGAAGGCTCATCAATATCGAGATCGCTGCCTGCAAGTGACGCTGCTGCAGACGAAAACCCAGGGCAGAGATGACTGCCTTTACCTGAACATATTTGTTCCCCAGGGACTGAAACGTACACACACACATAGACACACACACATACACACATGATGATGGTGATGATGATGATGATGGGAACTCTTCCTCCCCAGTGTCCACCAGCCTCCCAGTGATGGTGTACCTGTTCGGGGGGGCCTTCCTGTTGGGGGCCTCTAACGACGTGGCAATCCTCGGAGACTCGCTGTACGACGGCAAGGAGCTGGCAGAGAGGGGTGACGTCATCGTGGTCACGGTGAACTACCGGGTCGGCACCATGGGCTTCCTCAGCACCGGCGACGCCCGCCTGCCAGGTCCGACCAATCCGACCAAGTCTTTGATCTGCTGTCCGACCAATCACAGGCTATCTTTCATCTGCTGTCCAACCAATCACAGGCTGTCGTTGGTCTGCTCTCCGAAGCATTCTGGGTCACACTGAGAGCATTGTAGTGCTGCCGGCTGGTGATTTCCCAGCATGCATTGTGTGTTTGTGGCGTTATCGGTGTAGATAAGGTGTTAGTTCAGCTGCTGAGAGCTCAGAGACCTGTTTTTATCTCAGATTATTAATAATAACAATCAGAATCATAACAATCAGAATATTAATTACATTACATTTTATTTAGCTGACGCTTTTATCCAAAACGACTTAGAATAAGTGATTCCACCATGAGTACAAACAAGAATCAGAACAACAAGAATCAAGAAGGTACAATTTCATCAATAAAGTTCAACTACAAAGTGCTATCAGTAAGAGACATTTCAGTGCTACTATAGTGCTACTTTCTTTATTCAAGGTATAGTCGGAAAAGATGTGTTTTTAGTTTGCGACGGAAGATGTAGAGACTTTCTGCTGTTCTGATGTCAATGGGGAGCTCATTCCACCATCGAGGAGCCAGGACAGAGAACAGTCCAGACTTTGTTGAGTGTTTAGCTCTCAGTGACGGAGCTACAAGGCGATTGGCAGCAGGGGTAGATGTGTTGTCTGGTGTGATCCAGGTCTCAGTGAGAGCCAGGAAGTCCAGAGATTGCTTGATAGCAAAGCCTGAGATGAAGTCTGCCTTGCGGTTAGCTGACTGGCAGTTCCAGAGGCCTCCTGTGACGAGGTGTTGGGTTTGTGTTGAGCGTGAGGGATAAATAAAAGAGGAGGGATTTTGATGCATGTATGAACGCGTCCGAGGTCTAAAGTATCTACGAGTTGATATGCACACAGGGGAAACACATTTTTTTTTTTTTTTTAATACTCAGCCGCCCCCGAAGACTCCAACGAAAGACTCCTTTGTCTTTATCCTCTGAGTCTTGACTCCATTGAAAGACTCCTCTGTCTTTATCCTCTGAGTCTTGACTCCATTGAAAGACTCCTCTGTCTTTATCCTCTGAGTCTTGACTCCAACGAAAGACTCCTGTCTTTATCCTCCGAGTCTTGACTCCAACGAAAGACTCCTTTGTCTTTATCCTCCGAGTCTTGACTCCAACGAAAGACTCCTTTGTCTTTATCCTCCGAGTCTTGTCTCCATGGAATGACTCCTTTGTCTTTATCCTCCGAGTCTTCATACGATGAGTCTTCACTGACGCTTCAAACCCACACCTGGTTAGCGATAATTAGCTAACGCTGAGTTGACTACGCCCCAGGTCGTTAGTGTGACGGCCACCAATCGAGAGTACTCTGGTTCAGGACAATAGCAGGTTTCCCTTTAATCAGTGAGGTGAGAGTTTTCCAAGAATAGGTAGTTCTTGCCAAAACTGATTAAGGACAGGATCTGTTTACCTCAAAGGTAGAAAGTAAATAGAGCCTAGTCCCTTGTACAGTTGGATTACAGAAGTAGACTTTAACCCTAGCTAGTTCAGTTGCGTTTAAGTCACTTGACTGAAAGCAAAGTCCCGTTCCAATGGTTCGGATAGAAAAGACAGTACAGACTAACAGTCTAGTAGAAATAGTCTAGTAGAAATAATACAGCAAATAGTAGAAATAATACAGCAAATACAATATAAATATTGCAGAAATCTCTTTAAAGAATGTACTCAGCCAAGATCCAAGTAGTCCAGCAGTCTTGAGGAGTCACAGGTAGAGATGCACATAACAATCAGAATCATAACAATCAGATTATTAATCATCCATCCATCCATCCATTTTCCACCGCTTATCCGGGGTCGGGTCGCGGAGGCAGCAGGTCAAGCAGGCTGACCCAGACTTCTCTCTCACCCGCAACATCTACCAGCTCATTCTGGGGGATCCCGAGGCGTTCCCAGGCCAGCTGGGAGATATAATCCCTCCAGCGTGTCCTGGGTCTTCCCCGGGGCCTCCTACCAGATGGACGTGCCTGGAAAACCTCTAAAGGGAGGCGTCCTGGAGGCATCCTAATTAGATGCCCGAACCACCTCAGCTGACTCCTTTCGACACGAAGGAGTAGCGGCTCGACTTCAAGCTCCCTCCTGATGTCCGAGCTCCTTACCCTATCTCTAAGGCTGAGCCCGGCCACTCTACGGAGGAAACTCATTTCGGCCGTTTGTATCCGCGACCTCGTTCTTTCGGACACGATCCAAAGCTCGTGACCATAGGTGAGGGTTGGGACGTAGACCGACCAGTAAATTGAGAGCTTTGCCTTTCGGCTCAGCTCCTTCTTCACCAAGACGGCCCGGTGCAACGCCTGTTTTACTGCTGCAGCCGCACCGATACGCCTGTCGATCTCCCGCTCCATTTTACCCTCACTCGTGAACAAGACCCCGAGATACTTGAACTCCTTCGCTTGTGGTAGGCACTCTGTCCCCACCCGGAGGGAGCAATCCACCGGTTTCCGGCAGAGCACCATGGCCTCAGATTTCGTGGTGCTGACTCTCATCCCCGCCGCTTCACACTCGGCTGCAAAACGCCCCAGTGAATGCTGGAGGTCATGGTCCGAGGAGGCAAACAGGACCACATCATCTGCAAACAGCAGAGAGGCTATCCTGAGATCCCCGAACCTGACATTCTCCGCCCCACGGCTGCGCCTAGATATCCTGTCCATGAAAGTCACGAACAGGACCGGTGATAAAGGGCAGCCCTGGCGGAGGCCAACACCCACCGGGAACGTATCTGACTTACTGCCGAGGATACGAACACAGCTCCTACTGCAGGCGTACAGAGACCGGATGGCCCGTTGCAACGGGTCCGGCACACCATACTCCCGCAGCACCCCCCACAAAAAGCCCAGAGGGACCCGGTCGAAAGCCTTCTCCAAGTCCACAAAGCACATGTAGACTGGTTGGGCAAACTCCCAGGACCCCTCCAGTATCCTTGCAAGGGTAAATAGCTGGTCCACTGTTCCACGACCAGGACGAAACCCGCACTGTTCTTCTTGAATCCGAGGTTCGACAAACGGTCGGAGCCTCCGTTCCAGCACCCTGGCATAAGCTTTTCCCGGGAGGCTGAGTAGTGTGATACCCCGATAATTCGAGCACACTCTCCGGTCCCCCTTCTTGAAGATGGGAACCACCACCCCGGTCTGCCAGTCCATGGGCACTGTGCCCGACCCCCATGCGACATTGAAGAGGCGTGTCAGCCAAGACAGCCCAACAAAGTCCAGCGCCTTCAGCATCTCAGGGCGGATTTCATCCACCCCCGGCGCCTTGCCACCAAGGAGCTTTTTGACTACCTTAGTGGCCTCTGCCAGGGATATGGGTTCATCCAACCCCAAGTCTTCAGGCGCTGCCCCCTGTTCAGGGGACATGTTGACCGGGTTTAGGAGTTCCTCAAAGTGCTCCTTCCACCGCCCGACGATATCCTCTGTCTGGGTCAGCAGCAACCCTCCCCCGCTGATAACAGCCTGGGGAAGGCCCTGCTTTCCCTTCCTGAGTCGTCGGATGGTTTGCCAGAACCTCCTTGAGGCCAACCGAAAGTCCTTCTCCATGGCCTCCCCGAACTCCTCCCATGCCCGAGTTTTAGCATCCGTGTCCGCGTCCACAATAGAGGCTTTGAACATGATCCACTCGGATTCCATGTCCCCAACCTCCCTCGGGATGTGTGAGAAGTCCTTCCGGAGGTGGGAGTTGAAGACCTCCCGGACAGGATCCTCCGCCAGACGTTCCCAGTTCACCCTCACTACACGTTTGGGCTTGCCAGGTCTTTCTGGCCGACTCCCCCGCCATCTGATCCAACTCACCACCAGGTGGTGATCAGTTGACAGCTCTGCTCCTCTCTTCACCCGAGTGTCCAAAACATACGGCCGCATATCAGATGATACGATTACGAAGTCGATCATTGATCTCCGGCCTAAGGTGTTCTGGTACCAGGTACACTTATGAGCCACCTTATGTTCAAACATGGTGTTTGTTATGGACAAACTGTGGCTAGCACAGAAGTCCAACAACGAAACACCGCTCGGGTTCAGATCAGGCAAGCCGTTCCTCCCAATCACTCCCCGCCAGGTTTCTCTGTCGTCGCCCACGTGAGCGTTGAAGTCTCCCAGGAGAACTATGGAGTCGGCAGGCGGCGCCCTTTCCAGGACCCCTCCCACCAACTCCAAGAAGGCCGGATACTCCGAAATGCTGTTTGGTGCATAAGCACAAACAACAGTCAGAGCCTGACTCCCCGCAACCCGTAGGCGCAGGGAGGCGACCCTCTCGTTCTCCGGGGAAAACTCCAACACGGCGGCGCTCAGCCGGGGACTCGTGAGTATCCCCACTCCCGCCCGGCGCCTCTCACCCTGGGCGACTCCAGAAAAGAACAAAGTCCAACCCTTCTCCAGGAGTTTGGTTCCAGAGCCAGCGCTGTGCGTGGAGGTGAGCCCAACTATATCTAGCTGGTACCGCTCCACCTCCCTCACCAGCTCCGGCTCCTTCCCCGCTAGCGAGGTGACGTTCCACGTCCCTAGAGCTAGTCTATGCCGCCGGCGATCGGCTCGCCCAGGCCCCCTGCCCGGCCCGCCGCCCGGTCTACATAGCACCCGACCCCGATGTCTGTCCCTGCGGGTGGTGGGTCCACAGGGTGGCTGCACCATGATGTTTCTTCGGGCTGAGCCCGACCGGGCCCCATGGGCGAAAGCCCGGCCACCAGACGCTCGCCGACGAGCTCGCCTCCCGAGTCTGGCTCCGGGAGGGTGCCCCTGTTTCCCTGGTCCGGGCGAGGTAGCTACAGTCTTTGGGCTGCTTATCATCGAGGTTTTTTGAACCGCTCTTAGTCTGGGCTCTCCCCCGAGACCTGTTTGCCTTGGGAGACCCTACCAGGGGCAGATGCCCCGGACAACATAGCTCCCAGGATCATTGAGCCACTCAAACTCCTTCACCGCGTTAAGGTGGCGATTCGCGAAGGATTATTAATCATAACAAACAGAATCATAACAATCTGATTATTAATCATAACAATCAGAATCATACAATCAGATCATTAATCATAATCATAATAAAAGGACAAGGAGTTCAGACTAGAAACTCAAAGAGCCTTTAAATGAGTAATCGCACTAAAACCAGCAAACACTCACAGCCGATAGTCTGGGATCTGGTCCTGGTCTGAGGTGTATATCTGGTCTAAGGTGTGTATCTAGTCTAAGGTGTGTATCTGGTCCTGGTCCTCATAGGGAACTACGGCCTGTGGGACCAGCATGCTGCGATCTCGTGGGTCCGCAGGAACATCGCAGTGTTCGGAGGAAACCCCGAAAACATCACCATCTTCGGACAATCAGCCGGAGCCGCCAGTGCCAGCTTCCAGGTCAGAGGTCACACACAGCTTCCAGGTCAGAGGTCACGAGCAGACAGGAAGTCTAGACCTTCAGGACCTTTTCTTTTAGAGTTGTAATCTTTCAAGTGCATGGGTAGGTTGTTAAGTTCAGACCAAACTAATAAAATAAAATAATGTATGTTTCTCTAATAATCTAAATTCAATAAAAACAACAAGAGGTTTCTAACTGATCAGATGTTCATAAGAAGTGTTTTATATCTGAAGGAATCATGTGGTCTGATCTTTGTCTAACACCTGTCTGTCTCCCTCCCTGTCTCCCCTCAGATGCTGTCCCCCCACAGCAGGGGTCTGTTCCGCAGGGTGATCTCTCAGTGTGGAGTAGCTCTGAGCCCGTGGGCTCTGCAGAAGAACCCCATGGCCCTCACCAAGAAGGTCAGCCTGCCCTCCCTGTGTTATTATCCATTATCCATCCATCTATTATCAGCCGCTTTGTCCGGGGTCAGGTCCCAAAGGAGGAAACTCATCTCAGCCGCTTGTATCCGAGACTACGTTCTCCGCCCCCCGGCTGCGCCTAGATATCCTGTCCGTGAAAGTCACGAACAGGATGTGGCTGGGTTTAGGAGTTCCTCAAAGTGCTCTTTGTTATCATCATCATTAATAAAGCATCTTTGTCTCCGTCAGATCGCTCGTAAAGTCGGCTGCTGGCGGAGCGACGAGGACGAGATGCTGGCGTGTCTGAAGATGAGCGACCCGGTCGGCCTGACGATGGCGGGAAAGATTGACGTGCTGCTGCTTCTTGGGAAAGGTAAGCTTATATATAGTGTACATGTATATATACGTCTGGATGAAGTCTCACAGGACTTTAACCATCCTAGTGACCGTCCGTCCCTCTGTCCCCTGCAGGTGTGGTCATGGACCTGATGGAACTGGCCCCGGTGGTGGACGGAGACTTCATCCCTGAGGAGCCCAGCCGGCTGTTCCACCACGCGGCTCAGTTCGACTTCATGGCCGGCGTCAACAGCATGGACGGACACCTCTTCGCCGGGGTGGACGTGCCCTCCATCAACAGGAAGAATGGCAACACCACCATGTGAGTGAGTGAGTGAGTGAGTGAGTGAGTGAGTGAGTGCCTGCCTGCCTGCCTGCCTGCCTGCCTGCCTGCCTGCCTGCCTGCCTGCCTGCCTGCCTGCCTGCCTGTACCAACATCACTGTGTGAGTACCTGTGGTGGTCTTGTTTGTCCTTAGGAAGGACGTGAGGGGTCTCCTAGCCGGCCTGACCAAAGAGAAGGGGGGCGCCGCCGTCAGCTCGGCCTACAGCGTCTACTCGTCTCACTGGGGGTCGGCGCCAGAGCCGGCGGTGGTGAAGAAGACGGTGGCCGACATCGAGACCGACTTCCTGTTCTTGGCCCCCACACAGTTTGCCCTCCAGCTCCACGCCAACAACTCCAGGTTGGCTCCAGTTGGTTCAGAGGACCAGCCTTAAAGTCTCAGATCTAATGTCCCCAATGTCTCTGAGGTCCTCTGATCAGGTCCATTAGGTCTCTGAGGTCCTCTGATCAGGTGCATCAGGTCTCTGAGGTCCTCTAATCACCTGTTAATGTACCTGTTTATCCTTCAGTGGAGCCCGTACCTACGCCTACCATTTCAACATGGACCTGTACCTGTTGTTGTTTGTCCCTCAGTGGAGCCCGTACCTACTCCTACTTGTTCAACATGAAGACTCGTATCCCGGGTTTCCCTCGCTGGGTGGAGGCGGAGCACGCCGAGGACCTTCAGTACCTGTTTGGTAAACCCTTTGCCACCCCGCTGGTCTACTTCCCTCGACATCGGGACCTGTCCGGGTACATGATCGCCTACTGGACTAACTTTGCCAGGACCGGGTAAAGTCCCAGCATGCACTGCAAACACACATTGAGTCAACACACCTAGATCAGGTCTACCTCTGACACACTGGTCTAGACCAATGGTCAGTTTAGTTCTAAAAGATTGTCGGAAATGTAGTCTGAACTGGTATGAAGTCGTCTGAACTGGTGAAAACTGGTCTGAATAGATATGAAGTGTATGAACTGGTAGAACTGTGTGTTTGTATCAACAGTCGTTACCAGAAATAGAAACACAGAATAACACAAAAAAATTAACTAGTTTAAACTGGTTAGCGCTGATCTGAACTGATTTACATGGACGGGTCTGAACTTTTTAAACTGGTCTTATCTCTCCCTGTCCCCTGTCCAGTGATCCTAGTACAGGAAACAGTCGAGTCCCAGTTCCCTGGCCCGCCTTCACCAAACACCACCATCCCTACCTGGCCATCAACCACAAGATCACCAAGTCCTCCGTCAGGTACTTTACTGCAGTCTACAGTAGTTTACTGTACTACTCTACTGTATTTTACTGTAGTCTAATGTAGCCTACTGTAGTTTATTGTACTCTACGGTATTCTACTGTAGTCTGCTGTACTCTACTGTAGTCTATTGTACTCTACGGTATTCTACTGTAGTCTGCTGTAGTCTATTGTACTCTACTCTAGTCTACTGTAGTCTGCTGAACTCTACTTTACTCTAGTCTAAATGTAGTCTATTGTACTGTACTCTAGTCTACTGTAGTCTGCTAAACTCTACTGTAGTCTACTGTACTCTACTATACTCTATTGTACTCTACTGTAGTCTGCTGTACTCTACTCTCAATATTTTAATGCGACTCTATTCTCGACTAGATTCGTCTCCTGTTTTGTTTTCTATTGTCCCGTATAAACAAAGCTGTGTGATGTTTACTGTCTGTTTCATTCTTCAGCTACGACCTGAGATCAGAGTACGTCTTCTACTGGACCAAAACATACAGCAGCCTGCCGTCAGTCAGGAGAGCAGAAGAAGAATGAGGAGGAGGAGGAGGAGGAGGAGGAGGAGGAGGAGGAGAAGAAGAAGAAGAAGAAGAAGAAGAAGAAGAAGAAGAAGAAGAAGAAGAAGAAGAAGAAGAAGAAGAAGAAGAAGAAGAAGAAGAAGAAGAAGAAGAAGAAGAAGAAGAAGAAGAAGAAGAAGAAGAAGAAGAAGAGTGGCTCAGTGGTTAGCAGGTCCGTCCTATTATCGGTTGTTCGATCCCCGGTCCATGTCGATGTGTCCTTGCGCAAGACAATTGCTCACTGAATATAAGTCGCTTTGGATAAAAGTGTCAGCTAAATGAAATGTAAAAGAAGAAGATCTAACTCAGTAAACATTCAAACTTTTCTTCTCTTATTTTAATAAACGAAGCTGTGCTCTGAACTCCGGCTCTTTTGTTTAATTATTATCTGATTGATTAATATCTGATTGATTAATATCTGATTGATTAATATCTGATTGATTAATATCTTCAGACCAAAACCAATCGATTGATCTGTGATTGAACATCAGTGTGAGGTAGAACGTTTTATTACTTGCATTTTATAAATTATTTTATAAACAGTAGTTTTAGTACGTACAATATATTTAACTGATGTTTAAACCGAAACAACACAAATCTCGTCTGTATTTTTACTGTGTAAATGTAACATAACATATATATTATTATTATTATTATTTGGAGAAATCCTCCCGTGTTGAGACTACACTTCCCATAATGCTTTGAGGGAGTTAGTTAGCTGTCAGCTAAAACTTTACATGAAGTCACACTGTCCTCAATAAAGTACAGTATTGATGTACTTGTACTTGCACATTTCCACTTAATGGTACTTTCTATTTCTCCAGTACATCTCACAGCTACATTACATTACATTTCATTTAGCTGACGCTTTTATCCAAAGCGACTTACAATAAGTGCATTCTACGGTTACAAACAAGAATCAGAACAACAAGAATCAAGAAGGTACAATTTCATCAATAAAGTTCAACTACAAAGTGCTATCAGTAAGAGCCATTCCAGTGCTACTATAGTGCTACTTTCTTTATTCAAGGTATAGTCGGAAAAGATGTGTTTTTAGTTTGCGACGGAAGATGTAGAGACTTTCTGCTGTTCTGATGTCACTGGGGAGCTCATTCCACCATCGAGGAGCCAGGACAGAGAACAGTCCAGACTTTGTTGAGTGTTTAGCTCTCAGTGACGGAGCTACAAGCCGATTGGCAGAAGCAGTGACCGAGCTACAAGCCGATTGGCAGAAGCAGTGACCGAGCTACAAGCCGATTGGCAGAAGCCGAGCAACACGCTGAGGATGTTGACCAGAACCTGGACTAGAACCTGGACGAGAACCTGTACCTGTGCCTTCTGGGTGAGAAGTGGACGTATTCTCCTGATGTTGTGCAGCATGAATCTGCAGGAACGAGTTGTTGCGGTAATGTTGGCAGTCAGGGAGAGTTGACTGTCCAGGGTCACACCGAGGTTCCTGGCAGTCGGGGTCGGGGCCAAGACTGAGTTGTTGAAGGTAATCTTCAGGTCGTGAGTGGGGGAGACTTTCCCTGGAAGGAGAAGTAATTCCGTCTTGTCAGGGTTAATCTTCAGGTGGTGTGTGGACATCCATTGTGAGATGTCAGTCAGACAGGCCGAGATTCGTGCTGCTACCTGTGTTTCCGATTGGGGAAACGAGAGGATCAGTTGGGTGTCATTACATTACATTTCATTTAGCTTACATGATATACAGTAGACACAGCAACGGTGAGCAATTAGGTGAGTGTCTTGTGTCCTTGAGCAACTGTCTTGCTCAAGGACACAACAACACGAACTGGCTGAGCCACCGATCCTGTGATTGAGTCAGACTTGCTAACCACTGAGCCACAGTCGCCCCACATCATCAGCATAGCTATGGTAGGAAAAGTCATGCGTGCAAATGACAGAGCCGAGATAGTTGGGGTACAGAGAGAAGAGGAGAGGACCGAGGACCGAGCCTTGAGGGACCCCAGTAGTGAGAGGACCCAGGACGGAGCCTTGAGGGACCCCAGTAGTGACGGGACCCAGAACAGAGCCTTGAGGGACCCTAGTAGTGAGAGGACCCAGGACGGAGCCTTGAGGGACCCCAGTAGTGAGAGGACAAGGTTCAGACACAGATCCTCTCCAGGTTACCCGGTAGGTGCGATCGCTGAGGTAGGATGAGAGGAGGGAGAGCGCAGTGCCTGAGATACCCAGGTCCTGGAGGGAGGAGATGAGGATCTGGTGGTTCACTGTGTCAAAGGCAGCAGAAAGGTCCAGAAGGATAAGGACAGAGGAGAGAGAGGCTTCTCTCGCAGTGTGAAGCTGCTCTGAGACAGCAAGGAGGGCAGTCTCTGTTGAGTGGCCTGCCTTGAATCCAGACTGGTGAGGGTCCAGAAGGTTGTTCTGGTGGAGGAAGGAGGAGACTTGGTTGAAGATAGCTCGCTCCAGGGTTTTAGAAAGAAAGGGAAGGAGAGAGACAGGTCTGTAGTTGTTGACTTCTGACGGGTTGAGAGTGGGTTTCTTCAGGAGAGGGTTAACTCTTGCCTCCTTCAGAGAGTTAGGGAAACAACCAGTTGAGCGGGAGGTGTTAATAAGAGGAAGGTGAGGATGTAAGGACATTAGGAGATGAGAGATGGAGAAAGGAGGAAGGAGAGAAGAGGAAGGAGCAGCGAACATTCACACGCTTACTTCTGCATTACATGTTGCAACAGACTGAAAGCAGGAAACAGACGACGTCACACTGAGACCAGAGAGAGGAGGAAGAAGCGACGAGGACAGAGACGAGGAAGAGGAGGAGGCGAGGAGGTGCACCAGAGCAGGAGAAGAGGACGAGGGAACCTCTCTGAGAGACCAGAGAGTAAACGAGGAGACCAGAAGAAGGAGTCTAACAAGAAGAGGGGAAAGGAGAAGGGCAGCGTAAAGAATAGAAGGAGGTGAAGAGCAGAGCAACGAAGAGGCGTGAGGGGACTTTAACCAGCAGGAAGTCAGAGAGGAAGCAATTCAAGGGAGGAGGAGGAGGAGGAGGAGGAGGAGAGGAAAGTGGAGCACAAAGAGGAGCTGCAGTGTCGTCATGGAGGAGGACATCAGGAAACAGGGGACGCTGTACCTGCAGCAGCAGCGGTTTGGAAAGGTATGCTAACACTACAGAGCGAATGCTAACACTACAGAAATATTGCTAACACTACCGATCTAATGCTAAAACTACAGAGCTAACACTAACATTAATTACGTTACATTATATTTCATTTAGCTGACGCTTTTATCCAAAGTGACTTACAATAAGTGCATTCAACCATGAGTACAAACAAGAATCAGAACAAGAATCATTTAACTGTTAAATGTGTATTGTTAAATGTTAAATGTATGCACCTTCCTGCCAGGACAAATTCCTTGTATGTGTAAACATACATGGCAATAAATGGTTCTGATTCTGATGGTACAATTTAATCAAAGTTCAACTACAAAGTGCTATCAGTAAGAGCCATTAAGCCATTCTGTAGCTAACACTACATAGCTAATGCTAATTCTACAGAGCTAATGCTAACACTACAAAGCTAACGTTAACACTACAGAGCTAATGCTAACACTACAGAGCTAACGTTACCACTACAGCGCTAATGTTAACACTACAGAGCTACTGCTATCACTACAGAGCTAATGCTATCACTACAGAGCTAACGTTAACACTACAGAGCTAATGCTATCACTACAGAGCTAACGTTAACACTACAGAACTAATGCTAACACTACAGAGCTAACATTACCACTACAGAGCTACTGCTATCACTACAGAGCTACTGCTATCACTACAGAGCTAATGCTATCACTACAGAGCTAATGCTAATTCTAAAGAGCTAACGCTAACACCACAGAGCTAACGTTAACACTACAAAGCTAATGCTATCACTACAGAGCTAATGCTAACACTACAGAGCTAATGCTAACATATTGATGTGTGTGTGCGTGTGTGTGTGTGTGTGTGTGTGTGTGTGTGTGTGTGTGTGTGTGTGTGTGTGTCTAGAAGTGGAAGCGTGTCTGGTGCGTCCTGTTCAGAGAAAGTTCCTGTTCGATTTCCAGACTGGAGTTCTTTGATTGTAAAGACGGAGGAAGTATTGAGAAAAGTCGCAAGCAGCAAGAAAACAAGAAGGTAGAGGACTTGACTCTACTGAACTCCACTGGACTCTACACATCTCTAAATTGTTTTACTAAACTCTACTGTATTCTAATGGACTATACTGTACTCTACTATTAAACTCTACTGGCCTTTACTGAACTCTACTAAACTTTACTGGACTTTAACTACTGAACTCTACTTGGCTTTAATGGACTCTAATGGATTCTACTAAACTTTACTGAACTCTACTGAATATAAATCTACTGGACTCTAACTCCTGGACTCTATTAAATATAACTCTAGTGGACTTTACTGTATTCCACTGGACTCTACTTTACTGGACTCTACTGGACTCTACAAAACTTTACTGGTCTCTACTCTGTCATTATTCTGCTGGTCTCTACTCTCTCCAGGTGATCCGTCTGTCTGACTGTATCCGGGTGTCGGAGGTGGAGATGGACGGATGTCCCCGAGACACGGGACCTTTTCTGATGGAGACCACGGATAAGATCTACGTGTTCGCTGCAGACCGACTGCAGCTGGAGGACTGGACGCACAAGCTGTGTGAGATCGCCTTCCCTGTAGGTACCGAGTGGTGGGCGTCAGGGCCAGCTAAGCCTTCTCTGCTTCTCTCTAAACAGAATCACAAAGTTATAGCTATTTTATCATTATAATAAGTTAATATCGTTCCTTCTGATCGTGGCTCGTGCTCTTGAGTGTGCTGTGTTTTAGTGCTGCAGTTTTGTTATACTAAATGTGACTGGTTCTTGTTGCTGGACTACAGGAAGCACGCACGCACGCACGCACGCACACACACACACACACACACACACACACACACACACACACACACACACACACACACACACACACACACACACACACACACACACACACACACACACACACACACACACACACACACACACACACACACACACACACACACACACACACACACACACACACACACACACACACACACACACACACACACACACACACACACACACACACACACACACACACACACACACACACACACACACACACACACACACACACACACACACACACACACACACACACACACACACACACACACACACACACACACACACACACACAGCTTCTTCTTTCTGCCTCTCAGTGACAGGAAGTCACACGCCTTCCAACAGTCTCTGCTGCGCCCGTTGGAGGGCTGGCTGAGACCACTTCCTTGCGGCCCTCACGTTCTCCTTTAGTTCCTCCTGTGTTTGTCGTGTGTGGAACAGTCCAGAGAGAAGAAATATATATTATATATAAAATATACTATAATATTATATTATAATGTATTGTAATATATTTTATATTATTTATTTCATTATAATTGATTATTTTATATTTTATTATTACATGGCGCTGTTGATGGGGCTGTGGGGGATGGCGTCAGGACTATTCCATTGTCTTTCGAATCTGCAGTAGAACTCATTCAGCTCGTCTGCCAGGCGGAGGTCGTTCATGGAGTGGGGGGTTTTGGGCTTGTAGTTGGTGATCTGTTTGAGCCTCTCCAGACCGACGCAGAATCACTTGCTGAGAGCTGGTGTTGCAGTTTCTCAGAGTACAGTCGTTTAGCATCCCTCACCGCCCTGCTAAACCTGTATTTTGACTCTGTGTACAAGTCCTTGTCCCCACTCCTGAACGCCTGGTCCTTTTGCAGCCGTAGTTTTCTGAGTTCCGCTGTAAACCAGGGTTAGGGTTGTTGTATCTCACCCTGGTGCTGGTTGGAACACAGCTGTCCTCACAGAAGCTGATGTAGGAAGTCACAGCCTCTGTGTACTCATCCAGACTGATGGTAGCAGTCCTGAAGACATCCCAGTCAGTACAGTCCAAGCACGCCCGAAGATCCTCCAGAGCCTCACTGGTCCACTTCTTGAACTTCCTCACCACAGGTTTGCAGAGCTTTAGTTTCTGCCTGTACGAGGGAATCAGATGGACCATGACGTGGTCAGAGTGACCCACGAGAGGGGTCAGGCAGGAACAGTCCGGGGGACGGGCCGGAGAACAGGACTCGGGGGAACTGGGCTCTCGGGGGGAACAGGACAGGGAACTGGGAACAGGGAACCGCGGTGGCAGGTTCCAGGACCGGGGCTGGCAGCGGCGCAGGGATTGCAGCGGGAACCCAACGCCGGCAAGGCCCTAAGGTTCGGGCCTCCGGATTAGGAACCTTGCCCCTCTGGTGGCTAAGGGGGCCACCAAAAGCCAGCCAGGACCCACACCATGGGTCAGGCTCTGGGTCCGTATACTGGTCTAAATGACCCAGGCTACGACCACGTGAGTAACAGAAAAACAAACGAGTCGGCCGTGGGCTTGCCATGACCGGATTCAAACGAAAGGAAAAAATAAAAAAGTTGCAGGCTGGGTCCGGATATTGGTCAGATCATTCTGTCAAGGTGGGGATTAAGGGAGGACCCAAATGCCGAGCAACAGTTCAAAGAATATTTATTCAAAAAAAACAAGGCAAGGCTCAAAAACTGACGTACTTGGTAACAAGACGTTTAACACATACTCACG
>CM042218.1:630000-700000 GCA_023566465.1 Cottus gobio
CGCCGGATCACCCGGTCGGTCTGGACCCCCGTTCCCTCCCGTGAGGTCGGGGCCGGCCGGGTTAGGACCGCCGGCTCCACGGGCGGCTCCTCGGGTAGTCCTAGTGCCCGGTAGTCCTCCGCCAGCACCACGGCGGTCAATAGCGTCGCCGGCTGGCGGCCGCGGACCCACTCGGCCATCCGGGTTGGCAGGCCCTCCATGAATTGCTCGGTCGCGACCCGTTCTACCGCCTCCTCGAGCCCGCCGCTGCCCTCCGTCCGCGAGAGCGCAGCATTAGCTAACGTTAAGTTAGCTAACTAGTGCTGCAATGATTATAGCTAAAACGACTCAAATCAACAAAATCTCACAACTGTCAACACTTCCTCAACTCATGGGATTAATCTTAATTTACCTTAATGTGTTTCCTGAGGTTGGATGGGGAGTTTTTGAATGCCAATATTTCAGTAGCTTTGGGTAAAATCACAAGAGGCACTTCATCCGGTACGAAGAATCTGTCAAGAAAACATTTCTCGCTATCTGGCCCCGGGTGTTGGTCTTCATCACCACCATCGCTTGTTGAGAGACTAACAGGTGCTTCTGTTTGTGCTTCCATCATGAGATCAGTCCTCGTAGAGTTTCTACTCATGTAGCTGCTCTCTAGCTTAACCTGGTTAACCAATGACTCAACTTCAAGCTAGGACCACTGATCCCAAACCTGCTTGGTGGAGTCTGTTCCACCACAGTCCCGATGTTGGTCTCATGATTCATTTTATTTCTAAAGATATATTGCATTTTGTAGCGAGTAACAAAGGTTTCAGGGAAAATGTATTGGAGTAAAAGTATCAGTTTTCTTTGCAAAATGTAGTGAAGTAAAAGTAAACAGAAATATACAGATACAAAAAAAAACGACTTAAGTTCAGTAACAAAGTATTTCTACTTAGCTACTGTACACCAATGGTTCTGAGTTTGTACTCATGGCGGAATGCACGTATTGTAAGTCGCTTTGGATAAAAGCGTCAGCTAAATGTAATGTCATCTAGTTTCTCTTTGTGGTCGTCTTGTGTTTCTTTAGGTCGTCTAGTGTCTCTTTGTGGTCGTCTAGTGTCTCTTTGTGGTCGTCTTGTGTTTCTTTAGGTCGTCTAGTGTCTCTTTGTGGTCGTCTAGTGTCTCTTTGTGGTCGTCTAGTGTCTCTTTGTGGTCATCTAGTGTCTCTTTGTGGTCGTCTTGTGTTTCTTTAGGTCGTCTAGTGTCTCTTTGTGGTCGTCTAGTGTCTCTTTGTGGTCGTCTTGTGTTTCTTTAGGTCGTCTAGTGTCTCTTTGTGGTCGTCTAGTGTCTCTTTGTGGTCGTCTAGTGTCTCTTTGTGGTCATCTAGTGTCTCTTTGTGGTCGTCTTGTGTTTCTTTAGGTCGTCTAGTGTCTCTTTGTGGTCGTCTAGTGTCCCTTTGTGGTCGTCTTGTGTTTCTTTAGGTCGTCTAGTGTCTCTTTGTGGTCGTCTTGTGTTTCTTTAGGTTGTCTAGTGTCTCTTTGTGGTCGTCTTGTGTTTCTTTGTGGTCGTCTTGTGTTTCTTTGTGGTCGTCTAGTGTCTCTTTGTGGTCGTCTTGTGTTTCTTTGTGGTCGTCTAGTGTCTCTTTGTGGTCGTCTAGTGTCTCTTTAGGTCGTCTAGTGTCTCTTTGTGGTCGTCTAGTGTCTCTTTAGGTCGTCTAGTGTCTCTTTGTGGTCGTCTAGTGTCTCTTTGTGGTCATCTAGTGTCTCTTTGTGGTCGTCTTGTGTTTCTTTAGGTTGTCTAGTGTCTCTTTGTGGTCGTCTTGTGTTTCTTTGTGGTCGTCTAGTGTCTCTTTGTGGTCGTCTAGTGTCTCTTTAGGTCGTCTAGTGTCTCTTTGTGGTCGTCTAGTGTCTCTTTAGGTCGTCTAGTGTCTCTTTGTGGTCGTCTAGTGTCTCTTTGTGGTCATCTAGTGTCTCTTTGTGGTCGTCTTGTGTTTCTTTAGGTCGTCTAGTGTCTCTTTGTGGTCGTCTAGTGTCTCTTTGTGGTCGTCTAGTGTTTCTTTAGGTCGTCTAGTGTCTCTTTGTGGTCGTCTTGTGTTTCTTTAGGTCGTCTAGTGTCTCTTTGTGGTCGTCTTGTGTTTCTTTGTGGTCGTCTAGTGTCTCTTTGTGGTCATCTAGTGTCTCTTTGTGGTCATCTAGTGTCTCTTTGTGGTCGTCTTGTGTTTCTTTAGGTCGTCTAGTGTCTCTTTGTGGTCGTCTAGTGTCTCTTTAGGTCGTCTAGTGTCTCTTTGTGGTCGTCTAGTGTCTCTTTGTGGTCGTCTAGTGTCTCTTTGTGTCGTCTTGTGTTTCTTTAGGTCGTCTAGTGTCTCTTTGTGGTCGTCTAGTGTCTCTTTGTGGTCATCTATGTCGTCTATGTGTGTATAAATATATATATATATATATATATATATGCATGTTAATATGTATAATTGAAATAAATTCAAGAAGTTTCTTCCACCAAAACAAAATAATCTTCATAAAAATGTCCTCATGTGGATTTATTAGTCAAAGGATGGATCGTGTGTGTGTGTCTCTTTGTGTGTGTGTGTCAGTGCGTGACTTCAAAGTGTGTGTCCGGAGGACGGAGGCGTCGGACCGCTGCCGGCTGAGAGGAGACGGGTTCCTGCGAGCAGACGCTGACGCTCTGCTGCTGCTGAAGAGGAGCGGAGACACCCTGTTTACCTGGCCGTACAGGTACCTGAGGCGCTTCGGACGGGACAAGGTGAGACACAGACACACACAGAGACACACACAGAGAGAGAGACACACACACACACACACAGACACGCACATAAACACACACAGAGACACACACATACACACAGAGAGACACACACAGAGACACACTTATATACACACACACAAAATCAGGATAAAGTCAGGATATAGACAGAGTAAAGTCAGGATTAAGAATGGATTTAATCAAAGATTAAATCAGGATTAAGTCAGGATAAATTCAGGATCTAGACAGAGTCAAATCATGATTAAGAATGGATAAATTCAGGATTAAATCAGGATAAAGTCAGGATATAGGCAGAGTAAAGTCAGGATTATAAAAGATAAAGTCAGGATTGAGAAAGGATAAAGTCAGGATAAAGAAAGAATAAAGTCAGTATCAAGTCAGGGTTTAATGCGGACTCAATCTGGATATGTTTCCTGTCCTCCAGACCACGTTTTCCTTCGAGGCCGGTCGGAGGTGCGACTCCGGCGAGGGCAGTTTCGAGTTCGACACCAAACAGGGGAACTTCCTGTTTCAGGCCGTGGAAGCTGCCATCAACCTGCAGCGGATCTCCTTCCCCCAGAGGCAGACCTCCAGCCAGACCAGTCCAGAGACCCCCCAGGACAAGACCCTACCCCCCCTGCCCCTGAACCCACCCCTGGTCCAGAGCAGGATGCCAGCGCTGCCTCAACTCCGCGGCCATGCCCCACAATCCCCTGCTGCTCAGGTGAGCTCACTTTACAGGTTTTCTGTCCATTGTTTCAAAATAAAGTCACAGCTTTTAGAATTGGAGATGATTTAAGGAAGAGATTTCAAAATAAAGTAAGAATAAACTGAGGTTTTTTGAATAATTCAGGACTTTAGAATTAAGTCAGGACTTTCAAGAATACAGGCTTTCCAGAATAGTCAAGATTTTCGACTGGGCCAACTGTGGCTCAGTGGTTATCAGGTCCGACTTTCAATCAGAGGATCGGTGGTTCGATCCCCGCTCCGGTAGTCCATGTCGTTGTGTCCTTGAGCAAGACACTTAACCCTCATTGCTCACCGTTGCTGTGTCTACGGTCTACTGTATAGCATGTAAGTCTCTTTGGATAAAAGCCTCAGATAAATGAAATGTAATGTAATTTTCAGAATAAAGTCAAGATTTCCAGGATAAGGTAAAGCATTTCAGAATAAAGTCAAGATTTCCAGATTTAAACCTGTATTTTCAGAATAAAGTCAAGATTTCCAGAATAAAGTCAAGATATTGTGAATAAATTCAAATGTCAGAATAAAGGCACTACTGAGTGAAACGTTAAGAAAACAAAGAAGGAGATTTCACATAACTGTTCATGATTCTGGTAAAGAGAACTTCAGAGATTAGTTTTAGTTAATTACAATATTCATGAATCTTTTTTATTATTTTATTTCTTCTTTCTTATTCTGTTGCTTTAATATCGTTGTAGATTTAGATTCTGATGTGTTTTATTTGCAGGAAGCTGACGGCGTTTACAGTATGGTGACTGAAACACATCTACCGGGGCTTCATCACAAAGACAAGGAGAGCTCCACTCCTTCACAACAACAACAACAACATCAACAACAGCACCTCCAGCTGGTAGGACACATCTCAACACCGTCTGACATATTTGTACGCAGGATTAAGACAGAATAAACAGTGTGACGATGATGATGAGGTAATAGTCGTATATATAGTACTATTATATATACTACTATTTTAAAATAGTATATAATACTGTACATAATGCATACTTTGTGTACCATTGTGTACTTTGTAAGGGAAGCTGCAGTTTAAACTACAAGTAGATGTACTTTATAAGTCCAACGTATCCCCCTGCTGGACAGTTTGAGCCATTACACCCACTGATGAAGACTTTGATGATGAAGACGAGCAGAAAGACCTGATCCCTGATTGGTTCCGCTTCTGTCCTTAGCCTCGTCTGGAGCCTCCGGTCGACAAACTCCTGACGGGGGTGAAGAGTTTGACCCTGGACCCTCGCAGCGCTCCCCGTAAGAACCAGGTGAAGAGCATCTCCAGCTGCCCGCTGCCCCACGGTGAGCCCCCCGGCGGCGCCCACGACCCGAACCCAGACCAGATGTACTCCCGGATCGCCCTGCCGGCCGCCGGCGCCAAGGGAGGCAGCGGCGTGACTCCCCCCACCGCCCCCCCCCCAGAGCCAGAGTACTCCCTCCCCTTCGACACCATAGTCACCACCTTCATGTCCGACATCCTGGACTCCCATCGGGCCCTCGGGGGCCACGGGGCCCTCGGGGTCGGTGCCGACCCGCTCTACGACAGCATCGATGAGATGAAGATCAGAAACGTCTTCCTCAGCGGCGACGGCAGTGACAGCGGCGATGATGGCGATGGTGGCGGTGGGCCGTCGGACGGGAAGGCGGAGCACATCTACGACGAGCCTGAAGGCTGCGCCGCCCCCAAGCCCCCCGGCTCCGTGTACGACGACCCCGAGGAGGTGAGGGGGGACGCCTGGAGGCGCATGGGGACGGCGGCCGACCCAAAAGGTCACGAGTACCCCTATAACCCCCGGGTGGACGACTACGCCGTCCCCAAACGGGCCCAGAGGGTACATCCTGTCACACAAAGCACCAACGAAGAAAAAGACGGGGAGGAGGAGCCACGGGAGGAAGATCAGGAGGAGCGGCGTGATTCACCGTACAACAACGTGAGGATGAAGATGGTCTGACCAGAGACCAGAGAGCAGAGACCAGTTGACCAGAGACCAGAGACCAGAGAGCAGAGACCAGTTGACCAGAGACCAGAGAGCAGAGACCAGTTGACCAGAGACCAGTTGACCAGAGACCAGAGACCAGTTGACCAGAGACCAGAGACCAGTTGACCAGAGACCAGAACTAGAGACCAGAACTAGAGACCAGAGACCAGAGACCAGTTGACCAGAGATCAGAGACCAGTACTAGAGACCAGAACTAGAGACCAGAGACTAGAACTAGAGACCAGAACTAGAGACCAGAGACTAGAGATCAGAGACCAGAGACCAGAACTAGAGACCAGAACTAGAGACCAGAACTAGAGACCAGAGACTAGAGATCAGAGACCAGAGACCAGTGACCAGAGACCAGGTACCAGAGACCAAAGCAACAACAGCGAGCTTCATGTCGTGAATTCTCAGGGGGCGACTCCGAAGAAGTTTATTAGAAAATAACAAAAACCAAGATGGTGACACAGCACGTGTCATAGCCTTAATTCAAAAGCCTCTGTGCCTGTTAGCGTGTTAGCTTGTTATCCTGTTAGCCTAATAGCTTGTTATCCTGTTAGCCCATTAGCCTAATAGCTTGTTATCCTGTTAGCTTTCTAGCTAACAGAGTTGTATGTATGGTTGACTTACTGGTTTCACTGTGAACACGGACACGGGATGTTAATTGGTGCTGAACTCAGATCAGTTATAACTCTTTTCATGCAAGATTTATTTATAGGGTCGTCAGGTCGGTCAGCAAGGCGTTTGACTCTTTCGGCTCTTTCAGTCATTATCAGGAGGAACGTTTGGGGGAAATGATTTGTGAACAAAAGATTTCTTGATATTATTTAATGAATCTGAGCTCAGATCTGCAGTGAGCAGCTTTCTCCAGCAGAGGGCAGCAGGAGTGTATTATTAATGAGCTAATCAGGAAGACCACATACATAATCATCATCATCCTCACCAGACTAAACTTTGGTCTTTTCATGAATTAATTTTGTTTTCAGACTTTGATGTTTTAGAAATAAAATATTGTTTTCTGCAAAACATGTTTTTTCTCTGACTGAACAGCTGCGTTGAGCTTGTAAATATATATATATATATATATATATATATATATATATATATATATATATATATATATATATGCATATAAATATGCATATAAATATTATATACGTAAATATCGCTAAATGATTCCATTATGTCCTGAATACGAAATAGTCCTTTACCCGTGAAGTCACAAGTTTGCTTGCTTGGCCTTTAAGTCCTCAGCTGGTCTCTGAGCTCCACATCAGAGTTTGTGGATGAGACGCTGCAGGCTGACTGATGCTGTCCGACACTTGGACTGTGCAACCAGCTACACACACACACACACACACACACACACAGACACACACACACACACACACACACACACACACACTGACATAGCCCCCCGGGGACGCAGAACTACAAAGGCGTCCCAGCATGCATCTCTCTGTCCGCCTTACATCACGCTCAGCTGGAAACAAAAAGAGCATCATATTGTGTGTGTGCGTGCGTGCATGCGTTCACTGGCCTGGAAGCTGAACCTCCTCATGAGCACCAGAGAGATAAAACAGTGAGCTCATAGTGTCCTATTTCATGTTCACAGCTGAGATCAGTGATGTCATCAAGAAGCTCCCACTGGGAGGCTGAAGATAACAGACAACATTTCATTTATCTGAGGCTTTTATCCAAAGAGACTTACATGATATACAGTAGACCGTAGACACAGCAACGGTGAGCAATGAGGGTTAAGTGTCTTGCTCAAGGACACAACGGCATGGACTGGCTGAGCCGGGGTTTGAACCACCAACCTTCTGATTGAAAGTCAGACCTGCTAACCACTGACCCACAGTAGTCGCCCAGATATAAGCTAACCCTAACCCTAACCCTCAGCCTGGCCACAGTGCTGAACAGAAACCTGGGGTTCTCTATTACTGATGAGTAGTCGGCTCCTCTGGCCTTCTTGTAGGTTCTCAGACTGTCCTGCCAGACTAACCAGGATTCCTCTTGATTGTTGGACCGCCATACACCTTCCAGCTTCATGATGCTTGCCTGAGGGTTATACCATGGAGCGAGCCTCCTTTGTTTGATGATCCTCTTCTTTAGAGGGGCATCGAGTCCAGTGTCATCTTCAGTGAGCCAGTAGCACCATCGACGAGATGATCAATCTGAGACGGACTGAAGTTATCACAGGAGTCCTCTGTTATAATGAGTCATGGTAATGAATCAAATACAGAAGGAATCGCTTCCTTAAATACAGCAACGTCAGTTATACATCTTTAACGGTACACACACCGGCAGCACAAACTCAGAAGTTATAAGGCAATGGTCTGATAAAACAGGGTTCTGTGGAAAAACCACCAAATGCTCCACATTATATACAGTTAGGTCCATAAATATTTGGACATTGACACATTTTTCATTATTTTGGCTCTGTACACCACAACAATGGAGTTGTAATGAAAAAATCAAGATGTGCTTTAAGTGCAGACTTTCAGCTTTAATTTGAGGGTATTTACATCCAAATCAGGTGAACGGTGTAGGAATTACAACAAATTCAAATGTGGCCACCCTCTTTTTAAGGGACCAAAAGTAATTGGACAATTGGCTGATCAGCTGTTTCAAGGTCAGGTGTGTGTAATTCCCTCGATATTTCATTTACAAGGAGAAGATAAAAGGGTCTTGGGTTCATTTCAGGTGTGGTATTTGTGTTTGGAATCTGTTGCGGTCAACTTTCAATATGAAGTCCAAAGAGCTGTCACTATCAGTGAAGCAAGCCATCATTAGGCTGAAAAATCAAAACAAAACCATCAGAGAGATAGCAGACACATTAGGTGTGGCCAAATCAACTGTTTGGTACATTCTTAAGAAGAAAGAACGCACTGGTGAGCTCAGCAGCACCAAAAGACCTGGAAGACCACAGAAGACAACTGTGGTGGATGACAGAAGAATCATTTCCCTGCTGAAGAAAAACCCCTTCACAACAGTTGGCCAGATCAAGAACACTCTCCAGGAGGTAGGTGTATCTGTGTCAAAGTCGAAAATCAAGAGAAGACTTCACCAGAGTAAATACAGAGGGTTCACCACAAGATGTAAACCATTGGTGAGCCTCAAAAACAGGAAGACCAGATTAGAGTTTGCCAAAAAACATCTAAAAGAGCCTGTACAGTTCTGGAAGAACATCCTATGGACAGATGAGACGAAGATAAACTTGTACCAGAATGATGGGAAGAGACGAGTATGGAGAAGGAAAGGAACTGCTCATGATCCAAAGCATACCACCTCATCAGTGAAGCATGGTGGAGGTAGTGTTATGGCGTGGGCATGTATGGCTGCCAATGGAACTGGTTCCCTCGTATTTATTGATGATGTGACTGCTGACAAAAGTAGCAGGATGAATTCGGAAGTGTTTCGGGCAATATTATCTGCTCATATTCAGCCAAATGCTTCAGAACTCATTGGACGGCGCTTCACAGTGCAGATGGACAATGACCCGAAGCATACTGCGAAAGCAACCAAGGAGTGTTTTAAGGCAAAGAAGTGGAATGTTCTGCAATGGCCAAGTCAATCACCTGACCTGAATCCAATTGAGCATGCATTTCACTTGCTGAAGACAAAACTGAAGGGAAAATGCCCCAAGAACCAGCAGGAACTGAAGACGGTTGCAGTAGAGGCCTGGCAGAGCATCACCAGGGACGAAACCCAGCGTCTGGTGATGTCTATGGAATCCAGACTTCAGGCTGTCATTGACTGCAAAGGATTTTCAACAAAGTATTAAAAGTGACAATTACATTTATGATTATATTAATTTGTCCAATTACTTTTGGTCCCTTAAAAAGAGGGTGGCCACATTTTAATTTGTTGTAATTCCTACACCGTTCACCTGATTTGGATGTAAATACCCTCAAATTAAAGCTGAAAGTCTGCACTTAAAGCACATCTTGATTTTTTCATTTCAACTCCATTGTTGTGGTGTACAGAGCCAAAATAATGAAAAATGTGTCAATGTCCAAATATTTATGGACCTAACTGTATATTGCCAGGGAGCATCTTAGGGAAACACCGAGGGATTTATATCTTCTTCTCCCTCTCATTTTCTCCTCTCTATACTTCTAGATAAATTAATGTCTCTTTAATGCTCATTACTAACTCTACTTCCTCTCGGTGTGAGGATCCGCAAGGCACCACCGCCAGGGGGTGCCAAAGCAACCCTGGGTGCGGCCAGGGTGTGTGTGTACAGGTAGAGGAGGGGCAGTGTGAGGTGAGCGCTCCGCAGCTGCAACTCATCCCGGCTCATCAGCGGCGGGTTAAAGCCAGCTTCCTCCCGGACTCCCGTGGTCGGGTGATTACGGAAAGTGCCCCTGTCCAGAGGGTTTCACGCCACGAGCTACGCCTGGAGCTACGCTACGCTACGCTACGCTACGAGCTACGCCTGGAGCTACGCTACGCTACGCTACGCCACGAGCTACGCCTGGAGCTACGCCTGGAGCTACGCTACGCCACGAGCTACGCCTGGAGCTACGCTACGCCACGAGCTACGCCTGGAGCTACGCTACGCCACGAGCTACGCCTGGAGCTACGCTACGCCACGAGCTACGCCTGGAGCTACGCTACGCCACGAGCTACGCCTGGAGCTACGCTACGCCACAAGCTACGTGTGGATGAGTATTGCCTGCGGGCCTGAGGACTTAAGTTTGCATTGAGGGACATTGCATTTACGTTTTGTGGAGTTTGGCCTGAAGGCCTGAGTTTTTGTGTTTTTTGAGTTGCTTAAGAGACAATAAATACACCTTTTTGTTATACCTTACCTGCTGTGCCGAGTTTGCTTTTGGGTCCGGAACACAACCCTGACAGAATCACCCGACCATATACAAGGACCCAGCAAACCACGTTTTTTTGTTTCTCTTTTGTTTTGTGTGTCCCCTGGGCTTATGTGGAACTCCAGTCCGGAGGGGCGGTTCTTGGCGGAACACTTTTCCCGGCTGGCGTTTGGTGGGCCCCGGGACTACGTGCGGGATCCCGGATACAAGGATCCCAATGTGGATGAGCAGCCCACCCGGTTCTACCTTCGTGATGGCTTCGGGTACATCGACTACGTGCGGGATCCCAGATACAAGGATCCCAATGTGGATGAGGAGAACCCCGAGCCGGATCCCCGGCCAGGTACCGGGTGGGCGTTGGGTGGGCCCCGGAGCCTCCAACGGGCTAGGGGCTCTGGCCCGGAGGCCAGAGCCTCGGGATCTCGACGCCAGCGGAGGAGTCGTCCAGCTCGGGCTGCGGCCATGGAGCAGCCGGTGACGCCCGCTCCCTGTGACTCACCGACAGCCTGGACATCCCACGATGATCTGCTGGTCCCTGCCCCGGATCCGGCACCTACGCCACGGCCAGTCCCGGACCCTGTGACGGTGCCGTCGCCAGCCCTGGTCCCGGTCCGGCCGACTCCTGCTCCACGTGTCCTGTCGGCTCCCCGGCCGACTCCTGCTCCACGTGTCCTGTCGGCTTCCCGGCCGACTCCTGCTCCACGTGTCCTGTCGGCTCCCCGGCCGACTCCTGCTCCACGTGTCCTGTCGGCGTCCCGGCCGACTCCGGCTCCCAGAGTTTATGCCACCGTGCCTTTGCTAGTCCCGGTCCCAGTTCCTGTGCCGCTGCCAGCCCCGAGCCCAGTTTTTGCCACCGTGTCGCGTTCAGCCGCGGTCCCAGTTTCTGTCCCTGTGCCGCTGCCAGCCCCGAGCCCAGTTTCTGCCACCGTGTCGCGTTCAGCCCCGGTCTCGTGTCCCGCCACGGTGCTAGTCCCGGTCCCAGCTTCCCCAACAGTCCCATCGGCGGTCCGGCCGACACCTGTCTCGTCGGTGGTCCGGCCGACAACTGTCCCTCGAACCCTATCGGCGGTCCGGCCGACACCTGTCTCGTCGGTGGCCCGGCCGATCCTAGTCCCAAGAGTCTCATCGGCGGTCCGGCCGACACCTGTCTCGTCGGTGGTCCGGCCGACCCTTGTTCCCCGAACCCCATCGGCGGTCCGGCCGACACCTGTCTCGTCGGTGGCCCGGCCGATCCTAGTCCCAAGAGTCTCATCGGCGGTCCGGCCGACACCTGTCTCGTCGGTGGTCCGGCCGACCCTTGTTCCCCGAACCCCATCGGCGGTCCGGCCGACACCTGTCTCGTCGGTGGCCCGGCCGATCCTAGTCCCAAGAGTCTCATCGGCGGTCCGGCCGACACCTGTCTCGTCGGTGGTCCGGCCGACCCTTGTTCCCCGAACCCCATCGGCGGTCCGGCCGACACCTGTCTCGTCGGTGGCCCGGCCGATCCTAGTCCCAAGAGTCTCATCGGCGGTCCGGCCGACACCTGTCTCGTCGGTGGTCCGGCCGACCCTTGTTCCCCGAACCCCATCGGCGGTCCGGCCGACACCTGTCTCGTCGGTGGCCCGGCCGATCCTAGTCCCAAGAGTCTCATCGGCGGTCCGGCCGACACCTGTCTCGTCGGTGGTCCGGCCGACCCTTGTTCCCCGAGTCCCGTCGGCGGTCCGGCCGACACCTGTCTCGTCGGTGGTCCGGTCGACCCTTGTTCCCCGAGTCCCGGCGGTGGTCCGGCCGACACCTGTCTCGTCGGTGGTCCGGCCGCCACCTGTTCCCCAAGCCCTGCCGGCAGTCCGGCCCGGCTTGTATCCTGTGATTCTTGTCGGCGGTCCGGCCGACACATGTCCCTCGAGTTCCGTCGGCGGTCCGGCCGACACATGTCCCTCGAGTCCCGTCGGCGGTCCGGCCGACACATGTCCCTCGAGTCCCGTCGAGGTTCGGGCAATATCCGGTCCTCCGGGTCCGGTCAAGTCCCGTCCGGTCAAGTCCCGTCCCCAGTCCCGTCCCCAGTCCCGTCCCCAGTCCCGTCCCCAGTCCCGTCCCCAGTCCCGTCCGGTTGAGTCCCGTCCCAAGTTCCGTCCGGTTGAGTCCCGTCCCAAGTTCCGTCCGGTTGAGTCCCGTCCCAAGTTCCGTCCGGTTGAGTCCCGTCCCAAGTTCCGTCCGGTTGAGTCCCGTCCGGTTAAGTCCCATCCCAAGTTCCGTCCGGTTAAGTCCCGTCCCGAGTCCTGTCCGGTCCAGTCCCGTCCCGAGTCTAGGGTTGGTTGGTCCCGTCCGCCGGCACGTCCTTCTGAGTCTCCGTCAGGTGGCCGTCCTCCGGCCCGTCCTCCTGAGTCTCCGCCTGGTGGCCGTCCTCCGGCCCGTCCTCCTGAGTCTCCGCCTGGGGGCCGTCCTCCGGCCCGGCCTCCCGAGTCTCCGCCTGGGGCCCGTTCCCCTGAGCTCGGTGGTCCAGTGACTTTTTTCCTGTGTTCCAGGTCTCTCTCCGCGAGCCGGTGGTCGTCAGGAGTGTTGTGGCCCTCCTACCGGACCCCCATCCACCCACCCTGGTCCGGTGGTGCCATGGACGCCTGGAGGCGTCCGTTGAGGGGGGGGTACTGTGAGGATCCGCAAGGCACCACCGCCAGGGGGTGCCAAAGCAACCCTGGGTGCGGCCAGGGTGTGTGTGTACAGGTAGAGGAGGGGCAGTGTGAGGTGAGCGCTCCGCAGCTGCAACTCATCCCGGCTCATCAGCGGCGGGTTAAAGCCAGCTTCCTCCCAGACTCCCGTGGTCGGGTGATTACGGAAAGTGCCCCTGTCCAGAGGGTTTCACGCCACGAGCTACGCCTGGAGCTACGCTACGCTACGCTACGAGCTACGCCTGGAGCTACGCCTGGAGCTACGCTACGCTACGCTACGCCACGAGCTACGCCTGGAGCTACGCTACGCCACGAGCTACGCCTGGAGCTACGCTACGCCACGAGCTACGCCTGGAGCTACGCTACGCCACGAGCTACGCCTGGAGCTACGCTACGCCACGAGCTACGCTACGCCACAAGCTACGTGTGGATGAGTATTGCCTGCGGGCCTGAGGACTTAAGTTTGCATTGAGGGACATTGCATTTACGTTTTGTGGAGTTTGGCCTGAAGGCCTGAGTTTTTGTGTTTTTTGAGTTGCTTAAGAGACAATAAATACACCTTTTTGTTATACCTTACCTGCTGTGCCGAGTTTGCTTTTGGGTCCGGAACACAACCCTGACACTCGGGAGCCTTTGTGCTTCCTCTACTCAAGCTTCCATGGATCGTGGCTGTCTGAAGCCGGTCCTGTTCCCTTCCATGGTGGCCCTGCTGATGCCCTTCATCTTCACCTCCGTCTGCTGTCGTGGATGATAGTCATCTGGGTCGTGGCCATGCCTACTACTCATGAATAATTTCTGTGACATCCATTGAATGTGCTGTAACTCCGTTATGTTGATTCTGTACACATGACATCTATTGCTTCTGTCCATCCGGGGAGAGGGATCCTCCTCTGTTGCTCTCCTGAAGGTTTCTTCCCCTTGTTTTTTAGGGGGAGTTTTTCCTGATCCGATGTGAGGTTCCGGGACAGGGATGTCGTATGTGTACAGATTGTAAAGCCCTCAGAGGCAAATTTGTATTTGTGATTTTGGGCTATACAAAATAAACTGAATTGAATTGAAAGTGGTTTGGTAGAAGGGTGGAGGGAGGAGGAGGACAGGGGGGGTCAAGGAGGTTGGAAAAAATAGAGAAGAGTTTTTTGGGGTTAGAGAAAGAAGATTCAATTCTGGATTGGTAGAACAGGCTTTTGGCTGCAGAGATAGAGGCAGAGAAGGAGGCGAGAAGAGAGTGATAGGCGTGAAGGTCGTCTGCGTGTTTGGATTTTCAGCATTTCCTTTCCGATGCTCGCAAAGTGGCTCTCTGGGCACGGACCGGGTCTGACAACCACGGAGCTGGAGGGGAGTTGAAGACCTTACATGTTGTAAGAGGACAGAGAGAATCAAGAGAGGAGGACAGAGTAGAGAGGAGAGTGTCTGTGGCAGAGTTAGGATGCATGAGTGAGAAAGAGTCAGTTGAAGGAAAGGCTGACAGAACAGACGAGGCCAGAGAGGAGGGAGAGAGAGAGGGAGAGAGGGAGAGAGGAGAAAGAGAGAGAGAGCGAGAGAGAGAGAGAGCGAGAGAGGAGGGAGAGAGAGAATGAGACAGAGAGGGGAGAGGAGAGAGAGAGGGAAAGAGGGAGAGAGGGAGAGAGGAGGGAGAGAGAGAGGGAGAGGAGGGAGAGAGAAGGAGAGAGAGGACGAATGTTGCGACGGACAGGTGCAGAGTCTGTTGCTGTGGGAGGGTTGTCAGTTCCCAAGAGTGGGAGAGAGTAGGAGATAAAGAAGTGGTCAGAGACGTGAAGTGGAGTTACAGTGAGGTTAGATGTTGAGCAGTTTCTGGTGAAAATATAGTCAAGATGATTTCCAGCTTTGTGAGTCGGAGGTGAAGGACTGAGTGAGAGAGCAAAGGAAGACAGTAAGAGCACCAGGTCACATGACTTCTCGGTCTGGATGTTGAAGTCACATAGAAGAATGAGAGGGGGGCCGTTTTCAGGGAAACTTGATAGGAGGACGTCTAATTCTTCCAAGAAATCTCCCAGGGAACCAGGTGGACGGTAGAGAACAACAATGTTCAGTTGAACCGGATGGGTAACCGTCACAGCATGAAGCTCAAAAGTCAGTGGTGTAGGCAATGGAAGCGGCTAGAGAGAAAAACTCCACTTGGGGGAGATGAGTAGACCTGTACCACCACCCCGGCCAGTGGGCCTAGGTGTGTGGCTGAAGGAGAAGGCAGAGGAGAGAGCAGCAGGGGTAGATGTGTTGTCTGGTGTGATCCAGGTCTCAGTGAGAGCCAGGAAGTCCAGAGATTGCTTGATAGCAAAGCCAGAGATGAAGTCAGCCTTGCGGTTAGCTGACTGGCAGTTCCAGAGGCCTCCTGTGACGAGGTGTTGGGTTTGTGTGGAGCGGGTGGGATAAATAAAAGAGGAGGGATTTTGATGCAAGTATGAACGAGTCCGAGGTCTAAAGTATCTACGAGTTGATATGCACAAAGGGGAAACACATTTTTAGTGTTAATACTCAGCCGCCCCCGAAGACTCCAACGAAAGACTCCTTTGTCTTTATCCTCTGAGTCTTCATACGATGAGTCTTCGCTGACGCTTCAAACCCACGCCTGCTTCTATACCGGTGTTAGCGATAATTATCTACAGCTGAGTTGACTACGCCCCAGGTCGTTAGTGTGACGGCCACCAATCGATAGTGCTCTGGCTCAGGACAATAGCTGGGTTTCCCTTAATCAGTGAGGTGAGAGTTTCCCAAGAACGGCTGCTTCTTGCCAAAAGTGAACAAGGACAGGATCTGTTACCTCTAAGTAGAAAGTAAAACTAGAGCCTAGTCCCAAATACAGTTGGATTACAGAAGTAGACTTTAACCCTAGCTAGTTCAGTTGCGTTTAAGTCACTTGACCAAAGCAAAGTCCCGGCTCAGAATCAGAATCAGAACCATTTATTGCCATGTATGTTTACACATACAAGGAATTTGTCCTGGCGGGAAGGTGCATACATTTAACATTTAACAATACACATTTAACAATTAACGCAGTGCAATAAATGAGGATGAATGGATGAATGAATATTTACATTGAAACAGTAGCATATCAAAATACCAAAAACAAGATAAAGTGCATGGAATGTGCATGAGTGTAAGTGTTGTGTGAAAGTGGCAAGTGTATTCAAGTATAAGGCTATGTGCAGGGGAGTGTCCGGTGGGAATTGTCTGGGGGTGACAGAGTCATTAGAGTCAGTGGGGGACCCGGGCTCTGTTAGGGGGACCCGGGCTCTGTTAGGGGGACCCGGGCTCTGTTGATGAGCCCGACTGCAGACGGGAAGAAACTGTTTTTGTGGCGTGAGGTCTTGGTCCTGATGGACCGCAGCCTCCTGCCAGAGGGGAGGGACACCAACAGTTTGTGTCCAGGGTGAGAGGGATCAGCTACAATCTTCCTCGCCCGCTTCAGGGTCCTTGAAGCAAACAAGTCCTGGAGGGACGGCAGATTGCGGCCAATCACCCTCTCAGCAGAGCGAATGATGCGCTGCAGCCTGGCCTTGTCCTTGGCAGTGGCTGCAGCGTACCAGACGGTGATGGAGGAACAGAGGATGGACTCGATGATGGCAGTGTAGAAGTGCACCATCATTGTCTTTGGCAGGTTGAATTTCCTCAGCTGCCTCAGGAAGAACATCCTCTGCTGCGCCTTCTTGGAGATGGAGCTGATGTTTAGCTCCCACTTGAGGTCCTGGGTAATGATGGAGCCCAGGAAGCAGAAGGACTCCACAGCTTTGACGGGGGAGTCACACAGGGTGAGAGGGGCTGGTGGGGCTGAGATCTTTCTGAAGTCCACAACCATCTCCACTGTCTTCAGAGCGTTGAGCTCCAGGTTGTTTTGGCTGCACCAGGTCACCAGGTGGTCAGTCTCCCGCCTGTAGGCGGACTCGTCCCCACCAGAGATGAGTCCAATGAGGGTGGTGTCATCCGCAAACTTCAGGAGCTTGACGGACTGGTGACTGGAGGTGCAGCTGTTGGTGTACAGGGAGAAGAGCAGAGGGGAAAGAACGCAGTCTTGGGGGGAACCGGTGCTGATGGACCGAGAGGCTGAGACGTGTTTCCCCAGCCTCACGTGCTGCTTCCTGTCAGACAGGAAGTCTGTGATCCACTTGCAGGTGGAGTCGGGCACGTGCAGCTGGGAGAGCTTGTCCTGCAGCAGAGACGGGATGATGGTGTTGAAGGCAGAGCTGAAGTCCACAAACAGGATCCTGGCGTAGGTTCCTGGGGAGTCCAGATGCTGGAGGATGGAGTGGAGGGCCATGTTGACTGCATCGTCCACAGACCTGTTGGCTCTGTAGGCGAACTGCAGGGGATCCAGGAGTGGGTCGGTGAGGGTTTTGAGGTGGGACAGGACCAGGCGCTCAAAGGACTTCATGACCACAGAGGTCAGGGCGACGGGCCTGTAGTCATTGAGTCCTGTGATCCTAGGTTTTTTGGGTACGGGGATGATGGTGGAGGCCTTGAAACAGGCTGGTACATGGCATGTCTCCAGAGAGGTGTTGAAGATGTCTGTAAACACCGGGGACAGCTGATCAGCACAATGCTTCAGGGTGGAGGGGGAGACAGAGTCCGGGCCGGCTGCTTTGCGGGGGTTCTGTTTTTTAAAAAGCCTGTTAACGTCTCTCTCTTGGATAACGAGGGTCGTCACTGTGGAGGGGGTAGGGGGCGCTGTGGACGATGGTTCAGAGGCGTGAGCCCCTGATGGGCTGGGGGAGGGAGGGCTGGTGGTCTGTGGCTGGTTGATGGGGCTGTTGATGGGGCTGTGGGGGATGGCGTCAGGACTATTCCATTGTCTTTCAAATCTGCAGTAGAACTCATTCAGCTCGTCTGCCAGGCGGAGGTCGTTCATGGAGTGGGGGGTTTTGGGCTTGTAGTTGGTGATCTGTTTGAGCCTCTCCAGACCGACGCAGAATCACTTGCTGAGAGCTGGTGTTGCAGTTTCTCAGAGTACAGTCATTTAGCGTCCCTCACCGCCCTGCTAAACCTGTATTTTGACTCTGTGTACAAGTCCTTGTCCCCACTCCTGAACGCCTGGTCCTTTTGCAGCCGTAGTTTTCTGAGTTCCGCTGTAAACCAGGGTTAGGGTTGTTGTAGCTCACCCTGGTGCTGGTTGGAACACAGCTGTCCTCACAGAAGCTGATGTAGGAAGTCACAGCCTCTGTGTACTCATCCAGACTGATGGTAGCAGTCCTGAAGACATCCCAGTCAGTACAGTCCAAGCCTCAAACGATTCAGATAGAAATGACAGTACAGATTAACAGTCTACTAGAAATAGTCTAGTAGAGATAGTTCCGCAAAATAGTAGAACTAATACAGCAAGTACAATAGGAATATAGCAGAGAAACCTCTTTAGAGAATGTACTCAGCCAAGATCCAAGAAGTCCAGTAGTCTTGAGGAGTCACCAGTAGAGAGATGCACACGGAAAGGAAATGGCGAAAATCCAAACACGCAGACGACCTGCAGGCCTATCACTCTCTTCTCGCCTCCTTCTGATGAAGACCTCTGCTGATGAAGACCTCCACTGATGAAGACCTGTGCTGATGAAGACCTTGTTAAGTTCAAAAATCTTTGGGCGGTTGTGTGAAGAGAAGTCCCAGATGCAGAAAGTTATAATAAAAATTGATTTAATAAAAAGATGAACAGCATTTCAAAATTAATCACACTAATAACTACACAATATATATACAAATATATCCCATGGGAGAGAGATGTCCCATGAGACAGAGATCCAGTGCCCCCCCACCGGGCAGCAGATCCATACATACCTGCCCGGCAGAAGGCACCCAGAGATCTGCTGATGTTCTCAAAATGTCTCAGCTTTGCCAGGTTTGGGGTCAGCCCCCCTTCCTCTGGCTAGTCTCTCTTCCAGTCCATTGATTGGACAAGACCTCGTCCTTTTAGGTGTTGGTCAACCCAAACCCCCTCTCACATTCCTGAGCACGTCCTCCTTATCTATCTGCTCCAATCTTCAGGCTGCGTAACTGTTTGTGGGCTCCTGATGTTTTCAGGATTCCTTCCACAATCACTCAATACATTTCATAATTCTAATTAATACATTTGTGTAGTACATACAGTGTCATCCGTTCAATATTTGATAATCCATACAGAGTTATTTATTTGTCTTGACCCTCCAATGTAAACTCTCTAGCTCTCACTAGGAGCACTAAAAAGCATTATTTTCTAACAACCTCTACTGATGAAGACCTCTACTGATGAAGACCTCTGCTGATGAAGACCATGTTCTGATGAAGACCTCTACTGATGAAGACAATGTTCTGTTGAAGACCTCTACTAATGAAGACCTCTACTCATGAAGACCTCTACTGATGAAGACCTCTACTCATGAAGACCATGTTCTGATGAAGACCTCTACTGATGAAGACAATGTTCTGTTGAATACCTCTACTAATGAAGACCTCTACTCATGAAGACCTCTACTGATGAAGACAATGTTCTGATGAAGACCTCTATTAATGAAGACCTCTACTCATGAAGACCTCTACTGATGAAGACAATGTTCTGTTGAAGACCTCTACTAATGAAGACATCTACTCATGAAGACCTCTACTGATGAAGACAATGTTCTGATGAAGACCTCTATTAATGAAGACCTCTACTCATGAAGACCTCTACTGATGAAGACGAGTTATTCCATTTATGTTTGTTTATTTGATAGAAGCAAACATTCATGACTGATAATATTGAAAAACTGTAAAACTGAAATAATGCATTAAATATTAATATTTAATACAAATAATATAATATTTAATATTCAATGTGACATTCACAGAGTGGCGGGATGTCTGTGAACGCGCCGCACGAGCACGTGCCACTTCATTAATTCAACCGACAACCAGAGAGAAGCTCGTGCACACGCTCCGGCGGCCACGCGCGCACCCTCTCCTCCGGGCTTAGAGCGCACGGGAGCGAGCGTCAGGTTCCAAGGACGGACCGCGGGCTCGCGAGCTTCAGGTCATGTGTATGTCCGCGCGCGAAGGAGAGGAAGAAGAGCGAGACTTTAAAAGACGAAGTGATGAAGAGGAACCAGTAAAATCACGTTTATTGATCCTTTCTATCCGCGGAGGGAGCGCGCGCGGATCAACAGGACGAGGCGCGAGACGTAATCAACAATGTCACGCGCTCCGCGGGTTCAACTGTGAATGAGAAACATTTCATCACCGTCATTTTATTTTATTCTGACCGACTCACAGAACCGGACCGGAGCGGGTCATGTGACGGGACCGGGCCGAACCGGGAGCACAGGGAGGAAAACCCGGGAAATAAATCACAGACGGTGAAATCAACAGGAGACCGACGGAGCGTCCACGGTCACGAGCGCGGAGAAACAGTGAGTTTATGAGTTATCACAATATGATCATGATTATTATATGGATCATTATTACAACGATCAATATGATCATAATTATTATATGCATCATTATTACAACAATCAATATGATCATAATTACTATGTGGATCATTATTACAACGATCAATATGATCATGATTATTATATTGATCGTTATTACAATGATCAATATGATCATGATTATTATATGGATCATTATTACAACGATCAATATGATCATGATTATTATATAATTATTAAATTCATCACAATAAATTCACCAATATTACATTCATCAATATTCATGAATCATTATTCATTGATAATTATTACAATTATCAATATTACATTTATCATTATTAATTTTATATTCAGCCCTGGTCATCACCTCCCTTTAAAAAACAGAAAAGAACAAATTAAAATTAAAAAGATAATGTTCATATTATTCATAATATTCTTAATTTTCATAATATTAATAACGTTCATAATATTATTAATGTTCATAATTCATAATGCACCCTGGACCCACCACCCTGTGGACAGACATCTGGGTCGGGTGCTATGTAGACCGAGGGCAGGCCGGGCAGGGGGCATTGGGCCTGGGCAGGGGGCCTGGGCATTGGGCCTGGGCATGGGGCCTGGGCATGGGGGCCTGGGCATGGGGCCTGGGCATGGGGCTTGGGCATGGGGGCCTGGGCATGGGGCCTGGGCAGGGGGCCTGGGCAGGGGGCCTGGGCATGGGGCCTGGGCATGGGGGCCTGGGCAGGGGGCCTGGGCATGGGGGCCTGGGCATGGGGCCTGGGCATGGGGTCTGGGCATGGGGGCCTGGGCATGGGGGCCTGGGCATGGGGGCCTGGGCATGGGGGCCTGGGCATGGGGCCTGGGCAAGGGGCCTGGTCAGGGGGCCTGAACAAGGGGCCTGGTCAGGGGGCCTGGGCAAGGGGCCTGGCAGGGGGCCTGGGCAGGGGGCCGGGGGCCTGGGCAAGGGGCCTGGGCAGGGGGCCTGGGCAAGGGGCCTGGCAGGGGGCCTGGGCAGGGGGCCGGGGGCCTGGGCAGGGGGCCTTGTCCAGGCCATGAGTTGGGTCAGATGGCCGGTGAGCCGGCTAGAAAGACCTGGCAAGCCCAAACGTGTAGTGAGGGTGAACTGGGAACATCTGGCGGACGTCTGCCTAAACCCGGTCAACATGTCCCCTGAACAGGGGGCAGCGCCTGACTTGGGGGTGGTTGCACCCAAATCCCTGGCAGAGGCCACTAAGGTAGTCACAAAGCTCCTTGGTGGCGCCGGGGGGATGAGATCCGACCTAACGCTGTTGGGCTGTCTTGGCTGACACGCCTCTTCAATGTCGCATGGGGGTCGCGGGAATAGTGGCCATCAACTTAGAGATAGGGTAAGGAGATGAGTTTCCTCTGTAGGGCTCAGCCTTAGAGATAGGGTAAGGAGATGAGTTTCCTCTGTAGGGCTCAGCCTTAGAGATAGGGTAAGGAGATGAGTTTCCTCTGTAGGGCTCAGCCTTAGAGATAGGGTAAGGAGATGAGTTTCCTCTGTAGGGCTCAGCCTTAGAGATAGGGTAAGGAGATGAGTTTCCTCTGTAGGGCTCAGTCTTAGAGATAGGGTAAGGAGATGAGTTTCCTCTGTAGGGCTCAGCCTTAGAGATAGGGTAAGGAGATGAGTTTCCTATGTAGGGCTCAGCCTTAGAGATAGGGTAAGGAGATGAGTTCCCTCTATAGGGCTCAGCCTTAGAGATAGGGTAAGGAGATGAGTTTCCTCTGTAGGGCTCAGCCTTAGAGATAGGGTAAGGAGATGAGTTCCCTCTATAGGGCTCAGCCTTAGAGATAGGGTAAGGAGATGAGTTTCCTCTGTAGGGCTCAGCCTTACAGATAGGGTAAGGAGATGAGTTTCCTCTGTAGGGCTCAGCCTTAGAGACAGGGTAAGGAGATGAGTTTTGGTTCGGCTCTCATTAGGATGCCTCCAGGATGCCTCCCTTTAGAGGTTTTCCAGGCACGTCCAAATGGTAGGAGGCCCCGGGAAGACCCAGGACACGCTGGAGGGATTATATCTCCCAGCTGGCCTGAACGCCTCGGGATCCCCCAGAATGAGCTGGTAGATGTTGCGGGTGAGAGAGAAGTCTGGGTCAGCCTGCTGGACCTGCTGCCTCCAAGACCCGACCCGGATAAGCGGATGAAAATGGATGGATGGAATTCATAATGTTAATTTTGTTCATAATGTTCATTTGTCCTCTTTGAAGTTCCTTCTGCTCTTTGTGGAATAAAACTCAGATTAAATATTCCGTTATATAATCATCTGTCAAAGAAGATTACAGGAATGCAGAACTGGAGTTCAGCATTCCTGCCGTCCCCATTTTGTTTTTTGCAACCAGGAAACAGGAAATGACTGATGAGTGACGCAGTACGTCTATGGCAGGAGGCAGGAGGCTGACCACCAGGGGGCGTCTCCTCTGGTTGTATAGAAGTCTATGCTTCATGTGTTAAAGCTGCATTCTCTCTCCTGACCACCAGGGGGCGACTCCTCTGGTTGTATAGAAGTCTATGCTTCATGTGTTAAAGCTGCATTCTCTCTCCTGACCACCAGGGGTGACTCCTCTGGTTGTATAGAAGTCTATGCTTCATGTGTTAAAGCTGCATTCTCTCTCCTGACCACCAGGGGGTGACTCCTCTGGTTGTATAGAAGTCTATGCTTCATGTGTTAAAGCTGCATTCTTTCTCCTGACCACCAGGGGGCGACTCCTCTGGTTGTATAGAAGTCTATGCTTCATGTATTAAGTTTGACACCAGAGACGTATTTGGCATCTCAACATTACTCCTCATCAGATCACATATGGTAATTTCCTGTTCACTGGTTGCAAAAAAATAAAAAATGGCGACGGCCAAAACACAGAACTTGAGGCTTCAAAACCTCCACAAATCAACGAGAAACAGCGACCATTTCTATACAGTCTATGGTCCAAATGTGAAAATTGTGTTTGGATTTATTTTGACATCATGGCCGTAACGCGGCGTCTCCGTCTCTTCTCATGAGTAGTCATGTGTTCAGCTCAGGAGGTCAGGAAGTCTCTGGTTCCTGTTGTGTTGGTGTCTCTGTTCTGACCTTCCTCTCCTCCTCGTCTTCCTCAGTGGAGCTTCGCGGCGTGCTCCTCCTCGCCGTGCTGCAGTGCTGCTCCTTCGCTCGCGGCGGCTGTGAGCCCCGGCTGGTGAACATTGGCGCCGTGCTGAGTCAGAAACGCTACGAGCAGGTGTTCAAGGAGGCGGTGAGCCAGGCCAACGCCCTGTACGGCAAGGACAAGTTCAAGATGAACGCCATCTCCGTCACGCACAAACCCAACGCCATCCAGATGGCCCTGTCCGTCTGCGAGGACCTCATCTCCAACCAGGTGAGCCCTCCTCCTGTCACATGACCGTCACATGACCTGACATCCTGCGTCATATGACACGTCATGTGACACAGGGTGCCTTCATTAAACCAGTTTGTTTAACAATACAACATAAATATTAGCTAGCAGGCAGGCAGGCAGGCAGACAGACAGACAGACAGACAGACAGACAGACAGACAGACAGACAGACAGACAGACAGACAGACAGACAGACAGACAGACAGACAGACAGGCGAAATTAACCTCAGATTAACATCCACTCGCTCCAGAAACTGAGATATAATCCCTCCATCCTCCCAGAGGAGAGATGGAGAGATGGAGGGATTATAGACACACATGCGCACACACACACACACACACACACACACACACACGAAAGTACTAATATTAAACAAATATAATAATAATCTATTAATTATTTTCTCCATTAATTGATTGATTACATTCTTACTAATAATTTAACATTTTTTACATACTTACTTACCAGCAATTGTTTTTACTGGAAAAATAACTCCAACCATTAAAACAGTTTCACATTTAATCTCTTTATTCATGGTAAATTATTCAACTCAACTTTTTTTTTTTTAATACTTTATTTTTTTTTAAAGAAACAATGAGACAAACATACATACATGGAACAAAGAGGTGGTCACCTATACATTTATACTGATGGAAATAGATGTCAATTCACCCAATGACAGATCAGTGATGATCCTGTGAGGTCACAAACACAATCCATTTTTCCCAATACATCAAGAATTTATCAAACCTTAGATTCAGCGAGAAAGTCATTCTCTCCATATTTTGAACATCAGTTACAATATCTGTCCAGTCAGTCTCTGTTGGAGGCTCGGCCTGCATCCATTTTCATGTTACAGCTTTCTTACTGGCTGCTAGTAATATCTTTAGCAAATATTTGTCTTGCACCAGTAGGTCATCTGCGATATTGCCCAAATAAACTGTAGAAAAGGAACAGTCAAACCCATACCCAAAAACAGTTTGTATTACTTGCATCACCACCTGCCAGTATGGCTGAATGGCTGGGCAGCTCCAGAATATATGGAAATTATCTGCCAGCTGTTCTCCACATTTCCTCCAACATAGACCCCTTCCTGCCTCACCTGTTTGTGCACATTTTAATTTGGGGGTTATGAAATATCTAATCAGATTCCGCCAGCAGAATTCCCTCCAGAGACCCGAGCCGGTGGAAGTGGACTGCACAGAGCACATATTTGACCAGTCCTCCTCTGAAATGACCAGTCCAGATTCTTTCTCCCATTTTAATCTAACCTTATCTGTTGAGTGTTTTCTACTGGATTGAATACTTGAGTATAATTTTGAAATAAGTTTCCTGTTGTCCATAGTTTTATATATGTCAATAAATATGTCAATTAAATTGGCATCACATTTTTCCTTTGTTTTAATCTCCTTATTAAAGTAGGTCCTGGTTTGTAAGTACCTTTAAAAATCCATTTTTTCTAAACCATACATCTCTGAAATTTTCTGAAAACTATCCAGTTCTCCCTTCGGTGAAATTGAACAGTAAGAAGTGATGCCAATTCTGTGCTAGTGTTTAAACCTCCCATCAATCCTTGCCGGCTTAAAGTCCGGATCAAAAGCGACCCATCTCAACAGTCTAGACCGTCAAATAGTGGTGATCTACATTCCTTAAACCAGATTCTAAGAGGGACTTTAGTCCATTGATTTAAACTTTTAACGTGCTGCTCATACAAGATTTTGCTACCTAGTATGGATTGTAACGGTATTTCTAGCTGTGAAGTTTCCAAATCTTTCCATTTTGCTATGTACATTGGGTTGCAACAACATGCTAGTGGTCTTAATTGTGCCGCCTTGTAGTAGTCAGTTAAACATGGTAATGATCTACCCCCTTTTTCTTTAGAAAGTTGCAGTGTTTTGAATTGAATTCTTGGTCTTCTACCCCCCCATATGAATCTAGATATCCACTTATCCCATTCATTAAATTGTTGCTGTGGTACTACAGTTGGTAAGGATTTAAAAAGATACAAGAGTCGGGGGAGTACATTCATTTTTATCGTTTCTATTCTATTATGCATATCTAAGGGCAGTTGGGACCACCTGTCAATATCTGCCTTGATGTTTCTACTTATAGGGCCATAGTTGCTATCATATATTTTGGAAATGTCTTTAGGTATTTGAATTCCCGGATATTTAATGTCTGATGAGGTCCATTTGAAATGAAATCTATTTAGCATGTCTTTCTGAGGGGTGTAGTTATAACTTAGAGTTTGTGTTTTTTGCACGTTTAATTTATATCCAGAGTAGGTTCCAAAATCTTTTAGCGAGGACATCACTCTAGGAATGCTGACCTCTGGCGTCGTAATGAAGAGCAAAACATCATCTGCATATAGACAAATCTTCTGCTCTAACCCTCTAACCATGACTCCTTTTATCACCTCATCATCCCTGATTAACTGTGCCAGGGGCTCTATGAATAAAGCAAAGAGGGCGGGGCTGAGGGGGCAGCCTCTCTCCAAGTTGACAGCCTGAGAGAGGTGTCCATTAATCTTTATTCTGGCGTTTGGTGAGGAGTATAGGTTTCTAATACAGTTAATAAAATCATCCTTAAAGCCAAATCTTCTTAATGCCAAGTACAGATATCTCTAGCGAACCGAATCTAAGGCCTTTTACGCATCTAAGCTAATCACTGTGGCCCCAGTATTCCCCTTAATCACATGATCGATGACGTGTAGCACCCGTCGAATATTATCTTGTGTCTGTCTTTCACGTACAAAACCAGTTTGGTCTGGATCCACTAGTTCTACTATTATATGCTCTAACCTTTTTACTAATATTGACGCATACAACTTGTAGTCTATATTGAGTACAGAGATTGGCCTATATGAGCTACATTCTTTTCTGTCCTTCCCCTCTTTAGGAATAACCGAAATGATTGCCTCAAAAAGCATAGGTACTATTTGGTCCTTAAAGGCCTTGTACCACTCGGCTGGGAAGCCATCCGTACCCGGCGCTTTTTACATTACATTTCATTTAGCTGACGCTTTTATCCAAAGAGACTTACATGATATACAGTAGACACAGCAACGGTGAGCAATTAGGGTTAAGTGTCTTGCTCAAGGACACAACGACGCAGACTGCCGGAGCCGGGGATCGAACCACCGACCTTCTGATTGAAAGACCGACTTGCTAACCACTGAGCCACAGTCGCCCGCTTTATTAGCTTTTAATCTAGAAATTGCTTTCCCTATTTCCTCCATTGTAATCTCTGCCATCAAGGCTTTATTCTGTTCTTCACCTATAGACGGTAGATCTAATGACTCCAGAAATGAATGTATTTGCTGTGGGCTAGTTGTATTTGGTTCCTTATACAAGTCTCTATAGTAATTTTCAAAAATATGTTCAATATCCTCTAATTTATGGCATACTTTTTTAGTTCCAGGGTCCCTAATTTCATATATGGAGCTGTCTGCTTGTTGTTTCCTTAACCTCCATCCCAGAAGCTTCAGGGCCCTTGGACCATTCTCATAATATCTCTGCTTTGCAAATTTGGCTTTTTTCTCTAGTTCTTCCTCACATAGTTTGTTTATTTCTTTTCTGACATTTCTTATTTGATTTAGAATATAAGGTTCCTTACTTTTGATGTGTTCCCTCTCCAAGACTTTAAGATTCTCTTCTAGATCAGACAGCTTTTTATATCTTTCCTTTCTGTGCGGTCAATGCTATGAGCCTACCTCTGATCACTGCTTTTGCAGCGTCCCACAAAACACTTGGCGATACTTCTCCATTATTGTTATTGTCCATATAATCTTTAAGTTCCTTCTGCACATATTCCTTGCATGTCTTGTCATTCAAGATGCTTGTATTAAGTTGCCACAGCGTGTTTCTCTTTTTATTATACAGATGCACAGTTAAATAAACAGCTGAGTGGTCAGATATGTCTCTGGCCCCTATCCTACAGTCTTTAAGTCTGTGTCTGTCTGAGTTGTAAGTAAAAGAATAGTCAATTCTTGAGTATACACCCTTACTTGCTGAATAGAATGTGAATTGTTTTTCTTTTGGATGGTAGTCCCTCCATACATCGATCAGTCCTAGCTCCATCAACAATTTTTGTTATCCTGGCATTAGGAGTTAGCCTCTTAAGTGTATTAGAGGAGTCATATTTAGGTTGTAACTGAATGTTCCAATCTCCTCCACATATTAGAACACCAGAGGCCTCAGAGGCTATCAGGTCAAAAGTTTCCCTAATACAAGAATTGTCCTGCCCTGGTGGAATATACACATTGACTAATGTGACTTCTTTCTGGTCAAGATATCCTTTAACAAAGACATATCAACCCTCATTGTCACAAACTTTAGAAACCAGTCGGAAGTTCACCGTGTTAGAAATTAGTATCGCTACTCCTCTCCTTTTCCCTTTCTTATAGGACGAATGGAAGGTATTTTTAAACCCTAGTTTTTTTTTTACTTTTCATGTTCCATGTAGTTAAGATGGGTCTCCTGCCAAAACATTACATGCAACTTTTCCCTTTTCATCTTTGCAATTACCTTACCCCTCTTAATTGGATTGTGTAAACCATTTACATTTAGGGTAATCACCCTATATTCCTGACATTGCATTTAAACCCACAGTTAACACAAGAGTTATGTACCATTGGTGACCAAACTTGAACTATTCTTGAACCATAGCATGAACTCAACAAGTGAATACAAGACAAAACAAGCAAACATATCACAAAACTCAGGTGGACCTCCATTTTGAAGTAGAAAACTACTTCTTTTGTGGGGGGAGTAGTCTAGTTAGCCCCAGGGCCCCCCTTCAGTGCAACCTATAATACCCCTACCTAGTGAGTGTATTTAGTGCACTTTGTGTGTCACCAGATCCCTTACCCATATTCGGTCAACTATATTCACTCTATAAGCTAAGGGTGAGCCAATACGATTTAAAGAAAAAAATAATAAAATGAACTCATATTCAGTATAGGAAAAATAAATTCCTTAGTGGGGTGGATGAAGTTGAAAGGGAAGCAACAGATAGTCTTTACGCTAGCATAACAAGGGCATACAGTTTCATCCCTTAAAACAAATGTCATTAATAAATGTCCTTAACTGGGCAATACTCTTGCTTACCCGATTCTTTGCCGTTTAATATGAAAAGTCGTGTGTCAGTCTGTTACCTCCCGTTCCCCCTGTCTCTTTATTTTGGCCGGTGAAAACCTCGCAGCCTCTCCTTAATCCACTCTTGGCGGGTCTGTCGGCTGGTTGTAGTCCCTGCTCGCTGCCAGGTCCTCCGTGTCTTCTCCGGGAAACCAGACTCATCAGCCGACTTCTCCAACTCGACAGAGATCCCCCTGGTCTTTAAATCCCGCGCCGCATCTGCCGAGCTCCCGTAGGTTATCGGCCCACCGTCAAAGAAGACTCGTAGCTTGGCTGGAGGTGGTGTTTGGAATCGTATTCCTTTTTCACGAAGAATTCTCCTTATTTGCGCATACTCCTTCCTCTTTGCCAAAGTTTCAGCGGGGTAGTCGTGGTCGAAGTAGATCCTCCTGTCAGTGTGATAGATCTCCTTCTTCTTCCATGCAGAGTGCAACACCAGTTCTTTCGTTTTAAACTCCTGGAAGTATGCAATCACTGACCTGGGCTGCGCATCACTGGGAGGTCTGGGGCCGAGCGCTCTGTGACTTCTCTCTATATCAAGTTCAGCTTCGGCGAGGGGCTCCAATTCTTTTTTAATGAAATTCTCAATAAACTGCTGAATATCGTCTCCCTCAGTCCCCTCTGGGATGCCATAAATGCGCAGATTGTTACGCCTCGAGCGTGCTTCCATGTCCGTAAGTTTCCTCTGTAAACGTACCTGAGTTTGTAGTGAGCTACTCAGCACCTCCTCTTCTAGCTCGGCTATGCGCGTCTCTGCTTCACCCACCCTGTCCGCTGTAGCCTTGAGGTCGGCTACCACTTCGCCCAGCTTCTGTTGAATTTCCTTTCGTATGTCAGCTAGCTCCTCTTTCAAATCTTCTCTGATTTTGTTTCGAAAATTACCCAATTCGGACTTCATCACCGTGGCCATGTTTTTTTATGTCTTCACGTACGGTGGCGATGTTACCTTCCACCGGAGCTAGCGTTAGCACGGTGTTTTGTCCGCCATGACACTCTCGACGTTCGTCCGTGATGGGCCCTTCAGTCGCTGTTTTATCAGTTTTATCCACTTTCCCATATGGCTTTCCCTTGCTCTTCTTGTGTTTTTCCCCTTCCATTATTATTGAGCACAAATTTTAAAAGTTACACGTATTTAAATTGGGGAATAAACTCCGACCGACCGGGAGGTGTTCTTTATGCGACCGTTCGATTCAGTCTCATCCCGGAAGTCCCTCAACTGAACTTTTATAAACTCAAGAAACCAAAGCGGTCAGATAAATTACAAAAGTCTAATTTGTGCTTCAGATAATATAATACGTTTCTCTTCTATGTAATTATGAAATTAAAGAGACTGTGTAACTAAAACTAGTCTTCCTCTGCAGGTGTATGCGATCCTGGTCAGCCACCCTCCTCAGTCCAACGACCACCTGACTCCGACGCCCGTCTCCTACACTGCCGGGTTCTACCGGATCCCCGTGCTCGGCCTGACCACACGCATGTCCATCTACTCGGACAAGGTAAAAAACCTGCACAGTGTTAGTGGTTAGACCTGAACCTGGTGTCACATTACACAGGACTTTCAGTTGAAGGGGTTCTCTCTATAATCGGATTCTCCATGGAGGTGTTCCCCAGGGCTTCGTCCTGGGTCCTCTCATGTTCTCTCTATGATCGGATACTTCATGGAGGTGTTCCCCAGGGCTTCATCCTGGGTCCTCTCATGTTCTCTCTATGATCGGATACTTCACGGAGGTGTTCCCCAGGGCTTCGTCCTGGGTCCTCTCATGTTCTGTCTGTATGACCTTCCTCTGAGGCTCAGAATCAGGACTATGATAACTCAGTTCAGTTTAAACCTTTATCCCAGTAAAGAACCATCCATTTTTAGAGCAACAATTGTATATGTGTATATATATATATATATATATATATAAATCAGAGACGTGTTGAGACTCAGTGCAGGTTATAGAACATTCAGTCCAGTTTGTCCCAGTTATCCACTGGAAACCTCTCAGAGTCTCCCTCACTTTTTATAGAATATTGATGAAATTATTGAGTGTCATTGGTCCCTGAACATTCCAGAACATCCCGGAATATCCCATAATAGCCCAGCGCTCCCTGTGAACAGTGCTCGAGGTCCTCTCCCGTTAACTGATTCAATATTGACATGTTTATCAGGTGAAGTGAGGGTGCGTTTGATTCTAACACCAGCGGCAGATTGACTTTACTGAGATTGCATGTAGAGACGAGAACCACAAGCACCTCAGATGGTTTTCATTATGCATGATCTACATCGCCTCTGGTAACCAGTTAACCAGCAACCGTCTGTTCTGGTTTGACAGGAATCTGAACATGATGGATGGTTTATGTAGTTCACACATGAATCAACAACAAACCAAAACTACAACCATAACAATTACAATATAATATACAATATTATAACTAACAGATTCATTACAATATAATATACAATATTATAACTAACATGTTCATTATAATAGAATATATAAAACCTGAAAACATTTTGTTTTTTGCGACATAGATAAATATAGATAATATATAATCAAACAGACCATAAAGCAGGGTATGTTTTAGGGCGGGGCTACAAGATGATTGACAGATCTCTACGTATTTCCTCCTAAGTCCACATATGGTCACTTCCTGTTCACTGGTTGCAAAAAACAAGATGGCGACAGCCAAATCTTCGAACTGGAGGCTTCAAAACGTCAGCTCTGATATGAATGTCGTAAAAAGAGGAAGACCAAAAGATCAAGTGATTACGGATAAACAGATAAACCTGTTGGACAGCTGTTAACCGATCAATACATCTCCTCCTCAGAGCATCCACCTGTCCTTCCTGAGGACGGTGCCCCCGTACTCCCACCAGGCCCACGTCTGGTTCGACCTCATGAGGGAGTTCAGGTGGAACCACATCATCCTCATCGTGAGCGACGACCACGAAGGACGAGCCGCTCAGAAGAGGCTGGAGACGCTGCTGGAGGAGCGTGAGACCAAGGTGAGCTCCTTATGTACATATATACACTTATATATACATTTATATACAAATATATACATACAAACATACATATATGCTGCTGGAGTAGCGGGAGACCAAGGTGAGCTCCTTGTGTACATATATACACTTATATATACATTTATATATATATATATATACATACATATATATACAAATACATACATACATACATACATACATACATACATACATACATACATACATACATACATACATACATACATACATACATACATACATACATACATACATACATACATATATGCTGCTGGAGGAGTGGGAGACCAAGGTGAGCTCCTTGTGTACATATATACACTTATATATACATTTATATATATACATACATATATATACATACATACATACATACATACATACATACATACATACATACATACATACATACATACATACATACATACATACATACATACATACATACATACATACATACATACATACATACATATATGCTGCTGGAGGAGTGGGAGACCAAGGTGAGCTCCTTGTGTACATATATACACTTATATATACATATATATACATACATACATACATACATACATACATACATACATACATACATACATACATACATACATACATACATACATACATACATACATACATATATGCTGCTGGAGGAGTGGGAGACCAAGGTGAGCTCCTTATGTACATATATACACTTATATATACATTTATATATATATAAATATATATATATATATATATATATATATATATATATACACATATACTCCTTCCTGCCTCCTTCACATCTCCTTCATCTCCTTCATGCCATATGTATATGTATGTGTGTGTATAAGTATGTGTATATGTGTGTTTTTATATGTATATATACGATACCTGGTGGGCACCGTGAGCACATAGATATTAAACATCTTCTCTGTTTTCTTGTTTCCTCCGTAGTTAAAAATGTGTTCCTTCATTTCTTAAAACATTTTCTGTTATAAAATATGTTGAATTCTGTCTCTTTTTATGGAACCCATCAAATGTACTTTTCTTCAGCTCTCTCTCTCTCTCTGTCTGTCTCTCTCTCTCTCTCTGTCTCTCTCTCTCTCTCTGTCTCTCTCTCTCTCTGTCTGTCTCTCTCTCTCTGTCTCTCTCTCTCTCTCTCTGTCTCTCTCTCTGTCTCTCTCTCTGTCTGTCTGTCTGTCTGTCTGTCTGTCTGTCTGTCTGTCTGTCTGTCTGTCTGTCTGTCTGTCTGTCTGTCTGTCTGTCTGTCTGTCTGTCTGTCTGTCTGTCTGTCTGTCTGTCTGTCTGTGAAGGAGACTTCTTGTCTCCGGGCCTCATGAATGTTGGAGGAGGAACATGAATATTACAGCACGTTAAAGTTGAGCCGTCTTCCTGATTCATAATGAAATAATGAGGCCGCCCCCCCAGCCCCGGACCAGGAGGGCTGGGGGCTGGGGGGGCGCCAGACCATCAGCGACGGGTGTCTTCATTCAAGCTCGGAGGTTCCACCGGACAGAGGCCTGCTTGGACAAGTGGGCCTCCGGGATCCGGATGCAGACCAGATCCTGGAGCCGGCATCGAAGGGACCCGGAACTTCAGACTCTGTGCACCCTCATATATAATGAAACGTGGACCTGAAGACCAAGAGGAGGTCCCTCACGAGAGACCAGACTCTCGGTTCTAAACAGGAACCGGTTTTAAAAGAGTAGAACCCATTCGTCATTGTGGAACGCTAGCCAAGCAGTTTACGATGGTTCTGCTGGTCTCAGTGAGCCGGTTCCTCCTGTGGTTCTTGGTTATTTGTTCTCCGTCGGCTCTAAAAATATCTTCACTTGTATTTTTATCTCTACGTCTAAAAATAAGTTTCATTTCATCTCTCGTTAAAAACTCTTTTTGTTTAATGTTAAGATCACAAATATCATAACACACTTTCAGATCAATCATTTAGGAAAGACAACCAGACAGACAGGTAGACAGACAGGTGAACAGACAGACAGACGGGTGGACAGACAGACAGGTGGACAGACAGACAGGTGGACAGACAGGCAAGTGGACAGACAGACAGGTGGACAGACAGACGTACAGGTGGACAGACAAACAGACAGACAGACAGACAGACAGACAGGTGGACAGACAGACAGGTGGACAGACAGACAGACAGGTGGACAGACAGGCAAGTGGACAGACAGACAGGTGGACAGACAGATGTACAGGTGGACAGACAGACAGACAGACAGACAGACAGACAGGTGGACAGACAGGCAAGTGGACAGACAGACAGGTGGACAGACAGACAGGTGGACAGACAGACGTACAGGTGGACAGACAAACAGACAGACAGGTGGACAGACAGACAGGTGGACAGACAGACGTACAGGTGGACAGACAGAAGGACGGGTGGACAGACAGAAGGACGGGTGGACAGACAGGCAGGTGGACAGACAGACGGGTGGACAGACAGACAGGTGGACAGACAGGCAGGTGGACAGACAGGCAGGTGGACAGACAGACAGGTGGACAGACATGCAGGTGGACAGACAGACAGGTGGACAGACAGGCAGGTGGACAGACAGACAGGCAGACAGACAGACAGACAGACAGACAGACAGACAGACAGACAGACAGACAGACAGACAGACAGACAGACAGACAGACAGACAGACAGACAGGCAGACAGGCAGGTGGACAGACAGACAGGTGGACAGACAAACAGACAGGCAGGTGGACAGACAGACAGGTGGACAGCCTGGTGTGTCTGCGTGTCTGTGGTCCCGTCTCACTTGCAGGTCTTGTGTTGGATGCTGGCCTCGTTTCTGACTGTCTGTAATCTTCTCTGTCTGCATATCTTCTCTGCGACATTACCATCAGACTAAAAACAGGAACTATGAAACCCTCGACCAGCACCACTTTGACTTCCGGAGAACGCCCAAGGTATAAACTTGCATGGTCAACTGATGCACGCCGCCCAACCAATGAGCTCGCTCGGTAGCAGCGGCGCCAGTCCGCCCCAGAATCCGGTCCAGAGATAGACTCTTATCTTGGTGGCTGGTCTTTTCTCCACCATCTCTTTACGTTCTTTTGATTTGTCATGACTCCTGCACCCCGGGGAGGGGTTCCCCCTCGCAGGAGAGACGCCCTTCCTCGTCCTTTTTCCATGTGACGCGTTGCATGCAGCCAGGCTGGGGCTTGGTTCTGGATGCAGATCTGAGGAACGCCGCCCACCAGGATCCTCGTGCTCCTCTGCAACATAAACCTCCTTTCCTTTCTCATTCTCCTTCCTCCTATATCCGCCTCTCTCCTCCCCCTCTTCCTTCTCTCCACTCCACTCTTTTTGTATTATTTGCGGTTGCATCAGCGCTCTCTAACATGCACGCCCCTGATTGGTTGGTCGAAAGCGCCTCAGTTTGCATGAGCCACCGCCCCACGCACAACTTGTTTTTGCCCCTTCTTTGTATTCAAGCTTCGACTTTGAGTTTTCTTTCAGGTTTTGGCCTCTCCCCCCATGTGGTGTGGGTGAGAGGGAGCATGGTGGAGGCTGGGGTCATGGGTCATGGGGGCGGGTGTGGGGGGTTCACAGCTAATAATGCGTGTCCTATGATGTGTCCTGTGGTGTTTTGTTCTGTCGTGTTTCTCAATGTCCTACGATGGGACCTGTCGCGCTGCCTCCTGTCGCCCTGCGCTGCCTCCTGTCGCCCTGCGCTGCCTCCTGTCGCCCTGCGCTGCCTCCTGTCGCCCTGCACGTTGGTTCTCCAGGCGGAGAAGGTGCTGCTGTTCAGCCCGGACACCAACCTGACGGCTCTGCTGCTGGAGGCCAAAGACCTGGAGGCCCGAGTCATCATCCTCTCTGCCAGGTTTGTACAACCGTCCAGGGGTTTGGGTGGTTGCTAGGTGGTTGTTACCATATTATGGGCTGTTTGCCAGGCTGTTGCTATGTAGTTACATAGTTAATAGGGTGACTGATCTTCTGGATCAATATCAGCGTTAATACTGACCTGATTAAGTGGAGCAGTGGGAGACCCGATACAATAGAAGGGCATCCTGGCACAGGCCTGCAACATTTACCACCAACACTGACTGAACATCCACATAGAGGGTGGAGGATGCAACTTAACAAACACGTTTTTAATTTGTTCAGGTCTGAAGGTTTTAAAATGCTATCCTGGGTTTTTAAGAACATTGGTGAGTTTGTCAGGGTATTGTGAGTTCATCAGGGTATTGTGAGTTCATCAGGGTATTGTGAGTTTGTCAGGGTATTGTGAGTTCATCAGGGTATTGTGAGTTTGTCAGGGTATTGTGAGTTCATCAGGGTATTGTGAGTTCATCAGGGTATTGTGAGTTCATCAGGGTATTGTGAGTTCATCAGGGTATTGTGAGTTCATCAGGGTATTGTGAGTTCATCAGGGTATTGTGAGTTTGTCAGGGTATTGTGAGTTTGTCAGGATACCTTTAGGGTACTTGTGTATATGTGTGACTTGTTGTTTCTTGTGTGTTGGCAGTGAGGATGAAGCTGCCGCTGTGTATAAAGCAGCCCGGCAGCTCAACATGACCGGGTCTGGCTACGTCTGGCTGGTCGGAGAGAGAGAGATGACCGGCAAAGCTCTGAGTGAAGCTCCAGATGGTACATCAGCCTCTGCCTCTTCTTCCTCACCTCTCTTCTTCCCCACTGCTCTAGAACTTTCTCTCTGTCCCTGTCTCTCAGCTCTGCTTCCATCCGACTGTCAACATCACGCTCAGCAAAGCCTGACACGTTTGCCAAAAGTCCAATTCGAGTCAGCTGTGACGAAGCTGTTAAAATGGCCATCGATCACGAGACAAAGAACAAACGGATGCTGAGACAAACGCTCCAAAGTCTTCATGAGCTGCGTTCCTGTCGTTTCTATATTTGTACCGTCGGCTTCAAGCGTTTCACGCTGAGCTGACTTCAGGTCATCTGAAGGTTTGATTCAAGCAGACGAACAAAGAACACAGGAGGCTTTCAGGAGGTAGAGCTCTCCACCAACGTTATTACAAACAGGATTATAAACAATAGCTTCGCTTGTAAAGGATCTGCTCGCCGTAAACTGCCTGCTCACTGAGAACAGTTCAGATGTAAACGATTGTGACAGCTGGTTCATCAGTGTTGTCGTGACAATAACAAACAGGAAAACCTATTCCCAAATATTCTTTATTAAGAAAGCGCTCGTATATTTAAAACAAACACATATGCGACTACGAGAAAAGTAGAAATACATAAAACCCCAAAATAAATCACTCAAACAGGCCAAATTATTTAAACCAATCAGGATCCAATCAGAATCCCCGGCTCGTCAGGAGCCAATCACAGCCCCTCGGCTTACGAACAAACCCTCGGAGGAGACGCGTGGGGGCGGAGCCTCTCCGCTGAGCGTTGGATGGAAACATGGCCGCTCCGTCTCTCTGTCTGCTCGTGCTGCAGGTCTCTGATGAAGGACGCTCCTCCTCATCACAGTCAGTTAGCTCCTCAGCGTCCCGGTGTGTTTCTCTCTCTGGTTTCTTCTAACTCGCCGGTTGAACGTTTAAACATTCAGACGGACCGACGGCATGTTTAAAGGTTCCTAACCCTCTTTTCTGTTCTCTGCTCATTGTAACTGTGTGGCTTTAAATGTGTCTAACATCTTTTTGTTTGTTCCATTTTCTATAGTGTGTGTCGTCCGCCCGCCCGTCTGCCCGTTCTCTCGGTAGACTATAACGTGGGGGGGTGGGGAGGGAGGGGGGGGGTAGATTGGTCGGGGGGGTAAACAGCTAATGTTGCTACGGTTACCGTGACGAGTGTCTGAACAAACACTGGTAAGATGCCGCCGCTGCTTCCTGTTTCCTGCTTGATGCTTTGCCCTTTACCATTGGCCAATAGAGGCCCCGCCCACTGCAACATGGGGCCCCGGGATGGGGGGCGGGGTTTATCGAGTCAGCTGATTACCCAGTCGGCCATTTAAACAGAGCTTTAAACAGACGATCCTCTAGAGGAGGTCTGGTTCCTGGTCTAGATTGTCCCCCTAAACAAAGCAGCACCGTAGAGATCTGGTTCCCTATGAAGAACTGGACTGGTCTGCACAGAACCCTGACCTTACCTCTTACTGAGCCAGACCTCCAACAGGGACCCAGACCTGTCCCCCAGTGCTCAGCTGTGCACATACTTCTGGCCACGTAAAGATCCTCTGGGATCCCAAATTTCCGACTTCCTGTGAGCCAGTAACAGAAGTGGCTGCTGGGTAATCGGCTCCGCCGCTCTGTTGCCTTTTGTTTCAGAGCAACATCCTCACCAGCTGCTGCACTCTTACAAATGATGAGTCATTTTTCTACACATCCATGTCTCTCCCCACCGATGAGTCAAAGAAATCCTCCATCATGCCGTTGAGAGTGGAGCAGGAACTCTGAGAAGAGCTCAGCTGCTTTGTCTGCCTTCAGGTTTCTGTTCAGGGAACGCTGCAGAGGAAGCCTTCTCCTCTTCCTCTTTGACTTCATCACGAAGCTCTCCTCCTTCAGGCTTTTAGACCAATCAGATTAATTCTTCACTCAAGGTCCACTTACTCATTTACTGCCGAGCTTTCAGCCGCGTCCTGTTGATGACACGGCTGAAACCTCCAGAGGAAGTCCATCAGCGGCGGGTTTTTGTATCTACACCACGTTTGAGTTCACAGGCGAGAGATTCGTATGAAACAGACACAAAGCAGCAAGAATATATTGAAGCTACAACTTTGGAAAGTACACTCACATCATGTGAGTCCACGTCCAAGCAGTCTGAATCCGTTTGAGACAGTTTAGAGACATTAAGAGGTCCGTGTGTTTGAGGTGTCTGTTGATATAAGAGGCGTTCATTGTCCTCATGGTCAGAGCCCAGGTGAAGCTCCGGTAGACCACGTAGACCACAACGATCCAGCTTTCTAAACTTCTTCAGGGTTTTTAAAGACAGAATAACGTGAACTCTGTAGCTGAAGAATAATACAACCCGATACGACAAGCGCTCCGCCGCCTCGAACCAAATGAGACCCTTCAAAGAGGTATTTTATGTTGGGTTGCATTAGATTGTGCAAGTGTTCTCGTTATTGTGTCCACCCCCCGTATTTGTGCTGAGGTTGTTTCTGAGACGATTCCCTGAAAAGAAACCGATGGAGCACTACTGCGACATCATGGATTTTAATGTTGTTTGTTCTTCATCAGACACTTGTCACATTAGGAGGAAAACACATCTATATTTGGTGCTTCGGCTAACGGGACAACAGTCTGCTAACACCGTTAGCATCCCTCTTCGGAAGCGATGAGCTCTGTTCCAGTGAACATTTGCTTTAAATAGATGAAGAGTTTCATTGGATGAAGAGGGAGACTAAGATTAGCCAACTGTTCTCCTTGTTTTCATTAGTAACCTTGCACGTTTGCTTGGGGAATGCTAACAGTGTTAGCTAGCTGCTGTCAGTCAGATGTAGACATTTTTTGTTGCAGTGTGATAAGTTTCTGCTGAAGGAAAACACCAAACAAGGTTCATAACATCTCAGTGAGGCTTTTCTTTCCTGAGACAAACGGCTGTGATTCTCAGAGTGAACTCCCAGCATGCCGTTTGGTGGTACTGAACACTGACCCGACGCCTGAAGCCCTGAGTGTGTGTTTAAATGACACTGAAGTCCTCCTGTAGTTTCCTCTGTAAGATTAAGTAAAGTGTGTGTGAGTTTTTAATTAACTGTATGAATGAGGGCAGTTTTCAGTCTGCAGCCTATTACACCTCCTGCTATGTATGTGTGTGTGTGTGTGTGTGTGTGTAACCTCTCTATCCTGTGTGTGTGTTTGTGTGTGTGTGCATGTGAATGTGTGTGTGTGTGTGTGTTGCGCATGGTGCAGGCCTGCTGGGCCTCCAGCTGATTAACGGTAAGAACGAGTCGGCTCACATCGCGGACGCCGTGGCCGTGGTGGCTCAGTCTCTGCAGGAGCTGTTTGAGAAGGAGAACATCACGGAGCCTCCGCGGGGCTGCGTGGGAAACACCAACATCTGGAGGACCGGGCCGCTCTTCAAACGGTCAGTATGCCGAGGTCAGAGGTCGACCACAGCTTCTGCAGCTCCCTTCAGTTGTAGCTCAGTTCTGACCTTTCACAGGAGCTGGATTCACAGAGCACATTTAAATCCATTTTAGCAGTAAACCAGAGCACAAACCAATCAGAGTCCTGTGAGCCGCTAGTGACCGCTGAGGGCGGGGCTTAGGGGTGTTCTAAATAGCAATGGCGGCTCCTGAAAGGGTCCAAACCCTAACTACTCCTGGCTAATGGTTAATGGTTAACTAATGATTAATGGTTAATGATTAATGGCCAAATCACTTCTCAGAGAGCTTTACAATCTGTACACATACGACATCCTCTGAACTTTGACCCTCACATCAGAACAGGAACAACTCCCCGAAAAACCTTTAAGGGGTCATGTGACCAGAAGTACAATAGATGTCATGTGACCAGAAGTACAATAGATGTCATGTGACCAGGAGGACAATAGATGTCATGTGACCAGGAGGACAAGATAAGATAAGATAAAATAATCCTTTATTAGTCCCGCAGTGGGGAAATTACAGGATTACAGCAGCATTGCTCAGTACGTAAAGATAAAACAGTAATAAACAGTAATAAACATAATAAAATAAACATTAAAGAAGAAATTGAATGTACAGTAGAATATTGAATATACAAACTACAAATATTACAAAATATTGCACCAGAATGGATTAAAGTGACCAGAGTGATAAAAAAAAGTGTTCAAGTATTGAGAGTTGACTGTTTGTGGGCTACTGGGAGGTCAGCTTGTTGTGCAGCCTGACAGCAGCAGGGAGGAAGGACTTGCGGTACCTCTCCTTCACACACCGGGGGTGAATCAGCCGGTGGCTGAAGGAGCTGTGCAGAGCTGCCAGGGTGTCCTGCATGGGGTGGGAGGCGTGGTTCATCAGGGATGAGAGCTTGGCCATCATCCTCCTGTCTCCCACCACCTCCACAGTATCCAGAGGACACCCCAGTACACTGCTGGCCTTCTTTATCAGTTTGTCCAGTCTCCTCCTGTCAGCTGCCGTGATGCTGCTGCACCAGAAGACCACTCCATAGAAGATGGCTGATGCCACCACAGAGTCAAAGAAGGTCTTCAGGAGTGCTCCCTGCACCCCAAAAGACCTCAGTCTCCTCAGCAGAAAGAGTCTGCTCTGTCCCTTTTTATAAAGTGCATGTGCGTGGTCGGACCAGTCCAGTTTATTGTTCAAGTGAACACCCAGGTACTTGTAAGATGTCACCATCTCAATGTCCAGTCCCTGGATGCTCAATGGTAGCGGAGGAGAGCGTTTGCCCCGGCGGAAGTCCACCACCAGCTCCTTGGTCTTACTGGAGTTTATCTGGAGGCGGTTCCGCTGGCACCATCCTAAAAAGTCCTGGTTCAGTTCCCTGTACTCCCTGTCATCATCGGCAGAGATGAGGCCGACGATTGCAGAGTCTTCAGAGAACTTTTGCAGGTGGCAGTTGGCAGAGTTGTGTTTAAAGTCCGAGGTGTAAATGGAGAACAGGAATGGAGCCAGAACGGTTCCCTGTGGAGCCCCCATGCTGCAGGACACCCGATCTGACTCACACTCCCGTATCCGCACATACTGTGGACGGTTGGTGAGGTAGTCCAGGATCCATGCAGTGAGGTGGTGGTCCACCCCGGTCTGCTCCAGCTTGTCCCTCAGAAGCAAAGGCTGGATGGTGTTGAAGGCACTGGAGAAGTCGAAAAACATGACCCTCACAGTGCTTCCAGCCTTTTCCAAATGAGAGAGGCATCTCTGTAGCAGGTAGATGACGGCGTCATCCACCCCGATGCCAGACTGGTAGGCAAACTGAAGTGGGTCCAGGGATGAGCTCACCAGGGGGCGGAGATGGGCAAGGACCAGCTTCTCCAGGGTCTTCATCAGGTGGGATGTTAATGCCACCGGCCTGTAGCTGTTGAGGTCCTTGGGCCGCGGGGTCTTTGGTACTGGCACCACGCAGGATGTCTTCCATAGCTGTGGTACTTTCCCCAGCCTCAAGCTCAAGTTGAAGATGTGCTCCGCTAATGTACAATAGATGTCATGTGACCAGGAGGACAATAGATGTCATGTGACCAGAAGTACAATAGATGTCATGTGACCAGAAGTACAATAGAAGTACAATAGATGTCATGTGACCAGAAGTACAATAGATGTCATGTGACCAGGAGGACAATAGATGTCATGTGACCAGAAGGACAATAGATGTCATGTGACCAGGAGGACAATAGATGTCATGTGACCAGACGTACAATAGAAGTACAATAGATGTCATGTGACCAGGAGGACAATGGATGTCATGTGACCAGGAAGACAATAGATGGCATGTGACCAGAAGGACAATTGTTGTCATGTGACCAGGAGGACAATAGATGTCATGTGACCAGAAGGACAATAGATGTCATGTGACCAGGAGGACAATAGATGTCATGTGACCTAAAGTACAATAGATGTCATGTGACCTAAAGTACAATAGATGTCATGTGACCAGAAGGACAATAGATGTCATGTGACCTAAAGTACAATAGATGTCATGTGACCAGGAGGCCAATAGATGCCATGTGACCAGAAAGACAATAGATGGCATGTGACCAGAAGTAAAATAGATGTCATGTGACCAGAAATACAATAGATGTCATGTGACCAGAAGTACAATAGAAGTACAATAGATGTCATGTGACCAGAAGTACAATAGGTGTCATGTGACCAGAAGGACAATATAAATACAATATGAACAACATATTGCAACCCATTGAAAGCATACAACATAATGATATAATGAGTAGTAGTGTGATGGAGGTTATAACTGCCAGTAATAACAGCAGCAGTCGACATCGAGGTCTAATGGGATCAGAGTGCAGAACCATTTTACAGAAGAGACAAAGAGAACGCTACATATATTATATTATTATATATATATATATATATATATATATATATATATATATATATATATATTATGTCTTATACTTTAAAGCTAGTTCGTCTGACATGCTGGAGCCTGACTGGGATGAAATAGCTTCACTGGGAATCGAGGGTCATTGTTGGTGCTTACGGCCATCGGCCCTCCGGCTCGGTGAAGCCGACTCGCTGCCTGTCCACTGAGAGGAGGACGGGTCGCCTCCTCCGATCTGATCTGAGGTCAGGAGAGCTGCCTGTCCACTGAGAGGAGGACGGGTCGCCTCCTCCGATCTGATCTGAGGTCAGGAGAGCTGCCTGTCCACTGAGAGCAGGACGGGTCGCCTCCTCCGATCTGAGGTCAGGAGAGCTGCCTGTCCACTGAGAGCAGGACGGGCCGCCTCCTCCGATCTGATCTGAGGTCAGCTTCTCAACCGGGACAGGAGAGCTGCCTGTCGCTCCGGCTCTGCTCTCTGTGACCTACATCCCCCATCGAGTCCAGTCACATCACTGTTGTTTATGTGGGGTCACGTGACCTTGTCTTTAACGACCAGGAACAAACCCGACTCTCCTGCTCTCTGATTGGCTCTCCAGAGTGCTGATGTCATCCAAGTACCCGGACGGTCTGACTGGACGGATCGAGTTTAACGATGATGGCGACCGCCGCTTCGCCACCTACAGCATCCTGAACTACCAGCAGAAGCCAGGTCGCCTCGTCCAGGTCGGAGTCTTCAACGGGTCTCAGGTACAGTACACCTGGTCACGCACCTGGTCACGCACCAGGATACACACCTGGTCACGCACCTGGTCACGCACCAGGATACACACCTGGTCACGCACCTGGTCACGCACCTGGTCACGCACCAGGATACACACCTGGTCACGCACCAGGATACACACCTGGTCAAGCACCTGGTCACGCACCAGGATACACACCTGGTCACGCACCTGGTCACGCACCAGGATACACACCTGGTCACGCACCAGGATACACACCTGGTCACGCACCTGGTCACGCACTAGGATACACACCTGGTCACGCACCTGGTCACGCACCAGGATACACACCTGGTCACGCACCTGGTCACGCACCTGGTCACGCACCAGGATACACACCTGGTCACGCACCTGGTCACGCACCAGGATACGCACCAGGATACACACCTGGTCACGCACCTGGTCACGCACCAGGATACACACCTGGTCACGCACCTGGTCACGCACCAGGATACACACCTGGTCACGCACAAGGATACACACCTGGTCACGCACCTGGTCACAGACCTCGTTACATACCTGATCACACATCTGTTTACATACCTGGACACACATAGGAACACTGAGGACTACCTGGACACACACACACACACACACACAGACACACACAGACAGGTTTGTTCACTTAACGTCAGCATGTGTGTTAGTCTCCTGCCTCTTTAACTATTGATGGACTGATGAAGTATTGATGATGTCATTTAGTCAGCTTGTCAAAGTGAGCCCTACACTGTGTGTGTGTGTGTGTGTGTGTGTGTGTGTGTGTGTGTGTGTGTGTGTTTGTGTGTGTGCCTGTGCGTGTGAGTGTTTGTGTGTTTGCCTGTGCGTGTGAGTGTTTGTGTGTATGTGTGTGTGTGTGTTCAGGTTGTGATGAACCCTCAGAGGAAGATCATCTGGCCTGGAGGGGAGACAGAGAAACCAGTCGGATACCAGATGTCGACTAAACTGAAGGTACTACTTGTACTACTGTTACTGATACTACCAGTAGTACTTTTGATTATACTACGAGTACTACTGTTACTGATTTTAATAAAACTATGTAGCGGTTGAGGGAAGCACCCACACGGACAACACATCTCTCACGGGTTCCAACATGCCTTTATTTCTGCCACACAACACTGTCGCACTCTCAGCATGACACCACCCCCGACTGCTCTCCCTGCCGGGCTTAAAATAGCCCTGCTCGAGCGCGCTCATTGGTCTCAGCCGCAGCTCTAACGAACTGCAGCTGATCCCAATGAGCGCGCTCCTCTCTCTTCTGTCGCAGGTGCGCTAAACCGCGCCCCTGCCTCCACACACCCCCACCGCCCGACCTAGGCCGGGGAGCCGCCGGCCTAGCCAACTCCCCCCCCCCCCCCCTCGGAGCGGGAGAGGAAGTCAGCCCCGGCCATCCGCGTCCCCGACCCATGGACCACCGTGAGGTCGCCGAAGTCTTGGCCCGATGTCAACGGGTGGCCCGGGCGCTGACATCCCTCCCGGTGGGTCGGTGGAGCGGGACGCGGTCCGGGCGGCGTGCGACCCGGCGCCCGGGAGGTCTCGTCTCCTTCCCCGGGCCAAAACAGCCCTCGCCCGCCGCCCGCCGCAACACCTGCAACACAAGAGAGAGAGGGTTAGGGAAAGAATAGACCGGCGAGCCCCGAATTACAGTCCTGCTCCCCGGTCCACTCCCCGGCCAGCTGAGCCTCCGCTCGGCTCCGAGCCACCCGCTCCTCCTCCAGCCTCCGGCCCAGCTGCCTTATGGTCCGCCGGTTCCGCCGCCGGTCCTCCCTGGCGTAGCGGAGCCGGCTCTGCCACCTCTCTAGCTCCCGGCGCAGGTCTAGGGTCCGGCCGCTCCAAGCGACCCGCCATCCTCGTCGCTCCTCCTCCTCCCGTCGAAGGAGTCCGGCCGGTCTGCCCCGCCAGTCCGGCCATCTCGGCCGTGGCTCCTGCGGTCGCGGCTGACTCCGTCTCCTCTTCCACCACCAGGACGGAGCCGGATAGTCGCCGGCCCGCGCCGCCAGGTCCACCTCCATGACGGGGCAGTCGAGCTGGACGTGCCCCGGCTGGCCGCACGTCCAGCATGCCCGTACCGGGGTCCGCCGCGGCGACTCCGGCCAGGGGTCGCGGCGCTCCCAGGCGCTTGTCGGCGGCCACATCGGGCCCCAGTTCTCGGGCCCTGGTGTCGGTCGCCGCCTCCGCCGTCGCCGCCCTGGTGCTCTCCACGGCCCCGCCTTGTTGGTCGGCGGGTCCGGGTCTTTGGTGTCCGCCTGGGCCGGCGCCTTCCGGCGCGCCGGTGGCGGCTCTGACGGCTCCGGTTGCGCCTCCGCCTCGGCCCGGGGGGTCTTCTCGGTACTCACCGCCGCTTCCCTCCGGGTCCGTGGGGCCGGCCACTCGGCCGCGTCGTCGGTCTGGGTGGCTCCCTCGGCCCGGGTCTGTTCATCGGCGCCCACCGCCGCGTCCCTCCGCGTCGGTTGGGCCTGCCGCTCGGCTGCGTCGTCGGTCTGAGTCGCCGCCTCACGCCGCGCTCCCGGGCCAGTCTGGGCGCCCTTCTCCTTCCGGAGCACCCGGTCTGTCTGCGCCCCCGTTGCCTTCCGCGGTGCCGGCCGGTGTCGGATCACCGGCTCCCAGGGCGGCTCCTCCGCCCCTCCCCCGGCGCCGTAGTCCTCCGCAGCCGCCCCGCTTCCGCGGTTTTTCCGGGCTCTCGCCCGCCGCCCCTCCGGGACCTGCTCCGGCCCAAGCGCCCCCACGGCGCCCACCATTCGGTCTCGTTCGGCTGCCGTGTGCTCCGCCGCCCGCCGCTCGAAGTACTCTCGCCACTCGTCACGCGTGCAGTACGGCGCCGGCTTCCCCATCACCGCCTCCGGGGTCCTGTCAGGCCCCACGTTGGGCTCCACTGTAGCAGTTGAGGGAAGCACCCACACGGACAACACATCTCTCACGGGTTCCAACATGCCTTTATTTCTGCCACACAACACTGTCGCACTCTCAGCATGACACCACCCCCGACTGCTCTCCCTGCCGGGCTTAAAATAGCCCTGCTCGAGCGCGCTCATTGGTCTCAGCCGCAGCTCTAACGAACTGCAGCTGATCCCAATGAGCGCGCTCCTCTCTCTTCTGTCGCAGGTGCGCTAAACCGCGCCCCTGCCTCCACAAACTACTTTTACAAATACTACTAAAACTGTTACTCATACTACTAAAACTGTTACTCATACTACTAAAACTATTAGAAGTATTATAATACATTTGTGTACTCGTGTCCTTCAGATCGTGACGATCCATCAGGAGCCGTTTGTTTACGTGAAGCCGACAAAGACTGACGGGACGTGTAGAGAAGAGTTCACCGTCAACGGGGTCCTGATCAAGAAGGTGATCTGTACGGGACCCAACGGGACCACACCAGGTACACACACACACACACACACACACACACACACACACACACACACACACACACACATTATAATGGTGTATGAATGTTTCATGTATTTGACTGACAGAAAAAAGCAAAAAAGTTGGTCCTCACAAAGATAGAGAATCACACTGAAACGTGCACACAAACGTGCACACCACTGACCATGTGTGTGGGTGGGTGTGTGTGGGTGTGTGTTTGTGTGTCTGTGTGTGTGTGTGTGTGTCTCCAGGTCAGCCCATCGTCCCTCAGTGTTGCTATGGTTTCTGCATCGACCTGCTCATCAAGCTGGCGATGAGCATGAACTTCACCTACGAGGTTCACCTGGTGGCTGATGGGAAGTTTGGCACACAGGAGCGCGTAAGTGTGTGTGTGTGTGTGTGTGTGTGTGTGTGTGTGTGTGTGTGTGTGTGTGTGTGTGTGTGTGTGTGTGTGTGTGTGTGTGTGTGTGTGTGTGTGTGTGTGTGTGTGTGTGCGTGCGTGCGTGTGCATCATGTGACCTGTTCACTGATTCACCACCAGCTCATCACTGAGGCTTGTTGCCATGGAGACCAGAGATCTGTCCCACAGTGTGACCTTGTGGAGGCTGAGCGACATGATGTCATCACCCCCCCCCCCTCCCTCCCCCCACACACACACACTAACAGTGTGTCTCCTGCAGGTGAACAACAGTAACAAGAAGGAGTGGAACGGCATGATGGGGGAGCTGCTGGGAGGACTGGCCGACATGATCGTGGCTCCGCTCACCATCAACAACGAGCGAGCTCAGTACATCGAGTTCTCCAAGCCATTCAAGTACCAGGGCCTCACCATCCTGGTGAAGAAGGTCAGCTGACTCCTACTCCGTGCTCTCATTGGTTAGAGCGGTCAGAGCGTAAACGCAGGTTCTTAAAGCGACAGTACGTAGCTTCAAACAACAGCGAGTGTAATCCGCTGCTACTTATTCTTTTACTAATTCTGTTTAAAGTGTTCCTACATTAATAATTTATTAACTATTCGACTGCTATCAAAGTGGAGCGTGATACTTTGTTATTGAGGTTACAGAGACGTCTCTTATCGTCTGTTATGAGTGCCGTCGTCACGACCGCATTGCATTGTGGAACATTAATGCTGTTGTGGTATCCAGTGTTCTCAGACTGTGATATTTGACCTGAATACATATGTTAGTGGTGGGACGTTCTGGAACGTCTGAACATGTCCCATGAACCAGGTCCATGGTTAGACCAGCGGGTGCTGGTCTGCAGGATATTTTGGGATGTTGGAGGTCAGATAGTTTCCATTGGCCTGCTGCTCAAATACAGAAACAAGTGCAAGTATTTACATCTGAGTACATATTGAGACTGTATTAGTTCTAACAATAGTTCTAACAATTTTTTACAATTTTCATCAGATGGTCCTCACTTTATAATATACAGTTTATTAAAAAAAAAAAACGTTTAAACAAAACATTTAAAAAGTTGAGCAAAACCCCCAAACCAGCTTTGACCCTTCAGTAGAACAGCTGGTCCACCTTAAAGGTCAGTCCACCTAAACCTCGGAAGCGGTGTTGCTAACTTCAGAGCTAACCGCTAATCTTCTTCACTTTAATCAGGAGTACACAAAATATTTAGTTCAGTTACTCAACAAACACCTTTATTGATGAGGGAAGAGTGTGAACCAGCAGGATGCTCCTCAGACTGGGACTGAACTGGTTTTAAAGTTGTGTCTCTGTATTGTTCAGGAAATCCCTCGCAGCACTCTGGACTCGTTCATGCAGCCGTTCCAGAGCACACTGTGGCTGTTAGTCGGTCTGTCGGTCCACGTGGTGGCAGTGATGCTTTACCTATTAGACCGGTTCAGGTAAACACGGGCTGGGGGGGGTCACCCGCTAACGAGACAGGAAGTGAAAAGAGTCCAGCTAACGAGACAGGAAGTGAAAAGAGTCCAGCTAACAAGACAGGAAGTGAAAAGAGTCCAGCTAACGAGACAGGAAGTGAAAAGAGTCCACTAGACAAGACAGGAAGTGAAAAGAGTCCAGCTAACGAGACAGGAAGTGAAAAGAGTCCAGCTAATGAGACAGGAAGTTATAAGAGTCCACTAGACAAGACAGGAAGTTAAAAGAGTCCAGCTAACAAGACAGGAAGTGAAAAGAGTCCAGCTAACAAGACAGGAAGTGAACAGAGTCCACTAGACAAGACAGGAAGTGAAAAGAGTCCAGCTAACGAGACAGGAAGTGAAAAGAGTCCACTAGACAAGACAGGAAGTGAAAAGAGTCCACTAGACAAGACAGGAAGTGAAAAGAGTCCACTAGACAAGACAGGAAGTGAAAAGAGTCAACTTGAAGAGACAGGAAATGAAAAGAATTCAGGTACAAGACCGGAAGTGAAGAGAGAATATATTAAATGTATAATGTTATATATATATATACATATATGATTATTTATAAACATATTTGACGTGTGTCTCTTCAGCCCGTTTGGAAGGTTTAAAGTAAACAGTGAAGAAGAAGAAGAAGACGCCCTTACCCTGTCCTCTGCCATGTGGTTCTCATGGGGAGTGCTGTTGAACTCTGGGATAGGAGAAGGTTGGTGCTCCTCTGATCCGGCACTTCCTGTCCTGCAGTACTTCCTGCTACACTACTAACAACTGTCTGTCTGTCTGTCTGTCTGTCTGTCTGTCTGTCTGTCTGTCTGTCTGTCTGTCTGTCTATCTGTCTGTCTGACAGGAGCTCCCAGGAGTTTCTCAGCGAGGATTCTGGGTATGGTGTGGGCAGGTTTTGCTATGATCATCGTAGCGTCCTATACTGCCAACCTGGCAGCCTTCCTAGTGTTGGACCGGCCTGAGGAGCGCATCACTGGCATCAACGACCCCAGGGTACTACGCACCGATCAATATTATGACCCATCGTCTTCTCAGATCAGACTTTAGTTGGCTCTACCTTTCATAGTCTGTTCCATCTGTTATGTCTCCACTGTTAGCACATGAGTATGTTATTTATAGAGCTTTAGACCTTTAGAGAAACAGGTATATCATTAGAAAATGATTCCTGCCGCCCCCTAGAGCTCCACCAGTAGATGCTTGATGTGTGATTAGGTGACCTGCTCCCTGAACTCTGCTGTCTGATCAACATTGACTCTGTCAACTCTTTTTAGCTGCGTAACCCGTCGGATAAGTTCATCTACGCCACAGTGAAGCAGAGCTCGGTGGATATCTACTTCAGAAGGCAGGTGGAGCTGAGCACCATGTACCGCCACATGGAGAAGCACAACTACGAGAGCGCCGCTGAGGCCATCCAGGCCGTCAGAGACAAGTAGGCTCTTCACACTGCTGGTGGTCTTCTCTCAGACCTGTGCTGCTGTGGTCCTCATGCCCCCTCTTCCTCCTGCAGTAAGCTTCATGCCTTCATCTGGGACAGCGCTGTGTTGGAGTTCGAGGCATCTCAGAAGTGCGATCTGGTGACGACAGGAGAGCTTTTCTTTCGCTCTGGATTTGGGATTGGAATGAGGAAAGACAGTCCCTGGAAACAGAACGTTTCTCTGGCTATTCTTAGGTAAACACACCCTGATGACAATGTGATACCCTACTGATGCCCCACTGTGTCCCCTCTAATACCCTTGTGATACCCCACTGTATCTCCTCTGATACTCTACTGATACCCCACTGATACCTCACTCTGCCCCCTCTGGTTCCCTTGTGATACCCTTCCAATACCCCACTTTGTCCACTATGATACCCTTGTGATACCCTAATAATATCCCACTGTATCTCCACTTATACCCTTGTAATACCCTACTGATACCCCATTGTGTGCCTTGTGATACCCTATTAATAGCCCACTGTGTACCCTATAATATACTAGGGATACCCTTGTGATACCCTACTTCGTCCCCTTTGATATCCTTGTGATACCCTACTAATATCCCGCTTTGTCCCCTCTGATACCCTTGTGATACCCTACTAATACCCCACTGTGTCCCCTCTGATACCCTTGTGATACCCTACTAATATCCCGCTTTGCCCCCTCTGATACCCTTGTGATACCCTACTAATACCCCACTGTGTCCCCTCTGATACCCTTGTGATACCCTACTAATACCCCACTGTATCTCCTCTGATACTCTACTGATACCCCACTGATACCTCACTCTGCCCCCTCTGGTTCCCTTGTGATACCCTTCCAATACCCCACTTTGTCCACTATGATACCCTTGTGATACCCAAATAATATCCCACTGTATCTCCACTTATACCCTTGTAATACCCTACTGATACCCCATTGTGTGCCTTGTGATACCCTATTAATAGCCCACTGTGTACCCTATAATATACTAGGGATACCCTTGTGATACCCTACTTCGTCCCCTTTGATATCCTTGTGATACCCTACTAATATCCCGCTTTGTCCCCTCTGATACCCTTGTGATACCCTACTAATACCCCACTGTGTCCCCTCTGATACCCTTGTGATACCCTACTAATATCCCACTTTGCCCCCTCTGATACCCTTGTGATACCCTACTAATACCCCACTGTGTCCCCTCTGATACCCTTGTGATACCCTACTAATACCCCACTGTGTCCCCTCTGATACCCTTGTGATACCCTACTAATACCCCACTGTGTCCCCTCTGATACCCTTGTGATACCCTACTAATACCCCACTGTGTCCCCTCTGATACCATTGTGATACCCTACTAATACCCCACTGTGTCCCCTCTGATACCCTTGTGATACCCTACTAATACCCCACTGTGTCCCCTCTGATACCCTTGTGATACCCTACTAATACCCCACTGTGTCCCCTCTGATACCCTTGTGATACCCTACTAATACCCCACTGTGTCCCCTCTGATACCCTTGTGATAATAATAATAATAATAATACATTTTATTTGTAAAGCACTTTTCATAAGAAAAATCTCAAAGTGCTACAGAAACCACATAAAAACACATGGATAATAAAAAACAACAGAAAACATATACAATCAAGAAAATACATACATAAAAACGCATTTGAAAAGAAAACAGCTAAACGAGCAGTGGAGAGCAAATTTAAAATCCGCAAAAACTACGAACAACTTAAGAACGCCTGCCTGAACAGAACAGTTTTAAGTTGTTTTTTAAAACTGTCCACAGACTGTGGTTATATGTGGATACCCTACTAATACCCCACTGTGTCCCCTCTGATACCCTTGTGATACCCTACTAATACCCCACTGTGTCCCCTCTGATACCCTTGTGATTGGGTGGTGTCAGACACACACATTGTTAAAGTCTTGTCACGTTTTGTTGTCTCTCCTCAGCTCTCATGAGAATGGCTTCATGGAGGATTTAGACAAGACGTGGGTTCGATACCAGGAGTGTGACTCAAGGAGCAACGCCCCCGCTACCCTCACCTTTGAGAACATGGCAGGTAGGAACCAGACCATCGGACAGGTGTGAGACTGGAACCTGTCTCCCTGTCTGCATGTTAAGGGGCTGTCTGTCCTCCTCAGGTGTGAGACAGGAACCTGTCTGTCTGCATGTTAAGGGGCTGTCTGTCCTCCTCAGGTGTGTTCATGCTGGTGGCCGGGGGCATCGTCGCCGGGATCTTCCTCATCTTCATCGAGATTGCGTACAAACGACACAAAGACGCTCGAAGGAAACAGATGCAGCTGGCGTTCGCTGCTGTGAACGTCTGGAGGAAGAACCTGCAGGTAACAGACTCTATTGTACTCTATTCTATTATACTCTAATATACTCTACTTTGTCTATTCTACTCTAATCTTTTCTATTCTACTCTATTCTAGAATATTCTAGATAAGAGTAGAGTAGGATAGAGTACAATTTAGAATATCCTAGAATATTCTATTCAACGTGCATCACGTTATCATCTCCACGTGAAGCTTCGACCCCGTTGTGTAAATGTCATGTAATCTGATGCCTTTTGTCATGTAGCGCTGATTTCGTTTCGCCAGCAGGCGAGTGAAAATAGTCTTGTCGGTATCCTCAGGCCGTGACTTTCATCAAGCACGACCAGTTTGGGGCAGATTGGAGGAAGTCCAGTGGAGTGACAAGAGCTTGTTAATGAGGAAACATGTAACATGAGTAGGGAGTTGCATGCATCCCAAGCCACTAAACAAGGAGTAATACATCATAGTATAAAACATGTTATTTTCTTTGGCTAGTAGGTGGCGCTATGACAATGTGATCATTTCTTCATGTATTGTGCTCAGACCTTGTCCAGCATCATGCATGAGACATTTTGGGCTGATAGCATGAAATGGCGACTGTGGCTCAGTGGTTAGCAAGTCAGTCTTTCGATCAGAGGGTCGGTGGTTCAAACCCCGGCTCAGCCAGTCCATGTCGTTGTGTCCTTGAGCAAGACACTTAACCCTCATTGCTCACCGTTGCTGTGTCTACGGTCTACTGTATATCATGTAAGTCGCTTTGGATAAAAGCGTCAGCTAAATGTAATGTAATGTAATGTAAAAATGGGTGTGTCTTCGGGTCCACGCCACGTCGAGAACGTTGGCCGAAAGCACAAATAGCACAACTTAAGGTCTTAAGGGTCTTGAGATCATTCTTAAACAGAATTGAAGTCAATCGCATTAATATTCTAGGACAAGTTTGTAAAAGTACAAACGCTGAAAATGCTTAAAAATGACAAAAGGGCCCAAATTGCCCCACCTAGTGTTTAAATTGCACCAAATAGTGTGCACATGTTACAGGATTAAATGCACATATGCTGCAAATTTGGAGTCCATCCATCCATCCATCCATTATCTGAACCGCTTATCCTGTTTAGGGTCGTGGGGCGCTGTAGCCGATCCCAGCTGCCATCGAGCGAAGGCAGGTTCACCTGGAAGGTCTCCAGTCTATCCAGGGCTCACATATAGACAGACAACCATTCACGCTCACATTCACACCAGTGGGCAATTTAGAGTCCAATTAACCTAACCTTATCAAAATAGTTTTAAAGTTATGAGCATTGAAAAACAAGACCCGCCCCTAAGAGATTAATTGGTCGTTATCTCCTAAACACAATGCGATATCAGAACACTTCTAATTAAGTTTTGATGATACAGCTCCAATCATGATGCACAGCAAGTTTGGTATGAATCAGACCCAGCGTGTAGTACTAGTTCGCAAGAATGTGTTTTTCACAAAATTAAAAAGAGCAGGTGGAGATGGACATGAGTGAATATTTTCAAATCAATTGGACATTCTGGGTGAGGGGCGTCGCCGGTCCAACTTCTAGAGACGCATTAGAGAGGCTTTTTTTAAATCACAAATATAACGCCTATGTCAGATGGCTATTTTCGCCAAGCCTGACAGGCGTTTCAAATTTGGTGCGAATTTGAATATGACAAGTACCCTAAAAATGCGCCCAATGTACAAAAATAATAATAATACCCCTTAGGGTCTCATTAGTGACTAATGAGAAAATAGAACATTAGAATGAGAAATAGAATCCTAACATGTATCTATTGAAACAACATGAAACATAACGACAGAGAACCATGTTGTGACTCATGACTATGAACCAGGGTTACATCGTAACCTAAACCTCCAGATGGGTTCAACTCCCCCGTGAAGGCGTATAAATAAACATGTCATGCATATTCATAAGCTGATCTCAGATCTGAAGATGCTCAGGATTCATTTCTGTGTTCCTCATTCAACTTTAATGTGTTTCTGTAGTTGGCTGGTCGGAGATCAGTGGAACAGGATCCACAGTACAGTGGTGTAATGATACTAGTACAACGTAGTAGTATGAGATACAAGTACAACGCAGTAGTATGAGATACAAGTACAACGCAGTAGTATGAGATACATATATATATATATATATATATATATATACAGTATATATATATCATATATAGAGTAGGTAGTACAGTAGTTAAACCTTCATTCTAGTTTTTTTGTCACATTCAGTAGTCGTCTTTTTTCTTCTTCTGCATTTTTAATGTGTGTTGTTGGCTCATTAAATATGCAGAAGAAGAAAAGAAGACAATTGAATCCAGGGTTGAAAGATTGTGTACTAATACTTCTCTTTAGGGTTAGTAGTCTTTCCTCATGTGTCCTCTAATGTTACTGCGTCTCATTCAAGTTCACCCAGATGGTTTATTGTTGTGTTCTTCAAAGGGGGCGTGGTCAGTGTTAAGGTGATAGTTAGGAGCGTTAAGGTGGTATTTTAGATGGTCTTTAGAGCATTAAGGTGGTATTTTAGATGGTCTTTAGGAGTGTTAAGGTGGTATTTTAGATGGTCTTTAGAAGCGTTAAGGTTGTATTTTAGATGGTCTTTAGAAGTGTTAAGGTGGCATTTTAGATGGTCTTTAGGAGCGTTAAGGTGATATTTTAGATGGTCTTTAGAAGCGTTAAGGTGGTATTTTAGATGGTCTTTAGAAGCGCTAAGGTGGTATTTTAGATGGTCTTTAGGAGCGTTAAGGTGATATTTTAGATGGTCTTTAGAAGCGTTAAGGTGGTATTTTAGATGGTCTTTAGGAGCGTTAAGGTGGTATTTTAGATGGTCTTTTGAAGCGTTAAGGTGGTATTTTAGATGGTCTTTAGGAGTGTTAAGGTGATATTTTAGATGTCTTTAGGAGCGTTAAGGTGGTATTTTAGATGGTCTTTAGGAGCGTTACGGTGATATTTTAGATGGTCTTTAGGAGCATTACGGTGGTATTCTAGATGGTCTTTAGAAGTGTTAAGGTGGTATTTTAGATGGTCTTTAGGAGTGTTAAGGTGATATTTTAGATGGTCTTTAGGAGCATTACGGTGGTATTCTAGATGGTCTTTAGAAGCGTTAAGGTGGTATTTTAGATGGTCTTTAGGAGTGTTAAGGTGATATTTTAGATGGTCTTTAGGAGCGTTAAGGTGATATTTTAGATGGTCTTTAGGATCGTTAAGGTGGTATTTTAAATGGTCTTTAGGAGCATTAAGGTGGTATTTTAGATGGTATTTAGAAGCGTTAAGGTGGTATTTTAGATGGTCTTTAGGAGTGTTAAGGTGATATTTTAGATGGTCTTTAGGAGCGTTAAGGTGATATTTTAGATGGTCTTTAGGAGCGTTAAGGTGGTATTTTAAATGGTCTTTAGGAGCATTAAGGTGGTATTTTAGATGGTATTTAGAAGCGTTAAGGTGGTATTTTAGATGGTCTTTAGGAGTGTTAAGGTGATATTTTAGATGGTCTTTAGGAGCGTTAAGGTGATATTTTAGATGGTCTTTAGGAGCGTTAAGGTGGTATTTTAAATGGTCTTTAGGAGCATTAAGGTGGTATTTTAGATGGTCTTTAGGAGCGTTAAGGTTGTATTTTAGATGGTCTTTAGAAGCGTTAAGGTGGTATTTTAGATGGTCTTTAGGAGCGTTAAGGTGATATTTTAGATGGTCTTTAGAAGCGTTAAGGTGGTATTTCAGATGGTCTTTAGAAGCGCTAAGGTGGTATTTTAGATGGTCTTTAGGAGCGTTAAGGTGATATTTTAGATGGTCTTTAGAAGCGTTAAGGTGGTATTTTAGATGGACTTTAGGAGCGTTAAGGTGGTATTTTAGATGGTCTTTTGAAGCGTTAAGGTGGTATTTTAGATGGTCTTTAGGAGTGTTAAGGTGATATTTTAGATGGTCTTTAGAAGCGTTAAGGTGATATTTTAGATGGTCTTTAGAAGCGTTAAGGTGATATTTTAGATGGTCTTTAGAAGCGTTAAGGTGGTATTTTAGATGGTCTTTAGGAGCGTTAAGGTGATATTATAGATGGTCTTTAGGAGCGTTAAGGTGGTATTTTAGATGGTCTTTAGGAGCGTTAAGGTGATATTTTAGATGGTCTTTAAAAGCGTTACGGTGGTATTTTAGATGGTCTTTAAAAGCGTTACGGTGATATTTTAGATGGTCTTTAGAAGCGTTAAGGTGGTATTTTAGATGGTCTTTAGGAGCGTTACGGTGATATTTTAGATGGTCTTTAGAAGCGTTAAGGTGGTATTTTAGATGGTCTTTAGGAGCATTAAGGTGGTATTCTAGATGGTCTTTAGAAGCGTTAAGGTGGTATTTTAGATGGTCTTTAGGAGTGTTAAGGTGATATTTTAGATGGTCTTTAGGAGCGTTAAGGTGGTATTTTAAATGGTCTTTAGGAGCATTAAGGTGGTATTTTAGATGGTCTTTAGGAGCGTTAAGGTGGTATTTTAGATGGTCTTTAGAAGCGTTAAGGTGGTATTTTAGATGGTCTTTAGAAGCGTTAAGGTGGTATTTTAGATGGTCTTTAGGAGCATTAAGGTGGTATTCTAGATGGTCTTTAGGAGCATTATGGTGGTATTTTTGATGGTATTTTAAAGGGTTAAGGTGGTATTTTATAGTGTTATGGTGGTAATATCTTGGTGTGTTTAAAGTGTGTGTGTTTAATGTGTGTGTGTTCCCTCTCTGCAGCCGTACCCGACTGACATCACCGGACAGCTCAACCTATCAGATCCCTCCGTCAGCACCGTCGTCTGAGAGAGAGAGAGAGAGCTACACTGCTGCTGAGCCACACACACACACACACACGCAAACACACACACACACACACACACACACACACACACACATTTACACATACACACACGCACACACACATCATTACACAACACACACATTAAACACAGATGGAGACACTGAGCATCCTCTGAGACAGGAAGTAGAATATGATGTCATCAGGACTTTAGGACAGCATCACACTGTGACACACACACACACACACCATCTGTCACCCTGCACACACACACACACTCTCGCCTTGCTCTGCTTGTAGCCGTCCGCCTCCTCCGACCAGAGGGCCTTTTATTTTGAAAGAAGCGTTGCTTTTATTTTGGTAGATGTCTTCGACGTTGTGCGGTTTCCTCTCCGTCCCGCTGATCGATCGCTCGTCGATCAGCTCCGACCTCCTGAAGCGCTGCGATCACCTGCCGATCGATCGGGAACCTTTGGATCGATTGGGACCTTGCCGATCGATCGGGAACCCGTCGGTCGATCGGGGACCTGATCAATGATCAGAGTGGCAGGTGGGCCAAGCCTCTAGGACAGGAAGTACTTTCTTTAGCGGGCCGCCGAGGCTCATGGGTAAGGTAGGAAAGGACCGCTTTATCATTTATGGGGAGCATAAGAAGAATTAGTAAATGTTTATAACACGGAGAGATTTCAGCAGACACGAGGACCGTTATTGATCGGTGAAGTATTGACAAGTATTTCTTCTTCACTCGTTCCAGCCGATGAAGGCCAGGAGCCGCAGCCGAGAGCTCCGGCGTGGCCTTTGAGTTTCAGTGTCAACACCGATATCAAATACAAATTCATAAAGTCCTCACGTCTGTGGTGTTATAAACACTTTATTAAGCAGTATGCTGCTTATAAATGTTAAATAACATGATGAGGAGCGTCATCACACGTTCATATTTTTACTTTCTTATTTATTTAAACTGAATTTTAATTATTTTAACATTTAACATTTGGATTCAAATCTTAATTTATGTTTGTATTATTTATTAATAATTAGATACAAAAATAATATTATCTATAATCAGGACTGTGATATGTATTAAAGACTTGAATGAAAACAAAACATTATTAAACTTACGATCAGAACCATATATTTAACGTAGAAACCTTTAATTCTTGTAAAATCACAACAATAATATCAAGATATACTTTATATTAATCAGACTTAAATTAACTTCTTTCAGTTGTTTTTATTTTGATGACGACTTTTATTTTGAATTTGGGAAGTGACACATTTATTACATTTAATTCTTATTATTACATTACATTTAGCTGACGCTTTTATCCAAAGAGACTTACATGATATACAGTATACAGTAGACACAGCAACGGTGAGCAATGAGGGTTAAGTGTCTTGCTCAAGGACACAACGACACAGACTGCCGGAGCCGGGGATCGAACCACCGACCTTCTGATTGAAAGACCGACTTGCTAACCACTGAGCCACAGTCGCTTATTAATTATATTCTTTTTTCATTATATGTATTCATTGTATTGTCGTGATGGGTCCAGATTATTCTAAACAATGCCAGGAATATTTATTTCATTTACATTAAACTGAAATGTTTATGTAATAATTTAATAAAATTACAACGATCAGAACTTTACATTTAGAAAATACTCCCTGAACCAGAGGCTCCGCCCACCGCCCCCGACAACCCAGGGCATGATGGGACATGTAGTCACTGCTCCACCTCCACCAGAGCATCATGGGACATGTAGTCTCTGCTGATTTGTTAGCCCCTTTTACCTCCAACCAATAAGAGACGCTGACGTCTCTTTAAAGTTTATATATTAATAATAATAACAATAACACTCGTGTGTATGAAATATTCATCAAACTGAGCTTCACTGACAACAAGGAAGTGCCTCGTCACGACCACAAACAGATCGTACATAGGGTTGCGTCTCCTGGGTGAAAGTCCTTCAGAGTCCGTGTCTCTCTACGTTATGTCACCTGACTTATACGAGCGTATCTTTAGTCACATACACACACATCATGATGACATCGTGGACACTTTATTTACACACAGTAGCATTCAAATGGGAAACAAGCACACAAAAGCATACAGAAATAACCCAAATAACTTGTTTTTCATAAAAAAAACAGAAGATCAACGTGGTTAAAGCTCAGATAGCAGCTAATGCTAACAGGCTAGTTGTTTGTTTGCTGTCTCTGAACTACAGTTATAATATAATGAGCCCTACTAGCTAACACTAGCGCTCAGATAGCAGCTAATGCTAATAGGCTAGTCGAATTTAAATGAAAGTGTGATTGATGAATTGATGAAGACCAACACAGCTAATACTAGTAGCTTACTATTGTACCAGCTAAAGCTAACTTTACTAAACTACAGCGATGACACAGCTAATTCTAATGCTAATGCTAAAGAAGCTCGTCTGGCTAACTGTCGCTAGATGTGAATCAATAAGTCAATCATTTCAGTTTTACTCTTAAATTAAGTTGTTTTTCTTCTCCAGATAAAGTCTCTAATCACAATATAATAATAATATAATTATAATATAATAATAACAATAATAACAATTATATTAATATTAATAACTATGTCATATTTAAAGTGGCAACACAGTTTAAGAAAGAGAATGTTTTCTTTTGTTCCATAAATCAGCGATCACCTGAGGACTTTTATTTTGAAATGAAGTGATATTTCCTGTGAATACCACGGAGCAGAAGAAGAAAAGGTTTTCCGTTCCTTCAGTTTATTGGTTCTCAGACTAAACTCTGCAGGAGGTCTCAGGTCAGACACGGCCGATCAATAATCAGTATCGATGAAGCTGATGGTCGTGGTGATCCGTACACAAGCGCTTCCTTGTTGTCGCGACGAGCTGCAGCTGGGATTCAATCAGTAATCAATGAGCTGATATTATATATTAGTGCTGTATTCCACCCAGGAACATGAATTATAAAGCTGCCAACGCGTGAAGCCTCATTTTCAAGCATTAAATTCAGTTTACTGTGTCTCTGTACATTTACTCTTTGTGATTTATGTGTTTTATTGTGAAGCTTTATGAATATTATTCTTATTATTCATGGACAACATAGAAACAGGATGTGTTCTTTATTTTCTAAACTAAAAATATACATGTAGCATTGAATATATACTCAGATGTACACTAATAACAGTTGAAGTGTGGATGTCATCGTTTGTTTTGTTTTTTTTCTCTTACATTTAAAAAATATATATTATTTTGTTGATTTGTATCAAACCAGATTTAAATTGAATGAAACGTTTTAAACTTCACTAACCAGTGATGTGATGATGTCATAGTGTGACATCAGGCCGTGATGTCGTCTAGTGCAGATCACCCAATGTGATGATGTCATAGTGTGACATCAGGCCGTGATGTCGTCTAGTGCAGATCACCCAATGTGATGATGTCATAGTGTGACATCAGGCCGTGATGTCGTTTCTAGTTTATTTTCCTTTTTTTCTTTTTGATGTAAAGCACTGGTTGAACTTCCTGTTTGGGGAGTTGTTTTCCTGCTGTTGCACAGATGATGATGATAATGATGATGATGATGAAGATGATGGTGATGTTTGTATTAAATCTATAATTATGTGTAAACTGATCAGAGGTCAGTTAAACGCTGAAGAAGACCTTTCTATCTGGGAAACACTGACTAGAAGAAGATGTGTCCCTCAGACCAGTGGCACTGGGAGGAACCAGACCAGTGGCACCGGCCCCAGCTTGTCCTTAGAGGACCCCAGACGATGGGTCTTAATTATTAGAAGTAATAAAGTAAATGTTGAGTGTAACTTAACTAAACAGGCAGAACTGTAAAGTCTGTGTACTACAAGTTTCCAGTAATAAATGAATATTCAGTTTAAACAGTTTTCTGTCACTTTTGTCCACAACATTCACCATTTATGAATAATATATATATATATACATAATAAATATTATATATATATATATATTTATATAGATATTATTATATATAAGTAAATATTCCTATATATATATATATATATATGTGTATATGTATATACACACATATACTGCATGGCTCTGACGGAGGTAATATGACGTCCTCCAGCCGCCAGGTGTCGCAGTGGCTCAGAGGTCTCGGTGAGTTCCGGTTCCGGTTCCGGGTTTGGGATCAGCGGCCAGGAGGACGAACGTCGGTAATGTCCCAAACACTAGGACCGGCGACAGTTTCCCGCCATGAACAATGAACACCGGGGCTTCTGGGTAATCAGCCGTTAGCTCCGGTAGCTCCGCTGCTGTTAGCGCTGCTAGGTCGTGAAGTAAGTCGACAGAAGGCTCAGGGAGGCGGCTGGAGACCCGCTCTGTGCCCGGTCCGAAAAACTCTTCCTTTTCTTCCTGCTCCTCTTCCTCCTCTTCTTACTTCTCTTCCTATTTCTCGTCTACCTCCTCTTCCTCCTCTTCATTTTCTTCCTCCTTCCTTTTTCTCTTCCTCTGTTTTGTCTTTCTCATCTTTTCTTCTTCCTTCTCTAGCTATTCATCCTCTTCCTCCTCATTTTCTTCCTTTCCTCTTTTTCCTCTACCTCTTTCCTCCTCTTCTTCCTCACTTTCTTCTTCCTCCCATTCCTCCCCCTGTCCTTCCTTCTCTACCTCCTCATCACGATGCATGAGTAATAATAATGAGCAGCATGGTGGTGTAGCGGCACGTCGCCTCCCAGCAGGAGGGGCCGGGGTTCGGATCCGACCCCGACCCTAAAACATTAATAATAACATGATGGGCTCCGGCCTGTGACCCTAAAACATTAATATTATTAGTATTATTATATATAAAACTCTTGGTCATTTTTATTTTATGGTCATTTTTCTACTTTTTTTGTTTTTGTTTATTTCTCTTTATTCTATTAATGTATACACATTTATTTTATTCTACTAATAGTTATACTCGTACTAGTTGTACTAATAGTTATACTCTTACTAGTTGTACTAATAGTTATACTAATAGTAGTACTAGTTATATAATAATAACTAGTAATAGTTATATGAATTATAATAATAGTTATCCTGTTGTACTACTAGTACTAATAGCTATACAATTCATGATATATTAGTTATTCTCGTACAAGTTGTACGGGGTTAACAGGTGAAGGATAGAGAGCAGGTGTTAACAGGTGAAGGGTAGAGAGCAGGGGTTAACAGGTGAAGGGTAGAGAGCAGGGGTTAACAGGTGAAGGGTAGAGAGCAGGGGTTAACAGGTGAAGGGTAGAGAGCAGGTGTTAACAGGTGAAGGGTAGAGAGCAGAGGTTAACAGGTGAAGGGTAGAGAGCAGGGGTTAACAGGTGAAGGGTAGAGAGCAGGGGTTAGCAGGTGAAGGGTAGAGAGCAGGGGTTAACAGGTGAAGGGTAGAGAGCAGGGGTTAACAGGTGAAGGGTAGAGAGCAGGTGTTAACAGGTGAAGGGTAGAGAGCAGGGGTTAACAGGTGAAGGGTAGAGAGCAGGGGTTAACAGGTGAAGGGTAGAGAGCAGGGGTTAACAGGTGAAGGGTAGAGAGCAGAGGTTAACAGGTGAAGGGTAGAGAGCAGGGGTTAGCAGGTGAAGGGTAGAGAGCAGGGGTTAACAGGTGAAGGGTAGAGAGCAGGGGTTAACAGGTGAAGGGTAGAGAGCAGGTGTTAACAGGTGAAGGGTAGAGAGCAGGGGTTAACAGGTGAAGGGTAGAGAGCAGGGGTTAACAGGTGAAGGGTAGAGAGCAGGGGTTAACAGGTGAAGGGTAGAGAGCAGGGGTTAACAGGTGAAGGGTAGAGAGCAGGGGTTAACAGGTGAAGGGTAGAGAGCAGAGGTTAACAGGTGAAGGGTAGAGAGCAGGGGTTAGCAGGTGAAGGGTAGAGAGCAGGGGTTAACAGGTGAAGGGTAGAGAGCAGGGGTTAGCAGGTGAAGGGTAGAGAGCAGGGGTTAACAGGTGAAGGGTAGAGAGCAGGGGTTAGCAGATGAAGGGTAGAGAGCAGGGGTTAACAGGTGAAGGGTAGAGAGCAGGGGTTAACAGGTGAAGGGTAGAGAGCAGGGGTTAGCAGGTGAAGGGTAGAGAGCAGGGGTTAACAGGTGAAGGGTAGAGAGCAGGGGTTAACAGGTGAAGGGTAGGGAGCAGGTGTTAACAGGTGAAGGGTAGAGAGCAGGGGTTAACAGGTGAAGAGTAGAGAGCAGGGGTTAGCAGGTGAAGGGTAGAGAGCAGGTGTTAACAGGTGAAGGGTAGAGAGCAGGGGTTAACAGGTGAAGGGTAGAGAGCAGGGGTTAACAGGTGAAGGGTAGAGAGCAGGGGTTAACAGGTGAAAGGTAGAGAGCAGGGGTTAACAGGTGAAGGGTAGAGAGCAGTCGGGTGGTAGAGTTCTGAACATATTGGAGTTTATTGAGGAGTTTGTTGAGAGCCGTAGATGATGCATAACATTAATGTGATGCATGTAACATTGTTACATGCATCACATTAATGTTACATGCTTAGTAACATAACAAGACACACAGCTGATCCTCATCACTTACTTATGTGCTAACCCTAATGCGCCACCCTGTGTTCAATGTCAGAACTGCATGTGTAAATTCACACTGTTTCACTCAAGATAAAAGAAAACAACAAAACTACATTATGGCTCCAACAATAGTTAGTAATAGTTATATTAATAGTTATACTAGTTATATTAATAGTTATAATAGAAGTTACAATAATAGGTATAATAATATTTAGTAAATAATAAGTTGTAATAGTATAATTGATGTAATGTGTCTCACTTCTTAACCTCGTTGGGCTCCGACCATCTTGTTATGCTTTTAATCTTCAGAGACCGGCAGAACTTCAGCTGAACAAACACCTCCAGGACCACTAGGTCTTTCAGGACCTCCAGGACCTCTAAGACCACTAGGGCCTCCAGGACCACTAAGGCTTCCAGGACCTCCAGGACTAGTAGTACACACAGGACCACTAGGGCCTCCAGGATCACTAGGGCTTCCAGGACCTCTAGGACCAGTAGGCCTTCAAGGACCTCCAGGATCAGTAGGGCCTCCAGGACCAGTAGGACCTCCAGGTCCTCCAGACGAGTAGGACCTCCAGGACCACTAGGACCATGTCTTCATCTGAGAACAGATCTGAACTCCAACCATCTGGACTCAAAGGTTTCTGTTTGTGGCTCCACCGCTGCTCCTCCCCTCTTCCTCCTCCTCCTCCTCTTCCTCCCCCAGTCAGCTGGGGGGTCCCCCGCCACCCCCCGGTGTCTCTGCGAGTCCCCCTGCTGGTGGTCCTGCTGCTCTGCGGACTGCTGCTGATGCTGCTGCTGCTGCTGTGGAACTACCACTGTCTGTTCGTCTCCCACATCTGCTCCCCCCCGGAGGCGGGGGGGGGAAGAGGGGGGAGGCGTGGTGGTGACCCTGTGGCGCTGACGGTGCCTCCACCCCCTCCTTATGAAACCAGTCTGAACTGGTTCAGTCCTGCAGAAACAACAACTACAGATGCTTTTGTCTGGGTTCACATTTTACAATATTTTGCTGCAAAAATTCGGCTTCATGAATATTCATGAGGATACGTCTTTATTTTGTTTACTTTACTGTTCCGATCAGACGGGTGTTTCACCTTTACCGGTGACCGTGACTTTCAGCAGAATGGGTCCACCAGTTAGCACGGTCACTGGTCCACCAGTTAGCACGGTCACTGGTTCACCAGTTAGCACGGTCACTGGTCCACCAGTTAGCACGGTCACTGGTCCACCACTTAGCACGGTCACTGGTCCACCAGTTAGCACGGTCACTGGTCCACCAGTTAGCACGGTCACTGGTCCACCAGTTAGCACGGTCACTGGTCCACCAGTTAGCACGGTCACTGGTCCACCAGTTAGAACGGGCACTGGTCCACCAGTTAGCACGGTCACTGGTCCACCAGTTAGCACGGTCACTGGTTCACCAGTTAGCACGGTCACTGGTTCAGGTGCATTAGAGCCTCCCAGTCTGGTAAAGAGACACGGGGCTAACAGGGGCCATGTTTGTTTACGTTCATGTCGACAGTTCAGGGGATCTGATTCTGGTTCTCAAAGAGAGTTGGCATCACGAGACGTGATATTGATTATTGATTATAATGAGCCTCTAGTTTAGCACCACGAACTCCTCACCTCATTCTAGAGCCACCAGAACCCCAAAATGTCTCATGGACCTAGAAACCAGTCCAGAACCTTCCCTTGAGGAACCCAGAGAACCTTTTCAAGACGGCCTGGAGGAACCCAGCAGAGTCTTGTTCTCATACTGAACCCACTTAAGGTCTCACTAAACCCTCCAGGAACCCTGAAGACCTGGAACCTCTTCAAAGTGGGTTAGGGTTCGCATCAGGAGGTCTTGAGGGGAACCTCAAGGATCTAAAGAGCTCATTCAAGCGCAAATCAAAACCCCTTCAAGGATTTAATTGTAAGACCCTAAGAAGCCCCCACAGACCCCTATCCCCTTAAAGATAATCTGGGAGTCCTCAATGAATCCTGGATCAAGAACCCTGATCTCCTTGAAGAACCCTGGAATCTCGGAGACCTGGAGAATCCTGAAGGACCTGTAAACCTCCTATCTGACCTGAACACCTCCAGGAGGACCCTGAAGGACCTGTACATCTCCAGGAGGACCCTGAAGGACCTGTAAACCTCCAGGAGGACCCTGGAGGATCTGTACCTCCTACCTGTACACCTCCGGGAGGACCCCGAAGGACCTGTAAACCTCCTACCTGTACACCTCCAGGAGGACCCTGAAGGACCTGTAAACCTCCAGGAGGACCCTGAAGGACCTATACATCTCCAGGAGGACCCTGAAGAACCTGTAAACCTCCAGGAGGACCCTGAAGGACCTATACATCTCCAGGAGGACCCTGAAGGACCTGTAAACCTTCAGGAGGACCCTGAAGGACATGTACACCTCCAGGAGGACCCTGGGAACCTTTCCAGACTTTAAAAACCCGGATGATGAGTTTACCAGCTGTGCGGGGGAAGGGCACACGAGCCGCACAGCTGCTGCTGTGCGTGCTGAAGGGATCACATTAAAAACATGCAGCCGTGCGCTACCGTGCCAGCTGAGACCGAACGCGACAGGAAATGAGACCGCTGCGCCTTCAGAATAAAAGCCTAATATACCGTTTTTTCCCAAAGGATTTTTCAGAAGAAAAGTTCAGAAGAATAAAACTGATTTAACTCCAATTGATGTAGTTTTAATGTTGTTTTAATATGTTACCTTGAGCTTGCGTTTGTTTTAGTTATTTACATTGGTGGAATATACGAAGTACATTAAAAGAAGTACTATAAGCTACTAGTACAATTTTGACATACTTTCTACATTTTACTGTTCTACGTTTATCTGACAGTTACTTATAACTAATATATACAGTATATACCTCTTCATCCCCTCCTCCTATATATCTATATGTATATGGATAGATATGTATAGGACAAGTAGAGATGAAGATATACATATATATTTTATATATATATATATATGTGAATGGATATATAGGAGGAGAGATGAATATATATATATAAATATCTATAATAGATGTATTATATAAATATATATATAATATATGTATTCTCTCTCTCTATATATATATATATATATATATATATATATATGTATATGTATATATATTTTCTCTATATATAATACATGATTAGAATATTTTATCACTCTGCCCCACCTCTCCCCCTGTGTGACTCCCCTCTCACCCTGTGTGACTCCCCCGTCAAAGCTGTGGAGTCCTTCTGCTTCCTGGGCTCCAGCATTACCCAGGACCTCAAGTGGGAGCTAAACATCAGCTCCATCTCCAAGAAGGCGCAGCAGAGGATGTTCTTCCTGAGGCAGCTGAGGAAATTCAACCTGCCAAAGACAATGATGGTGCACTTCTACACTGCCATCATCGAGTCCATCCTCTGTTCCTCCATCACCATCTGGTACGCTGCAGCCACTGCCAAGGACAAGGCCAGGCTGCAACGCATCATTCGCTCTGCCGAGAGGGTGATTGGCTGCAATCTGCCGTCCCTCCAGGACTTGTTTGCTTCAAGGACCCTGAAGCGGGCGAGGAAGATTGTAGCTGATCCCTCTCACCCTGGACACAAACTGTTGGTGCCCCAAGACCTCACGCCACAAAAACAGTTTCTTCCTGTCTGCCGTCGGGCTCATCAACAGAGCCCGGGTCCCCCCAACAGAGCCCGGGTCCCCCTAACAGAGCCCGGGTCCCCCTAACAGAGCCCACTGACTCTAATGACTCTGTCACCCCCAGACAATTTCCCACTGGACACTCTCCTGCACATACCCTTGTATTTAAATACACTCGACACTTTAACATTACACTTACATTCCATGCACTTTATCTTATTTTTGATATTTGATATTCTGATATTCTACTGTTCAATTGTAAATACTCATTCATCCATTAATTCATTCTCATTTATTGCACTGTGCTTATTGTTAAATGTTAAATCTTATGCACCTTCCGCCAGGACAAATTCCTTGAATGTGAAAACAAACATGGCAATAAATGGTTCTGATTCTGATTCTGTTTGTAACACTATATATATATGTATATATATATATGTATATATGTATATATGTATATATAGCCTCCCGGGAAAAGCTTATGCCAGGGTGCTGGAACGGAGGCTCCGACCGTTTGTCGAACCTCGGATTCAAGAAGAACAGTGCGGGTTTCGTCCTGGTCGTGGAACAGTGGACCAGCTCTTTACCCTTGCAAGGATACTGGAGGGGTCCTGGGAGTTTGCCCAACCAGTCTACATGTGCTTTGTGGACTTGGAGAAGGCTTTCGACCGGGTCCCTCAGGGCTTTTTGTGGGGGGTGCTGCGGGAGTATGGTGTGCCGGACCCGTTGCAACGGGCCATCCGGTCTCTGTACGCCTGCAGTAGGAGCTGTGTTCGTATCCTCGGCAGTAAGTCAGATACGTTCCCGGTGGGTGTTGGCCTCCGCCAGGGCTGCCCTTTATCACCGGTCCTGTTCGTGACTTTCATGGACAGGATATCTAGGCGCAGCCGTGGGGCGGAGAATGTCAGGTTCGGGGATCTCAGGATAGCCTCTCTGCTGTTTGCAGATGATGTGGCCCTGTTTGCCTCCTCGGACCATGACCTCCAGCATTCACTGGGGCGTTTTGCAGCCGAGTGTGAAGCGGCGGGGATGAGAGTCAGCACCACGAAATCTGAGGCCATGGTGCTCTGCCGGAAACCGGTGGATTGCTCCCTCTGGGTGGGGACAGAGTGCCTACCACAAGCGAAGGAGTTCAAGTATCTCGGGGTCTTGTTCACGAGTGAGGGTAAAATGGAGCGGGAGATCGACAGGCGTATCGGTGCGGCTGCAGCAGTAAAACAGGCGTTGCACCGGGCCGTCTTGGTGAAGAAGGAGCTGAGCCGAAAGGCAAAGCTCTCAATTTACTGGTCGGTCTACGTCCCAACCCTCACCTATGGTCACGAGCTTTGGATCGTGTCCGAAAGAACGAGGTCGCGGATACAAGCGGCCGAAATGAGTTTCCTCCGTAGAGTGGCCGGGCTCAGCCTTAGAGATAGGGTAAGGAGCTCGGACATCAGGAGGGAGCTTGAAGTCGAGCCGCTACTCCTTCGTGTCGAAAGGAGTCAGCTGAGGTGGTTCGGGCATCTAATTAGGATGCCTCCAGGACGCCTCCCTTTAGAGGTTTTCCAGGCACGTCCATCTGGTAGGAGGCCCCGGGGAAGACCCAGGACACGCTGGAGGGATTATATCTCCCAGCTGGCCTGGGAACGCCTCGGGATCCCCCAGAATGAGCTGGTAGATGTTGCGGGTGAGAGAGAAGTCTGGGTCAGCCTGCTGGACCTGCTGCCTCCGCGACCCGACCCCGGATAAGCGGTGGAAAATGGATGGATGGATGGATGTATATATGTATGTATGTATATATATGTATGTATATATATGTATGTATATATATGTATGTATATATGTATATGTATATATATGTATAACATAATAATAATATTTTCATTTTCTATAGCTCTTTTCAAGCCACTCAAAGACATGTATCATGTATCTGTATTTATAAAATTTGAAAGGCATCATGTGATCAATATTAATGGCCACAATGAGGGAACTCCATAAGACTCATATTTACGGTTAAATATGATCCCTGGTAGTCTACACTGATAAAAACAGGTTTCTAGGCCTTTATTCTGAAGGATGTGACCGGACGTTGTCGTTTTATTGTGGCGGTCTTGACGTCGGTCTCGTGCTGTTTGTGTGCAGCGGACCAGCGCGCGCAGCTCAGCTGTTTAAAACTCAGGAGTTCAGAAATTTTTTAACTTAGAAAAAAAATACTTTTATTTTGTAGCTCGTCTTCCTCTTCGGGTCTGAGAGGGTCGCGCGGGTCTGGTTCTGGTTCTGGTTCTGGGTTGTTTGGGGACAAACGGAACCCGCAGGTAGCGATGCCGGGTCTGAGCGGACTCGTCCTCCTGGCTCTCTGTCTGAACCTCCACACATGCCGGGTCCTCCCCGACCAGCTGCCCGCCCTCGGCCCCGCGCCGCCCGGCCAGGTCCCGAACCCCGACCCGCTGCGGGGCTGCGGGCCGTGTGAGCCGGACCTGTGCCCGCAGACCCGCGGCTGCCGGGCCGGACTGGTGCCGGACCCCTGCGGCT
>CM042218.1:702500-720000 GCA_023566465.1 Cottus gobio
GGCTGTTATAATACACATATTTAGACACGATATGAATCTACAGAGGCCGGTTTTATATTCGGCTTCCATAACGAGGACCAAGCGCGTCTCCTTTGTTCTCCTTAAGCTTTTAGTTGCTGTCATGTTCGGTCCTCTGGTCGGAAACTACGAGCACTTCCGCCTTTAAATCAGCTGATACGCCAACGGAGTTCTGCTCGACCGAACCCAGTTAGAACCTTTCGGAAACCAGTTAGAAACCAGTTAGAAACATTTAGAACCAAGTTAGAACCATTTTAGTTTAGTAAAGTCTGGATTTACCAACCCTAACCTCAGCACTGCTCACACTAACATAACTTTATATATTTATATGTATAATTTTATATTTATACGTATATCTATATGGATCGTGGTCCATGCCTACTACTCATTACATGAATAATATCTGTCATATTCATTGAATGTGCTGTAACTCTGTTACGTTGATTCTGTACACATGACATCTATTGATTCTGTCCATCCGGGAGAGGGATCCTCCTCTGTTGCTCTCCTGAAGGTTTCTTCCCTTTTTTCCCTGTAAAAGGGTTTTTACTATTTTTTGGGGAGTTTTTCCTGATTCGATGTGAGGTCCTGGGACAGGAAGTCTATGTGTACAGATTGTAAAGCCCTCAGAGGATCATCAGTATTTGTGATTTGGGCTATACAAAATAAACTGAATTGAATTGAATATATATATATATATATATATATATATATATATATATATATATATATATATATATATATATATATATATATATATATATATATGTATATGTATAATTATATCTTAACCACGGTTCAGATGACTATGTTTAGTGTTTACTGCATTACAGTCATTTGATGGCTGCAGTAAATCTCCATCAGGTCAAAGGTCACAGAGGTCAAAGGTCAACATGGTCAAACAGCAGTGGAGAACCGACAGGTAAGGACTGGTTACCATGGTTACTGGTTATTGATCTGATGACATTAATAATCAGATGATCAGCTGTTCTCTGCTGCATCCCCTCAGGTGTTTTGTACCCGCAGCAGGGAACGGTGGGACGTGGGTTCGAGTCCCGGTCGGCCCCCGCACGCAGGTCAACGGTTCCACCACCACAGAAGAAGAGAGAAGGGAGGCGGGACCAGATGGAGGTCCTGGAGAGTCAAAGAGGACGAGACTGGAAGAGTCAGTGATGTCACTGTTCATATTATAATGTTATAATAATGTATTGTTATAATGTTATAAATATTATAATGCTATAATATATCAGATCAGAACCATTTATTGCCATGTTTGTTTTCACATTCAAGGAATTTGTCCTGGAAGAAGGTGCATATATTTAACATTTAACAATAAACACAGTGCAATACATGAGAATGAATGAATTAATGGATGAATGAGTATACTGTTATAATATTATAATGTTATAATGCTATAATAATATAATGTTATAATGTTAAAATATTGTTGTCTGTTTCCTCAGAACTGAAGAGGCTGCAGCTCTGACCAATGGAGAGAGAGCACCAGGGTCATGTGGTCAACCAGCAGGTAGGTAGGTAGGTAGGTAGGTAGGTAGGTAGGTAGGTGTGTGTGTGTGTGTGTGTGTGTGTGTGTGTGTGTGTGTGTGTGTGTGTGTGTGTGTGTGTGTGTGTGTGTGTGTGTGTGTGTGTGTGTGTGTGTAGGGGCGACTGTGGCTAAGTGGTTAGCAGGTCTGTCTTTCAATCAGAGGATCGGCGGTTCGATCCCCGGTTGTCCATGTCGTTGTGTCCTTGAGCAAGAACTAAATCTCTTTGGATAAAAGTGTCAGCTAAATGTAATGTAATGTGTGTGTGTGTGTGTATTTTTATATATATATATATATTTTAAATATATAGTATATATATTTATATATATATATACATTATTATGTGTGTGTGTCAGATGCTCTCGGGTCCAGACTCCCTCCCAACCAGCATGCAGCAGAACCCAGTGATGACATCAGAGCAGCTGAGGTGATAACATCACTGTGACATCATCATTATGACATCACTCATGGATTCAGTGTTGTCATACTGTGTGTGTGTGTGTGTGTGTGTATGTCAGCTGCAGACTGTGAGGTCACTGAAGGTCACCATCCAGCAGAGCAGTGAGAGCAGAGAGTTCAGACAGACAGGTGGAGTCCACTGTCACGTCTGTCAGCTCACCTGTCGCTCTCTGCAGGTGAGAACTCCTCAGTAGTACTCTACAATTCTACAGACAGTACAGTACTCTAGCACTCAATTACCTGTGTGTGTGTGTGTGTGTGTGTGTGTTACAGGTGTTTCAGGAACACATGACCGGATCAAAACACCTGAGGAAACTGAAGGAGATGACACACTCCATCTGCCTCAACACACACACACTGCAGGACAGGTACACACACACACACACACACACACACACACACACACACACACACACACACACACACACACACACACACACACACACACACACAGTAGGACAGGTACACTCGTCCTGATTGGTCCTCCTTCGTCCACTAGGGGGCGTCGGCCTGACGCTCAGCGCTGGTGTGACACCTGTCAGACTCACTTCAGCGATGACATCATCGTCCATCGACGGACTAAACAGCACAAGGTGGGAAACGATGATGACATCACAGACACCGCTGGTTTGAATTGGTCAGAGGCTCCTTTAATGCTCCATGTAAAGGCTTTTATTGTGAAGGGGTGACAGGAAGTGGTGTGTGCGTCCCCAGATGTGTAAGCAGCTGTGTCGTCCCTTCTGTCCGGTTTGCAAGCGTCACTTCAGGACCCCCCGGAGGTTTGTGGAGCACATGAAGTCTGCAGAGCACAAGGAGCAGGTACTAGTACTATACGAATACCACAGGGTACTGCAGTACAAGTACACATGAAGTCTGCAGAGCACAAGGAGCAGGTACTAGTACATACGAATACCACAGGGTACTGCAGTACAAGTACACATGAAGTCTGCAGAGCACAAGGAGCAGGTACTAGTACTATACGAATACCACAGGGTACTGCAGTACAAGTACACATGAAGTCTGCAGAGCACAAGGAGCAGGTACTAGTACATACGAATACCACAGGGTACTGCAGTACAAGTACACATGAAGTCTGCAGAGCACAAGGAGCAGGTACTAGTACTATACGAATACCACAGGGTACTGCAGTACAAGTACACATGAAGTCTGCAGAGCACAAGGAGCAGGTACTAGTACTATACGAATACCACAGGGTACTGCAGTACAAGTACACATGAAGTCTGCAGAGCACAAGGAGCAGGTACTAGTACTATACGAATACCACAGGGTACTGCAGTACAAGTACACATGAAGTCTGCAGAGCACAAGGAGCAGGTACTAGTACTATACGAATACCACAGGGTACTGCAGTACAAGTACACATGAAGTCTGCAGAGCACAAGGAGCAGGTACTAGTACTATACGAATACCACAGGGTACTGCAGTACAAGTACACATGAAGTCTGCAGAGCACAAGGAGCAGGTACTAGTACTATACGAATACCACAGGGTACTGCAGTACAAGTACACATGAAGTCTGCAGAGCACAAGGAGCAGGTACTAGTACTATACGAATACCACAGGGTACTGCAGTACAAGTACACATGAAGTCTGCAGAGCACAAGGAGCAGGTACTAGTACTATACGAATACCACAGGGTACTGCAGTACAAGTACACATGAAGTCTGCAGAGCACAAGGAGCAGGTACTAGTACTATACGAATACCACAGGGTACTGCAGTACAAGTACACATGAAGTCTGCAGAGCACAAGGAGCAGGTACTAGTACTATACGAATACCACAGGGTACTGCAGTACAAGTACACATGAAGTCTGCAGAGCACAAGGAGCAGGTACTAGTACTATACGAATACCACAGGGTACTGCAGTACAAGTACACATGAAGTCTGCAGAGTACAAGGAGCAGGTACTAGTACTATACGAATACCACAGGGTACTGCAGTACAAGTACACATGAAGTCTGCAGAGCACAAGGAGCAGGTACTAGTACTATACGAATACCACAGGGTACTGCAGTACAAGTACACATGAAGTCTGCAGAGCACAAGGAGCAGGTACTAGTACTATACGAATACCACAGGGTACTGCAGTACAAGTACACATGAAGTCTGCAGAGCACAAGGAGCAGGTACTAGTACTATACGAATACCACAGGGTACTGCAGTACAAGTACACATGAAGTCTGCAGAGCACAAGGAGCAGGTACTAGTACTATACGAATACCACAGGGTACTGCAGTACAAGTACACATGAAGTCTGCAGAGCACAAGGAGCAGGTACTAGTACTATACGAATACCACAGGGTACTGCAGTACAAGTACACATGAAGTCTGCAGAGCACAAGGAGCAGGTACTAGTACTATACGAATACCACAGGGTACTGCAGTACAAGTACACATGAAGTCTGCAGAGCACAAGGAGCAGGTACTAGTACTATACGAATACCACAGGGTACTGCAGTACAAGTACACATGAAGTCTGCAGAGTACAAGGAGCAGGTACTAGTACTATACAAATACCACAGGGTACTGCAGTACAAGTACACATGAAGTCTGCAGAGCACAAGGAGCAGGTACTAGTACTATACGAATACCACAGGGTACTGCAGTACAAGTACACATGAAGTCTGCAGAGCACAAGGAGCAGGTACTAGTACTATACGAATACCACAGGGTACTGCAGTACAAGTACACATGAAGTCTGCAGAGCACAAGGAGCAGGTACTAGTACTATACGAATACCACAGGGTACTGCAGTACAAGTACACATGAAGTCTGCAGAGTACAAGGAGCAGGTACTAGTACTATACGAATACCACAGGGTACTGCAGTACAAGTACACATGAAGTCTGCAGAGCACAAGGAGCAGGTACTAGTACTATACGAATACCACAGGGTACTGCAGTACAAGTACACATGAAGTCTGCAGAGCACAAGGAGCAGGTACTAGTACTATACGAATACCACAGGGTACTGCAGTACAAGTACACATGAAGTCTGCAGAGCACAAGGAGCAGGTACTAGTACTATACGAATACCACAGGGTACTGCAGTACAAGTACACATGAAGTCTGCAGAGCACAAGGAGCAGGTACTAGTACTATACGAATACCACAGGGTACTGCAGTACAAGTACACATGAAGTCTGCAGAGCACAAGGAGCAGGTACTAGTACTATACGAATACCACAGGGTACTGCAGTACAAGTACACATGAAGTCTGCAGAGCACAAGGAGCAGGTACTAGTACTATACGAATACCACAGGGTACTGCAGTACAAGTACACATGAAGTCTGCAGAGCACAAGGAGCAGGTACTAGTACTATACGAATACCACAGGGTACTGCAGTACAAGTACACATGAAGTCTGCAGAGTACAAGGAGCAGGTACTAGTACTATACAAATACCACAGGGTACTGCAGTACAAGTACACATGAAGTCTGCAGAGCACAAGGAGCAGGTACTAGTACTATACGAATACCACAGGGTACTGCAGTACAAGTACACATGAAGTCTGCAGAGTACAAGGAGCAGGTACTAGTACTATACGAATACCACAGGGTACTCGTACTGCATTATATATACACATATATACCTGCACAGGTAAGTAGACTTCCCAGCCCGAGCTTGAGGCTCCGCCCCCTCTGCCTTCCCCCTGGGTAACTAGTACTAGGTGTGTATAATAGTACTAGGTGTGTATAATAGTACTAGGTGTGTATAATAGTACTAGGTCTGTATATTAGTACTAGGTGTGTATATTAGTACTAGGTGTGTATATTAGTACCAGGTGTATATTAGTACTAGGTGTGTATATTAGTACTAGGTGTATATTGTAATGTAATATTAGTATATTACTGAACAGGGGTTAGCTTGATTCTCGGCCCGGCTCCTCCCAGGTGCACCTGGAGGCTCAGGAGGAGCTGATCACTGTGGACGCTGTAGGCTGCTTCAAGGAAAAGGAGGAGGAGGAAGAAGAAGAGGAGGAGGAGAAGAAGGAGGAGGAGGAGGGAGAGGAGGAGAAGGAGGTAGCTGAAGGAGAAGATGGAGGAAATGGAAGACAAGAAGCAGCAGATGACCAACCAACCTCTGAGGTGAGCGGAGAGAATCATCTCAGCTTTAAAGAAATACGTTCTCCTGTTGAGTGTGTGTGTGTGTGTGTGTGTGCTTTGCAGGCAGCTGACACACAGGAAACGGACTCACAGGAATACAACCCTGACACCACATATGGTACGTTCCTGTATGTAAAGATAAAATTACTTTTTAAGATGACTGTTACATGACGTGTTTCATTTTAACATGACTTGTTAACATGACTTGTTTACATGACGTGTTTCATTTTTACATGATTTGTGTACATGTTTACTTATGTATTTATATACAGACACATACTGTATCTCCACAGGAAGTAGTTTTGTGCTTCCTGTTTCTGGTTTCCTGTGTCAACTTTGTAACAAGTTCTTCTACAAAGAGACGACGGCTCGACACACACACTGCAGGACACACACACACTACCTCAACCTGCAGGTAACACACACACACACACACTGCAGGACACACACACAAACACACACACATACTGCAGGACACACACACACATACACACACACACACACTCCCTGTGTTGTGTTTCAGGGCCACAGAGCTCGGAGGAGGCGTGAAGACAGCTCTGCTCTCTCGTGACCCACAATATCGTATCCCACAATGCATCACGGCTGATGACATCATCTGTTGTCAGAGAGCATCGCACCATGTCTCCTCTTCGCTGCTGGAGGAACTGCAGTGTCACGATTCATTACATTACATTTAGCTGACGCTTTTATCCAAAGCGACTTACAATAAGTGCATTCTACGGTTACAAACAAGAATCAGAACAACAAGAATCAAGAAGGTACAATTTCATCAATAAAGTTGAACTACAAAGTGCTATCAGTAAGAGCCATTCCAGTGTTACTATAGTGCTACATCCTTTATTCAAGGTATAGTCGGAAAAGATGTGTTTTTAGTTTGAGACGGAAGATGTAGAGACTTCCTGATGTCCTGATGTCAATGGGGAGCTCATTCCACCATCGAGGAGCCAGGACAGAGAACAGTCGAGACTTTGTTGAGTGTTTAGCTCGCAGTGACGGAGCTACAAGGCGATTGGCAGAAGCTGAGTGGAGCGCACGAGATGGGGTGTAAGGTTTTACCATGTCCTGGATGTAGACTGGACCAGATCTGTTCGTTGCACGGTACGCCAGTACCAATGTTTTGAAGCGGATGCGGGCGGCCACCGGTAACCAGTGAAGGTCGCGGAGGAGCGGAGTAGTGTGGGTGAATTTCAGGTTAAAGACCAGTCGAGCTGCAGCATTCTGGATGAGCTGTAAAGGTCGGATGGCACCAGCAGGTAGACCCGCCAGGAGGGAGTTACAGTAGTCTAGGCGCGAGATGACCAGAGCCTGGACGAGAACCTGTACCGCCTTCTGGGTGAGAAGTGGATGTATTCTCCTGATGTTGTGCAGCATGAATCTGCAGGAACGAGTTGTTGCGGTAATGTTGGCAGTCAGGGAGAGTTGACTGTCCAGGGTCACACCGAGGTTCCTGGCAGTCGGGGTCGGGGCCAAGACTGAGTTGTTGAAGGTAATCGTCAGGTCGTGAGTGGGGGAGACTTTCCCTGGAAGGAGAAGTAATTCCGTCTCTTCAGGGTTAATCTTCAAGTGATGTGCGGACATCCATTGTGAAATGTCAGTCAGACAGGCCGAGATTCGTGCTGCTACCTGTGTTTCCGATTTGGGAAACGAGAGGATCAGTTGGGTGTCGTCAGCATAGCTATGGTAGGAAAAGCCATGCGAGCGAATGACGGAGCCAAGAGAGTTGGTGTACAGGGAGAAGAGGAGAGGACCGAGGACCGAGCCTTGAGGGACCCCAGTAGTGAGAGGACAAGGTTCAGACACAGATCCTCTCCAGGTTACCCGGTAGGTCCGATCGCTGAGGTAGGATGAGAGGAGGGAGAGCGCAGTGCCTGAGATACCCAGGTCCTGGAGGGAGGAGATGAGGATCTGGTGGTTCACTGTGTCAAAGGCAGCAGAAAGGTCCAGAAGGATAAGGACAGAGGAGAGAGAGGCTTCTCTCGCAGTGTGAAGCTGCTCTGAGACAGCAAGGAGGGCAGTCTCTGTTGAGTGGCCTGCCTTGAATCCAGACTGGTGAGGGTCCAGAAGGTTGTTCTGATGGAGGAAGGAGGAGACTTGATTGAAGATAGCTCGCTCCAGGGTTTTGGAAAGAAAGGGAAGGAGAGAGACAGGTCTGTAGTTGTTGACTTCTGACGGGTTGAGAGTGGGTTTCTTCAGGAGAGGGTTAACTCTTGCCTCCTTCAGAGAGTTAGGGAAACAACCAGTTGAGAGGGAGGTGTTAATAAGATGGGTGAGAAAGGGAAGAAGGTCAGGAGCAATAGACTGGAGGATGTGAGATGGGATGGGGGCAGATGGTTGGGCGGGCAGAGGTTACCAAGGTAAGAACTTGATTGGGGGACAGAGGGGTGAAAGAGGAAAGTGAAGGGGAGGCGGATAATGTTAATGGAGATGTAGTTATGGGAGGGGGATCAGTGAATGAGGAGCGAATGTCATCTATCTTTTTTGTAATGAAGTCGACAAAGTGGTTCGGTAGAAGGGTGGAGGGAGGAGGAGGACAGGGGGGGTCAAGGAGGTTGGAAAAATGGAGAAGAGTTTTTTGGGGTTAGAGAAAGAAGATTCAATTCTGGATTGGTAGAACAGGCTTTTGGCTGCAGAGATAGAGGCAGAGAAGGAGGCGAGAAGAGAGTGATAGGCGTGCAGGTCGTCTGCGTGTTTGGATTTTCAGCATTTCCTTTCCGATGCTCGCAAAGTGGCTCTCTGGGCACGGACCGGGTCTGACAACCACGGAGCTGGAGGAGAGTTGAAGACCTTATGTGTCGTAAGAGGACAGAGAGAATCAAGAGAGGAGGACAGAGTAGAGAGGAGAGTGTCTGTGGTAGAGTTAGGATGCATGAGGGAGAAAGAGTCAGTTGAAGGAAAGGCTGACAGAACAGACGAGGCCAGAGAGGAGAGGGAGGGAGGGAGGGAGGGAGAGAGAGAGAGAGAGAGAGAAGTGGTCAGAGACGTGAAGTGGAGTTACAGTGAGGTTAGATGTTGAGCAGTTTCTGGTGAAAATATAGTCAAGATGATTTCCAGCTTTGTGAGTCGGAGGTGAAGGACTGAGTGAGAGAGCAATGGAAGACAGTAAGAGCACCAGGTCAGATGACTTCTCGGTCCGGATGTTGAAGTCACATAGAAGAATGAGAGGGGGGCCGTTTTCTGGGAAGTTTGATAGGAGGACGTCTAATTCTTCCAAGAAATCTCCCAGGGAACCAGGTGGACGGTAGAGAACAACAATGTTCAGGTGAACCGGATGGGTAACCGTCACAGCATGAAGCTCAAAAGTCAGTGGTGTAGGCAATGGAAGCGGGTAGAGAGAAAAACTCCACTTGGGGGAGATGAGTAGACCTGTACCACCACCCCGGCCAGTGGGTCTAGGTGTGTGGCTGAAGGAGAAGGCAGAGGAGAGAGCGGCAGAGGTAGATGTGTTGTCTGGTGTGATCCAGGTCTCAGTGAGAGCCAGGAAGTCCAGAGATTGCTTGATAGCAAAGCCAGAGATGAAGTCTGCCTTGCGGTTAGCTGACTGGCAGTTCCAGAGGCCTCCTGTGACGAGGTGTTGGGTTTGTGTGGAGCGTGAGGGATAAATAAAAGAGGAGGGATTTTGATGCAAGTATGAACGCGTCCGAGGTCTAAAGTATCTACGAGTTGATATGCACAAAGGGGAAACACATTTTTAGTGTTAATACTCAGCCGCCCCCGAAGACTCCAACGAAAGACTCCTTTGTCTTTATCCTCTGAGTCTTGACTCCAACGAAAGACTCCTTTGTCTTCATCCTCCGAGTCTTGACTCCAACGAAAGACTCCTTTGTCTTCATCCTCCGAGTCTTGACTCCAACGAAAGACTCCTTTGTCTTTATCCTCCGAGTCTTCATACGATGAGTCTTCGCTGACGCTTCAAACCCACGCCTGCTTCTATACCGGTGTTAGCGATAATTATCTACAGCTGAGTTGACTACGCCCCAGGTCGTTAGTGTGATGCCCGCCAATCGATAGTGCTCTGGCTCAGGACAATAGCAGGCTTTCCCTTTAATCAGTGAGGTGAGAGTTTCCCAAGAACAGCTGCTTCTTGCCAAAAGTGAACAAGGACAGGATCTGTTACCTCTAAGTAGAAAGTAAAACTAGAGCCTGGTCCCAAATAGAGTTGGATTACAGAAGTAGACTTTAACCCTAGCTAGTTCAGTTGCGTTTAAGTCACTTGACCAAAGCAAAGTCCCGGCTCAAACGATTCAGATAGAAATGACAGTACAGATTAACAGTCTACTAGAAATAGTCTAGTAGAGATAGTTCCGCAAAATAGTAGAACCAATACAGCAAGTTAGACTGAAGAAAGGTTCCATTTTTTATGTAAAGTTCTGAATCAATCACTAAAACTCATGGTTCAAGACAAACTGATGTTAAAATTAGGGTATTGGTACAATCATCATTTGAGAAGATGCTTTTATTTTGAAAAATTCACCGACAGCTCCATCTGATCGGTGATCTATTGATTGGTTAAGATAACCAAACGCTTCAGTATGAACTTGCTTTGTTTTTAGCAGTAAAACATTTCCATCAACAGCAGTTCATTTTCTGTCATCAGGAAAGCAGCAAGCTAACCAGTAAATTGTTAGCTCGGTGGCTAGCTCGCTAACTCCATCAACTTTCCTGCTAAATTGGTCCATCCGACATGCTAACTCACCGACACGCTAACTCACCGACACGCTAACTAGCCGACATGCTAACTAGCCGACATGCTTACTCGCCGACATGCCAACTAGGCAACTAGCTAACTAGCCAGCCATCGTTCCACTGACAATTAAATTATATTTTATTAGTATTCACAAATATTCATAAATTACCTCCGCAGGGGAGCGACATTCAGAGCGATCAATCACAGATGCTTGCCGTGTCACATGATGTGAGTTTTATGCTGCTGTCGTAATGTTTTTATCGTCTGGTGTGATTCATCAGAACTCATTCGGCAGTCAAAAGTAATAAAATAGTAATGAAATATAGTTTTTGTTGAGATGTTGTGATGACTGAAACCTCCAGTAGGCGGAGCTGTTTACATTTACACTGTTTCACTGATGTGTTCTGGTTTGTGTCAATAAAGTTTTGACTAAGTGGAATCATTTTCTATCATGTGTTTTTGTAGAAGATGTTTAATAAATCAGTCCAGCATTGTGAGCCATTCTCTGTTTGTTAATTAAACTCTCATTTCCTTGTTTTGTCAGATTTGTTTGATGACAAACAAAGAACTCTTAAAAAGCTTGTTTTCTGAATGGAGTCTGGGTAGATTAGTGCTAAGCTAAGCTAACGTTAAAACATTACATTACATATAAATATAAACTTCACCATGTCTGAAACACTTCAAATTTTTTTTTGTTGAAATATTGAATGACCTGAAAATGAAAATATTAGACGAAATATTTTCAGTCACTAAACTTAAACTGTCACCATGACTCATCTCACCACCATGACTCCTCAACACAATGACTCCTCACCACCATGACTCCTCACCACCATGACTCCTCAACACAATGACTCCTCACCACCATGACTCCTCAACACAATGACTCCTCACCACAATGACTCCTCACCACAATGACTCCTCACCACCATGACTCCTCAACACAATGACTCCTCACCACAATGACTCCTCACCACCATGACTCCTCAACACAATGACTCCTCACCACCATGACTCCTCACCACAATGACTCCTCACCACAATGACTCCTCACCACAATGACTCCTCACCACCATGACTCCTCAACACAATGACTCCTCACCACTATGACACCTCACCACCATGACTCCTCACCACAATGACTCCTCACCACAATGACTCCTCACCACAATGACTCATCTCACCACCATGACTCCTCACCACAATGACTCCTCACCACAATGACTCCTCACCACCATGACTCCTCACCACAATGACTCCTCACCACCATGACTCCTCAACACAATGACTCCTCACCACAATGACTCCTCACCACAATGACTCCTCAACACAATGACTCCTCACCACAATGACTCTTCAACACAATGACTCCTCACCACCATGACTCCTCACCACCATGACTCCTCACCACAATGACTCTTCAACACAATGACTCCTCACCACAATGACTCCTCACCACAATGACTCTTCAACACAATGACTCCTCACCACCATGACTCCCCACCACAATGACTCCTCACCACAATGACTCCTCACCACAATGACTCCTCAACACAATGACTCCTCACCACCATGACTCCTCACCACAATGACTCCTCACCACAATGACTCCTCACCACCATGACTCCTCAACACAATGACTCCTCACCACCATGACTCCTCAACACAATGACTCCTCACCACAATGACTCCTCACCACCATGACTCCTCACCACCATGACTCCTCAACACAATGACTCCTCACCACAATGACTCCTCACCACAATGACTCCTCACCACAATGACTCCTCACCACCATGACTCCTCAACACAATGACTCCTCACCACAATGACTCCTCACCACCATGACTCCTCAACACCATGACTCCTCACCACAATGACTCCTCACCACAATGACTCCTCACCACCATGACTCCTCAACACAATGACTCCTCACCACCATGACTCCTCACCACAATGACTCCTCACCACCATGACTCCTCACCACCATGACTCCTCACCACAATGACTCCTCACCACCATGACTCCTCACCACCATGACTCCTCAACACAATGACTCCTCACCACAATGACTCCTCACCACAATGACTCCTCACCACAATGACTCCTCACCACCATGACTCCTCAACACAATGACTCCTCGCCACAATGACTCCTCGCCACCATGACTCCTCGCCACCATGACTCTTCAACACAATGACTCCTCACCACAATGACTCCTCACCACAATGACTCCTCACCACAATGACTCCTCACCACCATGACTCCTCACCACAATGACTCCTCACCACAATGACTCCTCACCACAATGACTCCTCAACACAATGACTCCTCACCACCATGACACCTCACCACCATGACTCCTCACCACCATGACTCCTCAACACAATGACTCCTCACCACAATGACTCCTCACCACAATGACTCCTCGCCACCATGACTCTTCAACACAATGACTCCTCACCACAATGACTCCTCACCACAATGACTCCTCACCACAATGACTCCTCACCACCATGACTCCTCACCACAATGACTCCTCACCACAATGACTCCTCACCACAATGACTCCTCACCACCATGACACCTCACCACCATGACTCCTCAACACAATGTCTCCTCACCACAATGACTCCTCACCACCATGACTCCTCACCACAATGACTCCTCACCACCATGACTCCTCACCACCATGACTCCTCAACACAATGACTCCTCACCACAATGACTCCTCACCACCATGACTCCTCAACACAATGACTCCTCACCACCATGACTCCTCAACACAATGACTCCTCACCACCATGACACCTCACCACCATGACTCCTCACCACTATGACTCATCTCACCACAATGACTCCTCACCACCATGACACCTCACCACCATGACACCTCACCACAATGACTCCTCACCACAATGACTCCTCACCACCATGACTCCTCACCACCATGACTCCTCAACACAATGACTCCTCACCACCATGACACCTCACCACAATGACTCCTCACCACCATGACTCATCTCACCACAATGACTCCTCACCACCATGACCTCACTACTCACTATTATGACCTCACTACTATGACTTCACTACTGACTGTTCACTACTATGACCTCACTACTCACTACTAGGACTTCACTACTGACTGCTCACTACTATGACCTCACTACTCACTACTATGACTTCACTACTGACTGTTCACTACTATGACCTCACTACTCACTACTAGGACTTCACTACTGACTGCTCACTACTATGACCTCACTACTCACTACTATGACTTCACTACTTAATGTTCACTACTATGACCTCACTACTCACTACTATGACTTCACTACTTACTACTCACTACTATGACCTCACTACTCACTACTATGACTTAACTACTCAATGTTCACTACTATGAACTCACTACTCAGTACTATGACTTCACTACTCACTGTTCACTACTATGACCTCACTACTCACTACTATGACTTTATTTTTCTTTTTTTTTTTTCTATAGTTTATTTGTCAGGGACAATGCAGCGCACATTATTACATACATAATTTATCATAGACAAAGCCATAACAATATGTGTAGATGTGTTGCATAAAAGGTTTCTAGCCAATAGGCTAATTTGCAACCCCAGTCCCTGGTCAGACCTTTCTAAAAACATAATCCACAAAAAAAAACAAAAAAAAAAAACTACATAATATAAATTACTCAATCATATAACAAATACATAAGTACAGACATTAACATTTTACATAATCACGACCACATTACACAAAAGAACACATCACTTAAGAGCCCAGCATAGATGCATTACAACCAGAATTTCTCAGTGGCTACATATTTGATTGTCTTTCAGCCAATGTTTCACCTTTCTATTAAATGTTTTCAGGTCGGTTTCTGTTTTTAATTCCGTTGGTAAATCATTCCAAAAATGTATCCCTATCACTGAAAAACTTGACTGGCCAAAAGTGGTTTTGCGCCCTTCTGCTATGCAATTGCCACCCACTGCTCTCCTAGTGGCCACTCTCCTTGCGTTTATTTTTGTCACAAAAGGGCAGAGTACGGCTGGGGCTAGATTATTAGTGCATTTAAAAATCAGTTTAAGAAAAGAGAACTTAATAAAACTATCAAAATTTAAAAACTTATATTTCTGTACAATCAAACAATGGTGCCACATAATTGATTTCTGATCCATTATTTTCAGTGCCTGTTTGTATAATGATATGATGGGTTTAACTGATGTCTGGGAAGCTTGGCCCCATACAGTAGCACAATAAGATAAATGGGAAAGTATCATAGCATGAAAAAACAGCAAAGCTGCCTTAACAGGTATATGATGCCTAATCAATTTAAAACAGTTCAGGTTTGTCCGGACAGTCTTACAGAGTTTGTTAATGTGTCTATTGAATTTGAGTCGGGAATCCAGAATAATACCTAAAAATTTAAATTCCTCAACTTCCTCTATTGCTTCTTGATCTAACTTAATAGTACATTTAGCTTTTCCTCTAATTGAGAAGCACATAGATACCGTCTTTTTGACGTTAAGCGTCAGATGATTTTCTTTAAGCCACTGGGCTATACCCTCCATTTCCTTGGTCAGGGTCTCTGCTACTTCAGTTGGTGTCCTAGCTGATGCATAAATAACTGTATCATCAGCATACATCTGGCAGTTGGCTGACAGACAGCATGAAGGCAAGTCATTTATATATAAACTAAAGAGCAGAGGCCCCAAAATGGAGCCTTGTGGAATACCCATTGTGGATTGTAATGATGTTGAGAGTTCGGTATTTATTTTGACCCGTTGCTCTCTATGCTCCAGATATGATGCAAACCAACTGATAGCGTGCTCAGAGATGTTAAAGGTGGAATGTTTATTCAAGAGTATGGTGTGGTTCACGGTGTCAAAGGCCTTTTTTAGGTCTATAAACACAGCTCCCACAACATTACCCTTGTCCAACTTACTTTTAATGTTCTCGGTAAGATAGCAATTAGCCATTTCTGTAGAATACCCTGCTCTAAATCCAAACTGTTTGGAATTAACAAGTGTATTACCTTGAAGATGTTCTACTAACTGTTCTATAATAATTTTCTCTAAAAGTTTGGATAGAGCCGGCAGTATTGAGATTGGCCTATAATTACTTGCTTGGTTCTTTGCACCAGCCTTGAAAATTGGTGTAATGATGGCTTGTTTCCAACTTTGTGGGAATGTGCCCATTCTGATGGAAAGGTTTACAAGGTGGGTTACAGGTTTAATCAAGGCTGAGCAGTGAGTTGTAATAAAGGCAGTGTCCAACCCAAATACATCCTTTGCCTTAGATTTATTTAATGTATTAATGATTGTATATACTTTTTCCTGACCAACCTCCTTAATACGAAAAAGATCTGATTGGTCAGACTTTGTGGTCTGTGATAGGGTTGCTGGATCAAAAGTCCCAGCAAGCTCCTCCACAGACTGAACAAAGAAATTATTAAATTCGTTTGCAATAGCTGAATTGTTAGTGCTGATAACTCCATTCACTTCCAATTCAGCTATTGTTTTTTGTTGACCAGGCTTAAGTTTAGTGAGGCTATTGAGGTGCTTCCAAAGGGATGCACTATTTCCTTCTGATTCCTCTATCAATTGCATAAAATAGGCTGTCTTTGCTTTACGCAGTTCTCTGACTACTGCATTTCTCAATCCTTTAAAGATGAGAGAATCAGTATTAGTTTTGGAAAGCAATGATTTTTTCAGTGCATAGTCTCTTTTTTTCATTAACTGACGAATGTCATTGTTTAGCCATGGTAAAGAGGTTTGTCGTTGCGTACCTTTGAATGTCTTAGTATATTTCTCAATCAGATTTGTGAGGCTTTTCATCAAGGAGTTACAACAATTTTCTAAATCATTCGATAGTAAAACATTATTCCAATCTAAATTATCTAAATCATTTTTAACTTGTTTCAACTTATTTTTAGGGATACCCGAGTTCCCTGATTTACTTTCGTTCGTAAATTTGGGTAAACGCCGTTTAGTGAGTTTCCGTACAACCATGGTCATATTGTGATCAGAGAGCCCTGTTAATAAATTATAGGTTCTGATGATTCTCTGTGGACTATTAGTGACTATCAGATCTATCATAGTTTTACTCGCTCGTGTGATCCTTGTTGGACCTTTAATTATCTGATGAAGACTGTGTTTTGACAACAGTCTCTTTAATTTTTTTCTACGGCTTTTCTCTAGCCAGTTAATATTAAAATCACCAAGAAAAATAGATTCGGTGCGAGTATTTATACATTTGAAAATATTATCTAAATGATCATAAAATGAAACATCGTGTGATGGTGGATTATACAGTACTATAATGTTAAAATTCATTTTAGGGGATAATACAACATTTAAAGCCAAACTTCACTACTCAATGTTCACTACTATGACCTCACTACTCACTACTATGACCTCAATACTCACTACTATGACTTCACTACTTAATGTTCACTACCATGACCTCACTACTCACTACTATGACCTCACTACTATGACTTCACTACTTAATGTTCACTACCATGACCTCACTACTCACTACTATGACCTCACTACTCACTACTATGACTTCACTACTTAATGTTCACTACCATGACCTCACTACTCACTACTATGACCTCACTA
>CM042218.1:730000-735000 GCA_023566465.1 Cottus gobio
ATGTTTCCTCTCTCATATGTTCCCTCTCTCCTGTTCCCTCTCTCCTGTGTTCCCTCTCTCCTATATTCCCTCTCTCATATGTTCCCCCTCTCCTTCCTCCTTCTTTACTTCCTCTTTTCTTTTCCTTCCTCACCTCCTTCCTTTCCTCCATCTGTCTCTTCTCTTCTCCTCCTTTACTCCACATCCTTTCTTACATCCCTGACATCCTACATTACTCTGATCTCTCTCTCTATCGTTTATTCTCGGTCTGAGCTTTTATTCTGATACCTGTCTGCTGATAGGTGTGTGTGTGTGTGTGTGTGTGTGTGTGTGTGTGTGTGTGTGTGTGTGTGTGTGTGTGTGTGTGTGTGTGTGTGTAATTGCTCTAGTTTCTACCCACTGAGTGTCTAACTGCTTTATAATGTCAGTCTGTCAGTCAGAGAGTCAGTGAGGAGGAGAGTGAGTAGACAAGGGACACACACACACAAAACAAATACACACACACACACACAGATACTGACGCTTTGTTGTTTGTTATGTTATGTTTCCCAGGATCCCTTTCAGCTGGCCATCGTGTTGTTATATCAGATGAACACATTAATCTTTGATGGCACTTTGTTGAGATTTTGACCAACAGTTCACAAGTAAATTAAGGATGTAAACACAAGACAAAACAAGCCCGTCGGGTAGAAGGTAGATGGGTAGAAGGTAGATGGGTAGAAGGTAGACGGGAAGAAGGTAGATGGGCAGAAGGTAGACGGTAGACGGGTAGAAGGTAGACGGGAAGAAGGTAGACGGGCAGAAGGTAGACGGGTAGAAGGTAGACGGGAAGAAGGTAGACGGGCAGAAGGTAGACGGGAAGAAGGTAGACGGGTAGAAGGTAGACGGGAAGAAGGTAGACGGGCAGAAGGTAGACGGGTAGAAGGTAGATGGGTAGAAGGTAGACAGGAAGAAGGTAGACGGTAGACTGGTAGAAGGTAGACGGGTAGAAGGTAGATGCATAGACGGTAAACGGGTTTGAAGGTAGACGTTAGATGGGTAGACGGTTGAAGGTAGAAGGTAGACGGTAGAAGGTAGACGGTAGAAGGTAGACGGGAAGAAGGTAGACGGTAGACGGGTAGAAGGTAGACGGGTAGATGGTAGAAGGTAAACGGTAGACAGGTAGAAGGTAGATAGTAGAAGGTAGATGGTAGATGGGTAAACGGGTTTGAAGGTAGACGTTAGATGGGTAGACAGTTGAAGGTAGAAGGTAGACGGTAGAAGGTAGACGGTTGAAGGTAGAAGGTAGACGGTAGATGGGCAGACGGGTTGACGGTAGACGGTAGACGGGTAGAAGGTAGACGGTAGAAGGGTAGAAGGTAGACGGTAGACGGGTAGAAGGTAGACGGTATACGGGTAGAAAGTAGAGGGGTAGACGGTAGATGGTGGACAGGTAGACAGGAGAAGCGTCCCGCTGCACATTAAGAGGCGTTTAAGGACCAGCAGCAGGTTTGCATGGGGAGAACGAGAGGTTCACTGGTTCAGAGTGTTTCCTGTAAAACACAGCGCTGTCAACCTGCACAAAGAATTCATTCACCTTCAGAGAGAAAGCAGCGAATAAGAGACGACAGCACCCTGTGGTTCACACACACAGACACACATTATACACACACACATTATACACACATACAGATAATATACACACACATATATTATTCACATATACCCATTATACACACACACACCCACACACACACACACACACACACACATTAGAGCAGCATTAAAAGGCAGCTGTCATTAAAGCTGTGTGTGTGTGTGTGTGTGTGTGTGTGTGTGTGTGTGTGTGTGTGTGTGTGTGTGTGTGTGTGTGTGTGTGTGCAGCGAGGCTCGGTCCACTCTGGCCCGCAGCATGCTGGGAAAATTTTCAGCTTCCCCGCCGGTTTGAGCCCAAAGCTAGAGAGCTAAATGACAGGGTTGACAGCTCCCGGACGCCCCGCACCGCGAATCCAGCGCTCCCTCAACCTCCTAACACTAACCTGCAATTAACACACTGCGGAGAGGAGGGGGGAGGAGAGGAGGAGAGGAGGAGGAGGATGAAGAAGAAGAGGAAGAAGAGGAGGTGAATGTTGACAGCAGCTGTGATTGTTTTTATTCAGATGAAGAACACAAGATGTTTGTGTTCAGGGTCTTTTCATGAAGACAAAAGACACAACAACACAAAGAGCTCAGGTGTGTGTGTGTGTGTGTGTGTGTGTGTGTGTGTGTGTGTGTGTGTGTGTGTGTGTGTGTGTGTGTGTGTGTGTGTGTGTGTGTGTGTGTGTGTGTGTGTGTGTGTGCGTGTGTGTGTGTGTGTGAAAGAACAGTTGTTTTCATGTCGATTAGGGAAAAAGGTTTTCAGAGCTTCAGGTGACTCAGCTCTCGTGTAGCGTGTTAGCTTAGCATGATGTCGTGGGATCGATGCCCACAAAAGATGGAGAGAGAAAACAGAATGGCTCATTAGGTTGTTAGTTCATGAGGTGACCCCACGACACTCACACACTCACACACACACACACACACACACACACACACACACACACACACACACACCGTGACGAGGACATCATTGACACACATGTTGGAGCTGATCAGCTGACAACACCGTGACTCCTAATGGACGCCGACACAATACACACTCATTAGTGAACACTAACACACCCCTCCCTCTGAGGACACAGCTGTGAGACAGATGGACACATTTCTAGACCCTGAACGCACCACGCACGTGTACACACACACACACACACACACACACACACACACACACACACACAGAGAGAGTCTATAGCAGTGGGGGTGACTGTGGCTCAGTGGTTAGCAAGTCTGACTTTCAATCAGATGGTCGGTGGTTCAAACCCCGGCTCAGCCAGTCCATGTCGTTGTGTCCTTGAACAAGACACTTAACCCTAATTGCTCACCGTTGCTGTGTCTACGGTCTACTGTATATCATGTAAGTCACTTTGGATAAAAGCGTCAGCTAAATGAAATGTATAGCAGCACAAAGAGCAGCTGGTATTTAGTACCTGCTGTAGTGATGTTGGAGGGAGAGAGGAGGAAGAAGAGGAGGAGGTGGAGTAGCAGGTTTTTCATCTTTTAATGAACAAGAATGGTTTTAGAACTGATCTGGAATCGAAGGTCACATGACCATGATGACAGCTTCCTGTTCTCCTGAGGAGGAACCTGTGAGAGAGGAATGATGTCACAACCTCTATGACGACCTGTCACGACCTGTCACGACCTGTCACGACCTCTGTCACGACCTCTGTCATGACCTGTCACAACACGACTTGTCGCGACACGACCTGTCACAACCAGTCACGACCTCTGTCACGACCGGTCACGACCTGTCACGACACGTCACGACCTGTCACGACACGACCTGTCACGACCTATCACAACCTCTGTTATGACCTGTCACGACACGACCTGTCACGACCTGTCACAACCAGTCACGACCTCTGTCACGACCGGTCACGACCTCTGTCACGACACGACCTGTCACGACGTGTCACGACCTCTGTCACGACCGGTCACGACCTGTCACAACCAGTCACGACCTCTGTCACGACCTGTCACGACGTGTCACGACCTCTGTCACGACCTGTCACGACCTTTGTCACGACCTTTGTCACGACCGGTCACGACCTGTCACGACCTGTCACGACCTCTGTCACGACCTGTCACGACCTGTCACGACCTGTCACGACCTTTGTCACGACCTTTGTCACGACCTTTGTCACGACCGGTCACGACCTGTCACGACCTGTCACGACCTCTGTCACGACCTGTCACGACCTTTGTCACGACCTTTGTCACGACCGGTCACGACCGGTCACGACCTGTCACGACGTGTCACGACCTCTGTTATGACCTGTCACAACCTCTGTCACGACCTGTTACGACCTTTGTTACGACCTTCGTAGTCTGCAGGAGGCGCTAATAGGACTTTGTCTTTTCTAGGAATCAGCTTTTTTCTAATCTTTTTCTAATAATCAGAATCTTTATGATCAGCAGGTTACGATCATTGTTATTATTATGATATTATTATGATTATATTATTATGATATTATTATTATGATATTATTATTATGATGTTATTATTATTATTATTATTATGTATTGTTATATTATTATTGTATTATTATTAAATAAAAACATAAAAAAGTCAACATGTCTCCAGCTCTCCATTAGCATGACAGCTGATGTGAGGCTGTTAAAGAGACAAGTGATCCAGACCTGCTGTGTGAACACACACACACACACACTCACACACACACACACACACACACACACACACACACACACACACACACACACTCACACACACTCTCACACACACACACACACTCACACACACACACACACACACGCTCAGATTCAAAACTGCTAATTGAATTTCATGGCCTGTCTTTGTCGCCGACTCGCTACCTTCTGTTACTGTTGTAGAGCTCTCTCTCTCTCTCTCTCTCTCTCTCTCTCTCTCTGTGTGTGTGTGTATAAGGGGGTGGGTTGTCTTCATGAAATAGGTCTTTAGCAACAAATGGCTCTTTTCAGCGGCAGTGTGTGTGTGTGCGTGTGAGTGTGTGTCGGTAATAGACAAGCCAATATACTCCCGACAATAGCCCCCCCCCCCCCCAGATGGAGGATCAAGGTCTTTACAGCCTATGAATTCATTACAGCTGCTTTCTGGCCGAGGAGGCGCACTGCCTCGTCTTTATCGCGCTGAAATGAGCAATAAAAGAGGCTTAAGTGAAGGGGGGGTGGGGGGGGGGGTTAGGGAGACAAGAGAGAAACTTTTGTGGAGGAGGAGAGGGAGAAGAAAGGGAGAGAGTGTGGAGAATGTGGAGAGACGGGTGGTGTTAATCTGCTATCCATCTGCTGCCCCCCCCTCACACACACACACACACACACACACACACACACACACACACACACACACACACACCTTTAAATCGTGGACTAAATGTTTTGAGGTTCTGCAGCAACAACCTGCTGCGTTT
>CM042218.1:742500-822500 GCA_023566465.1 Cottus gobio
GTAGTCCAGGATCCATGCAGTGAGGTGGTGGTCCACCCCGGTCTGCTCCAGCTTGTCCCTCAGAAGCAAAGGCTGGATGGTGTTGAAGGCACTGGAGAAGTCGAAAAACATGACCCTCACAGTGCTTCCAGCCTTTTCCAGGTGAGAGAGGCATCTCTGTAGCAGGTAGATGACGGCGTCATCCACCCCGATGCCAGACTGGTAGGCAAACTGAAGTGGGTCCAGGGATGAGCTCACCAGGGGGCGGAGATGGGCAAGGACCAGCCTCTCCAGGGTCTTCATCAGGTGGGATGTTAATGCCACCGGCCTGTAGCTGTTGAGGTCCTTGGGCCTGTTTCAATTTAAAAAAATGATACTGTATCGTTTCATATGTGTACACCATAGTGACCTCAGAGGTCAGAGGTCATGGAGACAGACACCATAGTGACCTCAGAGGTCAGAGGTCATGGAGACAGACACCATAGTGACCTCAGAGGTCATGGAGACAGACACCACAGTGACCTCAGAGGTCATGGAGACAGACACCACAATGACCTCAGAGGTCATGGAGACAGACACCACAGTGACCTCAGAGGTCAGAGGTCATGGAGACAGACACCACAGTGACCTCAGAGGTCATGGAGACAGACACCATAGTGACCTCAGAGGTCAGAGGTCATGGAGACAGACACCACAGTGACCTCAGAGGTCATGGAGACAGACACCACAATGACCTCAGAGGTCATGGAGACAGACACCACAGTGACCTCAGAGGTCATGGAGACAGACACCACAGTGACCTCAGAGGTCATGGAGACAGACACCACAATGACCTCAGAGGTCATGGAGACAGACACCACAGTGACCTCAGAGGTCAGAGGTCATGGAGACAGACACCACAGTGACCTCAGAGGTCATGGAGACAGACACCACAGTGACCTCAGAGGTCATGGAGACAGACACCATAGTGACTTCAGAGGTCAGAGGTCATGGAGACAGACACCACAGTGACCTCAGAGGTCATGGAGACAGACACCACAGTGACCTCAGAGGTCATGGAGACAGACACCACAGTGACCTCAGAGGTCAGAGGTCATGGAGACAGACACCACAGTGACCTCAGAGATAGACACCACAGTGACCTCAGAGGTCATGGAGACAGACACCATAGTGACTTCAGAGGTCAGAGGTCATGGAGACAGACACCACAGTGACCTCAGAGGTCAGAGGTCATGAAGACCACAGTGACATCAGAGGTCACAGACACCTCAGAGGTCACAGAGACAGTCACCACAGTGACATCACAGAGGTTCTGTTCTGTCCTTCTGTCCCCGGGTTTGGGCTTAAGGTGATTACCCACAATTCATAGCAGTGTCAGGATAAACACGGTAAACAAAGAGACGTGAGAGTTCAGGTTTATGACATTCATCAGAAGCATGAACGTGATCACGTGATACGTTATCCAATAGATAACGTACCACTAGACCTTGTCAGGGGTCAAGGTCTGAGGAGGTCTCTGGTCCTGGACCTCAGTAAACCTTCCTCCTCCTCCTCCTCCTCCTCCTCCTCCTATTTGTTGTTCTTCTTTTTCTCAGAGTTCACTCCGCTCTCCACCTGTGGAGCTGTTCGGAGCACGTGACTGAATGCGGAAGCGGAAACAGAGCATCGAGTTGCCAACAGCTGAGCAGCGACAGAGATCCTCTATGAAGATAAAAGTACCACTCTGTAGTTAAAAAACAAACCCGGTCCGCAGAAACACTCGCCTGATATTAAGTATAAGGACTTAAACGTTAAACCGACTGTTTTACCACATGTTGCCAAGGTGACGGGAGACAACCGGAAACCTCTCGTTGTGAATAAAACAAAGACAAAGCCATTTAAAACCAGAGCAGGCAGCTGATCCATTAACATTTTTTATTGAAGTGTATTTATTTGTTTTCAAGTGTTGGTACTTAACACTTTCTCCTCACAATAACTAATATATTTAGTAATTATATTAATCGTTTTCTCATAATGTGTGACCAGTGAACCCGGTTCCAGAGATTCCACTTCCTTCTGGTCCCGGAAAACCCCGGTCGATGTGAGACCTCTTCTTGCGCTCCGTCACCCCTCTCTGCCGGCAGCCTTGAGCCCCAGTTAGCAGCGCGAGCTAATCCCGCTAACCAGCTAGCGGCTAGCAAGAGTCTGCGTGTGATGGCGGAGCTGCAGGGACAGGCCTCGCTGGGGCAGCCGGGGCTGAAGGCAGACGGGCTGGCCGACGTTCTCCAGAGGGCCCGCCAGGTAATCGCGGCCGCGCGCGCGCGCGTTCCGGGTCGTTTGGCTCGAGCCAAAGCACTTTTTATTCGGATTTTCGCCCGCGCGTTGCTAACTCCCCAACTTGTGGTCGCTCCGCGTGCGCGCGCACACACATACACACATGCACAATGTTAGCATGCTAACTAGCTCGGAAAGCAGTAGGGACTCGGACTTGCGACCGGTTTTGATACACTTTACCCGGTCTGACAGGGCCCGGGTCTTAGTTTAGGGTGAGTTTGTGGAGCTGTCAGCCGGAGGGGGGGAGTGTGGGGGGGGGGAGGAGGAGGAGGAGGAGAGGAGAGGAGGAGGAGGAGGAGGAGGGGGAGGGGGGGAGTGGAGGAACCTGTTGAGACACGGGTCACCTGGGGAGAACAACGAGTCCTTCGTGTCTACGTCGCTGTAATGAGCCTCTGGGGGCGGAGGGGGGCAGGGTGGGGGGTCTCGCTCCACCAGTTAACATAGAGACCCCCCCTCCCCCCAGAGGCTGCTGTTTACTGTAACTTGGTTAACTAGGCTGCAGTTATGCAACGGCCTCAGCGCCATATAGGGAGGAGGTGTGTCTGCTGCCTATGGAGAGACAGACAGGTAGGAGGACAGACGGGTAGGCAGACAGACGGGTGTGTGTGGCTGCACATAGACTGGAGTCCCGGTCTGCTTCCAGGTAGGAAGTGCGTTCAGGTACAGGTGAGTCCTACGATCCAGGAAGTCCAGTTTTGAGTGACAGGTCTGTGAACATGTGACGGTCCTGATCGGATCCAAGAATCCAGACTGTTGTTCGGCCTGTAAAACCCGTCTCAGCTGGTCTGGATGGGGGCGGGGTCAACTCATGAGAGACCCTCTGAACGTGTCTCATCCACAGCCGGATCCACGACACACTTCCCCAAAACCGGGTCCTATTTATGGCTTCAAACGCTGAAGTTAAGGGCCGAGAGAAGGGTCCAGATCTGGACCTGAACAAGGGTCCAGATATAGATCTGAACAAGGGTCCAGATCTAGACCTGAACAAGGGTCTGGATCCGGACCGTGAGAAGGGTCCGAACACTGGAGGTCGGCGATGGCTCCGGTAGGACTCGGGTCCTAAACGACCTCCAGGTCTGCTCGTGGTTTATGTGGATCTTCTGACGGCAGCCATGTTGGAATCAGATCACGGGACCCTTTAATATTTATATATATATTGATGTATATACTGTGGATATATTCCCTTTCTGTGATTTAATCATAATTTCTAGAGCTTTAATACTTTATTTAAATATTATAATCGCGGTGACGCTTCCCTTGATGTAAATGAAGATAACGATGTTCGATAGATGTGAATCTTCATGAGAACTTAATTCTGAAGTGAACCAGCATCATAACACTTATTATATTTAACTTTATAAAAGAAAAACGTCTTTAATGAACTCAAACTGTAGGAGATTAATAATAATACAGATTATAATAATAAAATATCTAAAAATAAACTAAACTCAGGTTTAAGTTTAGTCGTTGTACTTCAGGAATTATTGATTAGTGTTAAAAACTTTGTATTGATTTAAACTTAATGTTTCATGAGGCTTTCTGGTTATTTAAATCATTATTTAATGAGGCCATTAAAATTATTTAAATAATAATTTACGATCATTTGAATTAGTATTTAAATAATGCATGATGATTTAAATAATCGTTTAAATAAGTTATAGCTAAAGTTACACATTAGCCCTTTATGGATAATTAGCATAAGCATCTTTTGAAATGCTTAAAATAATAATCCGTTTCAACAGGATACGTTCAGCTCCAGCGGGAAGCGACCGACACGAAAAGAATCATGAAGTTGTAGTTGTTGAAGGCTGTTTTTGGGGTGTATTTAATATTGATTATATTGATGTTGATGACCTCATCATGTTTATTGATCACATACTGATGTTATGACCTCCTTCAGGACTCCAATGATTTTCTTTCTGTTGATTTACGGATTGATTAATTAATAGTCCAGCCACCATTGTGACGTTTATGACGTGAGTCTGATTGATTGATTGGAGTAACGGATTGCTATTGATCCCTGATCAGTTCTGCCACCCTATCCCCACCGTTTATCATTAACCATCACCCAGTAAATCAGATCACGTGATCAGTAGATCATATCACTATTACATGTGATCATTAGAACATGTGATCGGTAGAACATGTGATCGGTAGAACATGTGATCGGTAGAACATGTGATCGGCAGAACATGTGATCGGTAGAACATATGATCATTAGAACATGTGCCGGTAGATCATGTGATCTGTAGAACATGTGATCGGTAGAACATGTGATCGGTAGAACATGTGATCGGTAGAACATGTGATCATTAGAACATGTGCCGGTAGATCATGTGATCATTAGAACATGTGCCGGTAGAACATGTGATCATTAGAACATGTGCCGGTAGATCATGTGATCGGTAGAACACGTGATCATTAGAACATGTGATCATTAGAAATGTGCCGGTAGATCATGTGATCAGTAGATCATGTGATCAGTAGATCATGTGATCAGTAGATCATGTGATTAGGGCTGCAACTAACGATTATTTTAATAATCGATTAATCTGTCGATTATTTTTTCGATGAATCGGATAAAAAGCATTACTTTCCAACCCTTTATTCAAAAACAGAACTGACGGTGCAAAAATCTTCAGAAAGTGCACAAACCGGTTGCTCCTTGAACATCCCTGAGCTGTTAAAGTAATAATAATAAAAAAATAATGGACTAACACAAACATACACATGTATGCTTTATATCTGCCAAATATATAGGCTTTTATTAAATAAAGTGCACAAAACATTTTGCACAACATTTTGTTTAAAGGGACCTGAGCTGTCAGAACAATAAATAACTTATAAAAAATAAAGAAAAATACTAATCAGAAAACTTAACAGGATTTGTTTGAACGTCAGAACTGGTTCTCTACACTACACTCAGACGCACACACATACAAACACACACTCACAGACGCACACTCTCTCTCTCACTCTCTCTCGACACACTGTTCTTATGAGCTAACGCTAACTTGTCAAGCTAATAACGAGTAAACAGCAGAAAGCTGCTGGAGGGACGTTACGTCATCACTTCAAAACGGAACACAAGCTGCCGACTAGCCGCAGCACCGGAGCCTCAACCGGAAGTGCTCTACTAGCTGCTGTTGAACGGCCTTCCTCCACGATGTGTTTCAGTCAACGTTACGGTCTCAGGTGGTCTCTCCTCGACCTCCACGATGTGTTTCAGTCAACGTTACGGTCTCAGCTGGTCTCTCCTCGACCTCCACGATGTGTTTCAGTCAACGTTACGGTCTCAGCTGGTCTCTCCTCGACCTCCACGATGTGTTTCAGTCAACGTTACGGTCTCAGCTGGTCTCTCCTCGACCTCCACGATGTGTTTCAGTCAACGTTACGGTCTCAGCTGGTCTCTCCTCGACCTCCACGATGTGTTTCAGTCAACGTTACGGTCTCAGCTGGTCTCTCCTCGACCTCCACGATGTGTTTCAGTCAACGTTACGGTCTCAGCTGGTCTCTCCTCGACCTCCACGATGTGTTTCAGTCAACGTTACGGTCTCAGCTGGTCTCTCCTCGACCTCCACTATGTGTTTCAGTCAACGTTACGGTCTCAGCTGGTCTCTCCTCGACCTCCACGATGTGTTTCAGTCAACGTTACGGTCTCAGCTGGTCTCTCCTCTACCTCCACGATGTGTTTCAGTCAACGTTACGGTCTCAGCTGGTCTCTCCTCGACCTCCGCGATGTGTTTCAGTCAACGTTACGGTCTCAGCTGGTCTCTCCTCGACCTCCACGATGTGTTTCAGTCAACGTTACGGTCTCAGCTGGTCTCTCCTCGACCTCCACGATGTGTTTCAGTCAACGTTACGGTCTCAGCTGGTCTCTCCTCTACCTCCACGATGTGTTTCAGTCAACGTTACGGTCTCAGCTGGTCTCTCCTCGACCTCCACGATGTGTTTCAGTCAACGTTACGGTCTCAGCTGGTCTCTCCTTTACCTCCACGATGTGTTTCAGTCAACGTTACGGTCTCAGCTGGTCTCTCCTCGACCTCCACGATGTGTTTCAGTCAACGTTACGGTCTCAGCTGGTCTCTCCTCTACCTCCACGATGTGTTTCAGTCAACGTTACGGTCTCAGCTGGTCATGTGATCATGTAGATCATGTGATCAGTAGAACATGTGATCATTAGAACATGTGCCGGTAGATCATGTGATCAGTAGAACATGTGATCAGTAGAACATGAGATCAGTAAATGGTAACGTTCTCATTAAGCGTTCAGGCTCCGCTCAGTGAAAATTAGTGAAAAATCTCTCTTGACCACCAGAGGGCGACTCCTCTGGTTGTATAGAAGTCTATGCTTCATGTGTTAAAACTGCATTCTCTCTCCTGACCACCAGGGGGCGACTCCTCTGGTTGTATAGAAGTCTATGCTTCATGTGTTAAAGCTGCATTCTCTCTCCTGACCACCAGGGGGCGACTCCTCTGGTTGTATAGAAGTCTATGCTTCATGTGTTAAAGCTGCATTCTCTCTACAGACCATTAAGCAGGCAACGCTTTAGGGGCGGGGCTACACAGTGATTGACAGGTCTCTACCAGAGACGTATACGTCACTCCTAAGTCCACATATTGTCACTTCCTGTTCACTGGTTGCAAAAAAAAAAAATGGCGACGGCCAAAACGCTGAACTAGAGGCTTCACGAACCGAGAGACGTGTTTACGACCTAGAACAGAAGATGTGATGGACAGAATACGTCCCCGATTGGTCGGTCCAGGTGTTGCCGATGTTCCTCTCTGTCTTCAGATGGTGGGTAAGATGGGCGGAGAAGCCATGTCTCACCTCAACAGCTCCTCAGGAAGTGTGGAGCCCTCGCTGTACTACCCCGGACAGAAACGACCAGGAGAGGACGGAGGTGAGGAGGATGGGGGCGGAGTCAACTCATGAGAGACAGACAGGAAGTCAGAGGGTACTGAGAGACAGACAGGAAGTCAGAGGGTACTGAGAGACAGACAGGAAGTCAGAGGGTACTGAGAGACAGACAGGAACTCAGAGGGTACTGAGAGACAGACAGGAACTCAGAGGGTACTGAGAGACAGACAGGAACTCAGAGGGTACTGAGAGACAGACAGGAACTCAGAGGGTACTGAGAGACAGACAGGAAGTCAGAGGGTACTGAGAGACAGACAGGAAGTCAGAGGGTACTGAGAGACAGACAGGAAGTCAGAGGGTACTGAGAGACAGACAGGAAGTCAGAGGGTACTGAGAGACAGACAGGAAGTCAGAGGGTACTGAGAGACAGACAGGAAGTCAGCGGGTACTGAGAGACAGACAGGAAGTCAGCGGGTACTGAGAGACAGACAGGAAGTCAGAGGGTACTGAGAGACAGACAGGAAGTCAGAGGGTACTGAGAGACAGACAGGAAGTCAGAGGGTACTGAGAGACAGACAGGAAGTCAGCGGGTACTGAGAGACAGACACAAAATCAGATAGGAACTGAGAGACAGACAGGAAGTCAGAGGGTACTGAGAGACAGACAGGAAGTCAGAGGGTACTGAGAGACAGACAGGAAGTCAGAGGGTACTGAGAGACAGACAGGAAGTCAGCGGGTACTGAGAGACAGACAGGAAGTCAGAGGGTACTGAGAGACAGACAGGAAGTCAGAGGGTACTGAGAGACAGACAGGAAGTCAGAGGGTACTGAGAGACAGACAGGATTGTCTTCAGGTTTCTCCCCCAGTCCTTCATGTCTAATCTGCGTCTCTGTCTCTCAGTAGGTAACCAGCTAGCAGCCATGGGGCATCAAAGGTAGGATCAGCTGATGTATTGAACACACACACACACACACACACACACAGACACACACACACACACGCGGGTGGTAATGAAACACACATGAGGTTCATATTCCTGTTTGCTAAGCAGCAGTGAGGCTGTAACGTGGATAAGTGTTTATAGATCTGTCCTCATCAACATGATCACTTATTGACTCCCTCTGTGTGATCAGGATGTTAATGTATGTATGTGTGTGTGTGTGTGTGTGTTGCAGCAGGGTAATCACAGAGGATTACAAGGTCCCTGACAGGATGGTCGGCTTCAGTGAGTATGACCTCCGACCTCTCGCTGCTTCCTGCTGCTCGTCCAATCAGAGTCTAGTTGTCCAGGGCAGCTGATATGAAGTCTGGACCGTCAGTTTACCTTCGTTCTTTTTCATCCAGAACTTGACATAGAACGTTCCACCTGTTCTAACACTCCTCACCTGTAACCCCCCAGCCTGAGCTAAAGCTAGCCTAGAACCTTTGACCAGAGCTAGAACCTGAGTTCTCAGCTGTTTAACTCACCTGAGAGCAGTGGTCACCAACCTGTTTAAGCCCCAGATCCCTGACCTCTGCCTTGGTGACAGACTAGATCTACCTATTGAGGCGTTGAGAGAAAAGACTGTCCAGACTGTACTTACAACTTGAGGCTTTTTATTTGGCCTAATTGTAATTGGATGAAATCAAACACTATGGTCCAGCTTTCAAATTGATGTGACCAAGAACTTAATAACTTAACTTAAATTAACTTAATTTCAGTTCAACATAAAAAATAAATTATTTGTTAACTGCACACAATATGAACAAGAAAAAACACATTTGCAATGAGCAGCTGGATGAACTACCAATATGTTGTATTGATCAACTGAAGTTACAGCACAACACTGACAACATGCTCAGTCAGTGAACTAAAGTAAGTTCAGCTCTGTGTCCCATCACAATGCCATCAGAACACGGTCTGTGACTGAACACTGTCTGTGACTGAACACTGTCTGTGACTGAACACTGTCTGTGACTGAACACTGTCTGTGACTGAACACGGTCTGTGACTGAACACGGTCTGTGACTGAACACGGTCTGTGACTGAACACGGTCTGTGACTGAACACGGTCTGTGACTGAACACGGTCTGTGACTGAACACTGTCTGTGACTGAACTCTGTCTGTGACTGAACTCTGTCTGTGACTGAACTCTGTCTGTGACTGAACTCTGTCTGTGACTGAACTCTGTCTGTGACTGAACTCTGTCTGTGACTGAACTCTGTCTGTGACTGAACTCTGTCTGTGACTGAACTCTGTCTGTGACTGAACACTGTGACTGAACACTGTCTGTGACTGAACACTGTCTGTGACTGAACACGGCCTGTGACTGAACACGGCCTGTGACTGAACACGGCCTGTGACTGAACACGGCCTGTGACCGAACACTGTCTGTGACCGAACACTGTCTGTGACCGAACACTGTCTGAACACTGTCTGTGACCGAACACTGTCTGAACACTGTCTGTGACTGAACACTGTCTGTGACTGAACACTGTCTGTGACTGAACACTGTCTGTGACTGAACACTGTCTGTGACTGAACACTGTCTGTGACTGAACACTGTCTGTGACTGAACACTGTCTGTGACTGAACACTGTGACTGAACACTGTGACTGAACACTGTGACTGAACACTGTGACTGAACACTGTGACTGAACACTGTGACTGAACACTGTCTGTGACTGAACACTGTCTGTGACTGAACACTGTCTGTGACTGAACACTGTCTGTGACTGAACACTGTCTGTGACTGAACACTGTCTGTGACTGAACACTGTCTGTGACTGAACACTGTCTGTGACTGAACACTGTCTGTGACTGAACACTGTGACTGAACACTGTCTGTGACTGAACACTGTGACTGAACACTGACTCTGACTGAACACTGTGACTGAACACTGACTCTGACTGAACACTGACTCTGACTGAACACTGACTCTGACTGAACACTGACTCTGACTGAACACTGACTCTGACTGAACACTGTCTGTGACTGAACACTGACTCTGACTGAACACTGTCTGTGACTGAACACTGTCTGTGACTGAACACTGTCTGTGACTGAACACTGTGACTGAACACTGTGACTGAACACTGTGATGTGACTGAACACTGTGACTGAACACTGTGACTGAACACTGACTATGACTGAACACTGACTGAACACGGTCTGTGACTGAACACGGTCTGTGAGCCTTGTAGTTCAGCTCATAAGCACAGATAGCCGGTCTGTGAGGTGTCTGTCAGTAAGCCGCTTTCTGTACTTTGATTTGGTTGTTTTCAGGCGTAATGGCCTCATTCTCTAGCGCTCCTGAACGCAGCATTAGGAAGACATTTCTTCTGAACTCCACTTAACATGGTTTTCGGGACAAATTTGAAAGTTTTCTCATCTGAAGTTGCTTTCGCACTGCCTGTGGAGTCCGTGATTGTGCACACGTCTCTTCAGTTGCCTGCCCTTATAAGGAGCTGGGGGGGCGTTTCTGTATGCAAATCCAGGTGCACGAGAACGCAACCTGAGTTCTCTCAGCTGTTTAAAACTCTCCTTAGAACCTTTAACCTGAGCTAGAACGTCTCTTTCCTCCTCTAATCTGGAACATTTGTATCTTCTCATCTCAAAACTAAGCTAGAACCTTCATGTCCCATTTAACCTTTGTATCTGAGCTAGAACCTTTAAATTGAATGGGAACCTTTTTAACAACCATAAACCTTTTCAGCAGAGCGAAATCTTTTATCTGAGCTAGAACATGCCACCTTACCCTGAACACTTATTAGGGTAGAACCGTCCCCCTGACCCAGAACCTTCTTCTCACTGATCCTTCCCGCTGGGCCTCAGGTAATGAGTGTGCTCTTGTCCTCAGTTATTGGAAGAGGAGGTGAGCAGATCACCAGGATCCAGTTGGAGTCCGGCTGCAAGATCCAGATTGCTGCTGGTGAGTGTTGAGAAGCATTGAAGCCAGCGTCGGTTCTCCTGAAGTTCTGCTTCTCTGATTGGTCGCTCGTTTAAATTCTCTTGGCCTTCACAAATGGGTGGAGTGACGAAGAAACACCAAAATGCAAAATATTAGCCTGTGAATATTTAGCATCAAAATACCTCTTAGTTAAAGTGTGTGTCTCTGCTCAGACAGCGGAGGTCTGATGGAGCGGCCATGTTCCCTGACCGGCACTCCAGAGAGCATCGAGTGAGTTTCTAACCCTCCACCTCCCAATAACATCAGCTGCTTCCCTCCTGCTGCTGCTCACTCTCTGTGTGTGTGTGTGTGTGTGTGTGTGTGTGTGTGTGTGTGTGTGTGTGTGTGTGTGTGTGTGTGTGTGTGTGTGTGTGTGTGTGTGTGTGTGTGTGTGTGTGTGTGTGTGTGTGTGTGTGTGTGTGTGTGTGTGTGTGTGTGTGTGTGTGTGTGTGTGTGTGTGTGTGTGTGTGTGTGTGTGTGTGTGTGTGTGTGTGTGTGTGTGTGTGTGTGTGTGTGTGTGTGTGTGTGTGTGTGTAGGCAGGCGAAGCGTCTGCTGATCCAGATCGTGGATCGCTGCAGAAACGGTCCGGGTTTCCATGGCGACGGGGAAGGCGGAGCCTCCGTGCAGGAGATGCTGATCCCGGCCAGCAAGGTGGGGCTGGTGATTGGCCGAGGAGGAGACACCATCAAACAGCTGCAGGTAATGTGATTGCCTGACACTGCAGAGTCCCGCCTCCTCCACGTCTTTGACGCATGCTGCTGTTGTGTGTCAGGAGCGAGCGGGGGTGAAGATGATGATGATCCAGGACGGTCCGATGCCGACGGGAGCCGACAAACCTCTCCGCATCTCCGGAGACCCGTACAAAGTGCAGGTAAACGCACACATGTTCAGAGAGGTCACGCCCTCAACGCAGGTTAACAGTTTTAAATGGGAAAAGAGACATATTTGACCCTCCTCTCTTGTTTTCTCCTGCTACTGCAGGCAGCAAGGGAGTTGGTGCTGGAGGTGATCCGGGAGAAGGACGGAGACTTCCGGTCGGGACGCAACGACTTCAGCGCCCGTCTGGGAGGAGCCAGCCTGGACGTACGCACACTGTTAGCATCTGTTAGCAGCTAGAATCTGTATCTAGACTCTGTTGGCAGCTGGCCTCTGTTGGCAGCTGGCCTCTGTTGGCAGCTAGCCTCTTTGGCAGCTAGCCTCTGTTAGCAGCTAACCTCTTTGGCAGCTAGCCTCTGTTAGCAGCTAACCTCTGTTAGCTGGCCTCTGTTGGCAGCTAGCCTCTTTGGCAGCTAGCCTCTGTTAGCAGCTAACCTCTGTTAGCTGGCCTCTGTTAGCAGCTGGCCTCTGTTGGAAGCTAGCCTCTGTTAGCAGCTAGCCTGTTGGAGAGCGTCCGTCCGAACCACTATTTAAAGGTACATTCATGTCTAGTCCGTCTCTCTGCAGGTTCCAGTCCCCAGGTTCGCTGTCGGCATCGTGATTGGCAGGAACGGAGAAATGATCAAGAAGATCCAGAATGATGCCGGAGTCCGAATCCAGTTTAAAGCAGGTCTGTTTACACCAGGAAATTCAGTGCGAACGGGTCAGTTAACGTCCCTTTAATCCAGTTTAAATTTATTATAATCCTGTTAAAACTTTAGTTTGTCTACACAAATTCAATCCAGATTAAACCAGTCTGTTAATGGAGTTCTTTCAGATTATATACCTTTGACCTCTGGGTTCCTCCAGATGACGGCATCAGTCCAGAGCGTGTTGCCATGGTGATGGGTCAGCCAGACCGCTGCCAGCATGCTGTTCACCTCATCAACGAGCTCATCCAGACCGCACAGGTAACTCACTTTCTCTCTCACTCTCTGACGCGTCTACACTGAACTGTGACCATGTCCTCAGAACTCTGTTTCCTTTGTTTTCGTAGGAGCGTGATGGTTTCGGCTCGGCCCTGCGGAGCGGCAGGGTCAGAGGTCGTGGGGATTGGACCATGGGGTCACCTGGTCCGCTACAGGAAGTGACCTACACCATCCCGGCTGACAAGTGTGGCCTGGTCATCGGCAAAGGTAGAAGAAGAAATCTGCTCTCTCACCAGCATGATGACGTTGACAAAGGGTTGATTCAATATTTAAATATTAAAATGTTATAAAAGTTAAGGACCGTATAGGAGGAGGTAAAGGAACGTTTAGGAGGAGGTAACGGAACATATAGGAGGAGGTAAAGGAACGTATAGGAGGAGGTAACGGAACATATAGGAGGAGGTAAAGGAACGTTTAGGAGGAGGTAACGGAACGTTTAGGAGGAGGTAACGGAACGTTTAGGAGGAGTTAACGGAACGTTTAGGAGGAGTTAACGGAACGTATAGGAGGAGGTAACGGAACGTTTAGGAGGAGGTAAAGGAACGTATAGGAGGTGGTAAAGGAACGTTTAGGAGGAGTTAACGGAACGTATAGGAGGGAGGTAAAGGAACGTATAGGAGGGAGGTAAAGGAACGTATAGGAGGAGGTAACGGAACATATAGGAGGAGGTAACGGAACGTTTAGGAGGAGGTAAAGGAACGTTTAGGAGGAGGTAACGGAACATATAGGAGGAGGTAAAGGAACATATAGGAGGTAACGGAACGTTTAGGAGGAGGTAAAGGAACGTTTAGGAGGAGGTAACGGAACATATAGGAGGAGGTAAAGGAACATATAGGAGGTGGTAAAGGAACGTTTAGGAGGAGGTAAAGGAACGTATAGGAGGAGGTAAAGGAACGTATAGGAGGTGGTAAAGGAACGTATAGGAGGTAAAGGAACGTTTAGGAGGAGGTAACGGAACATATAGGAGGAGGTAACGGAACATATAGGAGGAGGTAAAGGAACATATAGGAGGAGGTAAAGGAACGTATAGGAGGAGGTAAAGGAACATATTGGAGGAGGTAAAGGAACGTATAGGAGGTGGTAAAGGAACATATAGGAGGAGGTAAAGGAACGTATAGGAGGAGGTAAAGGAACGTATAGGAGGAGGTAAAGGAACGTATAGGAGGAGGTAAAGGAACGTATAGTAGGTAAAGGAATGTATAGGAGGAGGTAAAGGAACGTATAGTAGGTAAAGGAACGTATTATGTGTGTGTGTGTGTGTGTGTGTGTGTGTATGTATGTATGTATGTATGTATGTATATATGTATGTATGTATGTATATATATCACACTTCCTATTAAACCACAAACATATTCCTGAAGCTGAGAACTCGAGTGCTAGAACCCCAAAAGAAAATCGTGTGTGTGTGTGTGTGTGTGTGTGTGTGTGTGTGTGTGTGTGTGTGTGTGTGTGTGTGTGTGTGTGTGTGTGTGTGTGTGTGTGTGTGTGTGTGTGTGTGTGTGTGTGTGTGTGTGTGTGTGTGTGTGTGTGTGTGTGTGTGTGTGTGTGTGTGTGTGTGTGTGTGTGTGTGTGTGTGTGTGTGTGTGTGTGTGTGTGTGTGTGTGTGTGTGTGTGTGTGTGTGTGGATCAAGAGGGTTGAGCTTCCAAAATAAAAGCACCAAGAATAAAGAAATGTCAAGCACTCGATGTTTAGGCAGCATATGGTGCGTCTGGTGCTCTATTGTTAGTCAGGACTCTATTGTATCTGCTGTGTACTCAAACCTGTCAGTAAATTACATTTTAATTTACTGCAGTTAAAATGGAAATTTAACTTTAAATAATAATAATCATTTTTAATAATTTAAGTTATTAATGTTTGGAGTCATTTAACTTTTCACTGTTAAATGTTTGATAAATATATAAATATCAGAACAAACGTTTTTCTAAACAAAGGAAACGGGAATAAAACCAATAAATGTCATGAAGTCTGAACTATGGAGATTTATTCAGAGCTCTGCTCTCGTTCTCCTAAAAGCTCCTGAACGCCTCATTTGGGTAACAAAGGGTTAATGAGCTCGGGGGGGGGGGGCGGGGGGGGGAGGCGGGGGCGGGGGGGGGGGGGGGGGGGGGGGGGGGGTCTGCAGCACCATGTGTACAAGCACCTGTCTGCAGCACCCTGTGTACAAATACCTGCAGCACCATGTGTACAAGTACCTGCAGCACCATGTGCACAGGTACCTGCAGCACCATGTGCACAGGTACCTGCAGCACCATGTGCACAGGTACCTGCAGCACCATGTGTACAAGTACCTGCAGCACCATGTGTACAAGTACCTGCAGCACCATGTGCACAGGTACCTGCAGCACCATGTGTACAAGTACCTGCAGCACCATGTGTACAAGTACCTGCAGCACCATGTGTACAAGTACCTGCAGCACCATGTGTACAAGTACCTGCAGCACCATGTGTACAAGTACCTGCAGCACCATGTGTACAAGTACCTGCAGCACCATGTGTACAGGTACCTGCAGCACCATGTGCACAGGTACCTGCAGCACCATGTGTACAAGTACCTGCAGCACCATGTGTACAAGTACCTGCAGCACCATGTGTACAAGTACCTGCAGCACCATGTGCACAGGTACCTGCAGCACCATGTGTACAAGTACCTGCAGCACCATGTGTACAAGTACCTGCAGCACCATGTGTACAAGTACCTGCAGCACCATGTGTACAAGTACCTGCAGCACCACGTGCACAAGTACCTGCAGCACCATGTGCACAGGTACCTGCAGCACCATGTGCACAGGTACCTGCAGCACCATGTGCACAGGTACCTGCAGCACCATGTGTACCTGTGTCTGCAGCACCATGTGTACCTGTGTCTGCAGCACCATGTGTACCTGTGTCTGCAGGAGGAGAAACCATCAAGAGCATCAACCAGCAGTCCGGGGCCCACGTGGAGCTGCAGAGGAACCCCCCCCCCTCCACCGACCCCAACACCCGGGTCTTCACCATCCGGGGCACCGCCCAGCAGATGGACCTGGCCCGCCAGCTCATAGACGACAAGATCGGGGTACGGAAACAAGCGCTCCTCCCTCGTACCATTTAATGAGTCATTGAATAATAATCAGGTTTATTCTCATGGAGTCTGCTCTGCATTCAGTATAGATATTATTATTAATTATGACTTCAAGGCTGCTTTTATTGTCTTCTATTGTCAGGGAACTGTTGCACGTCGCAAAAATACACAAAATTAATCGAACGCAATATTCACACAAAAACTCAAAAAACCTGCAATTTAATTTAAGGGACAGAAAGAAATGTGACCCACAAACATGAAGGGCTGAGGATTTAAGGTGGAATGGGAGATGATGCTGTGAGGATTTAAGGTGGAATGTTCCAACAGAATAAATGTGTCTGGTCTTCAGGGTTCGGGGATCATGAGTAACGGAGGTTTTGGATTCAGTCCCTTCACTCAGGGACCTGCTGCACACCAGAAGTAAGTTATTGATCTGATTGTGACGATGATGAAGACCAGGGAACAGAAGGAAACCAGAATTGCAGCAGAGATGTCTTCTCCACACTAAAAGTGTGTGTGTGTGTGTGTGTGTGTGTGTGTGTGTGTGTGTGTGTGTGTGTGTGTGTGTGTGTGTGTGTGTGTGTGTGTGTGTGTGTGTGTGTGTGTGTGTGTGTGTGTGTGTGTGTGTGTGTGTGTGTGTGTGTGTGTGTGTGTGTGTGTGTGTGTGTGTGTGTAGCTGTGGCAGCGGTCAGACCTTCCTGACTGGCGTTTGGGGAAACACCTACCAGACCAGCTGGCAGAACCCTGGACAACAAGACCCTGGTAGGTAACACACACACAACAAAGAGCTGCATGAATCATAGAAGTGTGTGTGGCATCAGACTCACTCTGTTCTGTCTGCAGGTCAACAGAACCAACCTCAGAGCCTGATGGCCGACTACAGTAAAGCCTGGGAGGACTACTACAAGAAGCAGAGTATGTCTGTCCTTCTGCCTGTCTGTCTCTGTCCTCCTGTCTGTCTGTCTGTCCTCCTGTCTGCTCCTCCAGTAACTAAACAGTGTAGATGACCTCATGTCTTCGTGTCCTCATGTCCTCGTACCCTTGTGTCCTCATGTCCTCGTACCCTTGTGTCCTCGTACCCTTGTGTCCTCGTACCCTTGTGTCCTCGTACCCTTGGTGTCCTCGTACCCTTGGTGTCCTCGTACCCTTGGTGTCCTCGTACCCTTGGTGTCCTCGTACCCTTGGTGTCCTCGTACCCTTGGTGTCCTCGTACCCTTGGTGTCCTCGTACCCTTGGTGTCTTCGTACCCTTGGTGTCTTCGTACCCTTGGTGTCTTCGTACCCTTGGTGTCTTCGTACCCTTGGTGTCTTCGTACCCTTGTGTCCTCGTACCCTTGTGTCCTCGTACCCTTGTGTCCTCGTACCCTTGGTGTCCTCGTACCCTTGGTGTACAAGGGTGTCCTCGTACCCTTGGTGTCCTCGTACCCTTGGTGTCCTCGTACCCTTGGTGTCCTCGTACCCTTGGTGTCTTCGTACCCTTGGTGTCTTCGTACCCTTGGTGTCTTCGTACCCTTGGTGTCTTCGTACCCTTGGTGTCTTCGTACCCTTGGTGTCTTCGTACCCTTGGTGTCTTCGTACCCTTGGTGTCTTCGTACCCTTGGTGTCTTCGTACCCTTGGTGTCTTCGTACCCTTGGTGTCCTCGTACCCTTGGTGTCCTCGTACCCTTGGTGTCCTCGTACCCTTGGTGTCCTCGTACCCTTGGTGTCCTCGTACCCTTGGTGTCCTCGTACCCTTGGTGTCCTCGTACCCTTGTGTCCTCGTACCCTTGTGTCCTCGTACCCTTGTGTCCTCGTACCCTTGTGTCCTCGTACCCTTGGTGTCCTCGTACCCTTGGTGTCCTCGTACCCTTGGTGTCCTCGTACCCTTGGTGTCCTCGTACCCTTGGTGTCCTCGTACCCTTGGTGTCCTCGTACCCTTGGTGTCCTCGTACCCTTGTGTCCTCATGTCCTTGTACCCTTATGTCCTTGTACCCTTATGTCCTTGTGTCATGTCCTCGTACCCTCATGTCCTCGTGTCATGTCCTCGTACCCTTGTGTCCTCGTACCCTTGTGTCCTCGTACCCTTGTGTCCTCGTACCCTTGTGTCCTCATGTCCTCGTGCCCTCTGTCTGCAGGTCAGTCGTCTCAGCAGAGTTCGGTGCCAGACTACACTGCAGCGTTAGCAGAATACTACAGACAGCAGCAGCCCTACCTGTGGAACGCCGCCCAGATACAGGTAACACGCAGTACCTGCACCTGTTCTTCACCTCTACTTCACCTGTTCTTCACCTCTACTTCACCTGTTCTTCACCTCTACTTCACATGTTCTTCACCTCTACTTCACATGTTCTTCACCTCTACTTCACCTCTTCTTCACCTGTTCTTCACATGTTCTTCACCTCTACTTCACCTCTTCTTCACCTGTTCTTCACCTCTTCTTCACCTGTTCTTCACCTCTACTTCACCTGTTCTTCCTCTCTACTTCACCTGTTCTTCACCTCTACTTCACCTGTTCTTCACCTCTACTTCACCTGTTCTTCTCCTGTACTTCACCTCTACTTCACCTATATATAATATATATATATATATGTTATATATTATATATATAATCCCGTGAAATTGGGCGTAATGTTTGTCACTGCATTTTATTTAAATGATCGTAAATACAGATAATACGTTTACAGTGAATTCAAAGTTGTATAAATGTCTGTGTTCAAAATGTATAATGACGTTTTCTTTATGATCCTACACGACATGTATAATCTTTCATTCGACTCCTCGGCTGCCACAACGTCTAAACAGAACGAGGAAGAACAATGATGTCATTTCCTGTCTCTTCAGGATCACTAGAGGCTCCTCCTGGCTCCTGGGTCGGTCTTCCACGGCAACCGAATCGGGGTTTCCTAGCACCGCTCTGCCGCTTCCTCCTTCTTTTGTAGAGAAAAACTAAGGATTAACTGAAAAAATCACGAACTCTTTTCTTTTCTGTTTTTTAACCTTACAAAGTTGATATTTTGTCGGGCAGATTTTTTTGGACTAGCCTCTGGTCTCTCCACAAGTGTAGACCTGGTTTTTCTTTTTGTTTTATTTTTTATCAAACTTGAACTTAAAGATGTATCAGTGTGGCTTTGAACAAGAAAAATACAGTATAATCTATATTTTGTCTAGTTTTATTTTCCAATAAGAAAACGGTATAAGGCTTAGCAGTCTTGAGTAAGAAAATCAGATATTATTATTGTTTTTGTTTATGATAATGTTTTAAAGCATGCGTCAGATTTGTGTTGACTCAGTTATTTTTTTTATTTTATTGTTTTGGCATAGAAATATTTTAATAGTGTCAGATGGAAATTTAATGTTTTACCGTCAGAGACAAAAAAATGTTTTTGTACTAAATTCGTGCTCGCTGGGTCCGTTCGTTCTCGGTCTAATTTTACCTGTTCAGTCGCCATCTTGTTTTCCTTTGGTTGGATGATAGTTCTTATCCTGTATCTCTAGAGTGACTCTTTAGTTTTTATGATGTACTGACGAATAAATGAGAATTTATATTGCGTTGTCTAAAGCCAGATCTCTCTGTGGTCGAACCGTTTGTCCTCCGGGATTCAAACCTCCGGCCCACGCCACGTTACTCAGCTCTCATTACTCAAAGGGGGGGAAATTACTATTTTCTTACAAAGTGAAACATTATTGTTGTCGTCGTAACTTTAGTTCTGCGTTTCTACTTTTGCTGATTTGTTTGTAGAAGAAGAGTTCGAAGCGGATCAATGAAGTTATCGACTCTATTAGCAATGTATTGGCTAAACTGGCTCGTTGGCTAAACGTGCAAGTTAGCAAAAAGATGTGCGTTACCTCAACTGTGTGTTAGCGAATGTGGTGAATGTTTGTTAGCTGGAGATGTTGTTGTTTGCGTTGGCCGTTTGCCTTCGCTGAGCGGACTGAGTTAGCTTTTACTGAAAATGCGCGTTACAATTTTTCAGGTTTTATTTTTTATATTGTGAATGTCTCCCATTAAAAAAATAAAAATAATTATAAATATAATTTTCAGCAGACTATTGAAATAAACGTCTCCAAAGAAGCATTGAAATAAAACCCAATACACATGAATAGAATCCACGCTCATTTTAGCTGCTAACAAACTGCCACCTGCTATAACTACCCGGCTAGCGGAGGGAGCTTCTGTCAGCCGCTCGGCTTCAGTAACGTGTCCAACTTCCCAAATTCTTCCAGATTCTTCCAACGTGAATGTATGCGTTTATTTGCGTTAGCCGTTTGCGTTAGCTTAGCTGTATGATTACTGAACGTGTGTTACACATTTTTGTTGTTAAATTAAAGTGGAGGCTGTTTCTGGCATTACGATCTAAATTAAATAAACAGGAATAGAAGCCACAAACATAACTATGTGAAACAATTGTTGGCACAATAGCTTCTTTAGGCTTCATGTTATCTTTTGTAACTACCCGGCTAGCGAAGGGAGCCACAACTTTCAGTAACGTGTCCAAGTTTCCAAATTACGCCATTAGCATTAGCCGAACCTTTGTTAGCTAAGTTGTTATATGTTAGCTAAGCTGTTATTCTATGGCTGAGCTCGCTTGCGTTAGCTGCTGTGTGCTTATGGCTGGATTCTGTTTCTCGAACATTCACGATTGCCATTAACGAACATGTAAGTTAGCATTTTTGATCTCCCGTTAGCTTGTGTAATGCGCATGGTTTTGATTTTGACTTTAAATTTCGCCCTCCTTTGCATAAATCCAGCGAGGCGTTTGTGTTCCTTCGTTGAAGGGTGATTCCGGCCGCGTGTGCGTGTGTGCGTGCGTGTGTGCGCGTGTGCGTGTGTGTGTGTGTTGGGCGTTAGCTCGCCATGTGTCGGACCACAGAGAGGTTTGTCTTGCTTTGAGAGATCTGGCGTCTGAGCTAAATATTGAATCAGTGGTTCTGCTACTTGTATGTGTGATGATGACGATAATAATGACGACGATAATGAGTTCTCCTGTACAGGGTTCTATTTAAATCTCTTTATCCAGTTTTGAGTATTCAGTTTGTCGATAATATGGTTTGTGTAAATTTCCACTTCCTGGCGGGTGCTCTCCAGTTAAAATGTACTTTGTTCTCCTGTTAAAATGATTTTGTTTAATTCACATGTCTAACAAAGCAAAGAGAAGCTGAGTGTTATTTCCTCAAGACTGCTAGGCTACCTGTCTCTCTCTCTCTCCTGTCTGTCTTCGTCTGTCCGGGCGTCGGCACGTTCAATAAGTTGTTGGGATTCGTGATGATGGTTATTGTGTCTCCACCGGAGCCCGTGATCACGGGATTGATCCCGCGGCTCGTTAGCGTGGCGGCTCCCGGACGAGGACGGCCGTAGTGAGCGGGTTCGACTCCCGAAACATAACTGAACGAGCAGCGGAGTGGACGGCGACTCGGCGTCGGGTCAGAACCAGTAAGCTACTGGGACACCGACGCCCCCGTCGGGTCAGAACCAGTAAGCTACTGGGACACCGAGGCCCCCGTCGGGTCAGAACCAGTAAGCTACTGGGACACCGACGCCCCCGTCGGGTCAGAACCAGTAAGCTACTGGGACACCGACGCCCCCGTCCACTCCGCTAGCTCCCGCTAGTCCCGAGCCCTGAACGGGGACGGGAGCCTTTTTGGTTTCTGTTGTTTTCTAACTGTAACCTGCAGATTTTTCTATTAGATTCTATCGACCGATAAGAGTTGTGTATGAACCCGAGCCCCGAGACTGTCGGTGGCCGAGGAAGAGGAAGATGATGAAGATGTTGATGATTAACATGAGGGCTAATAAACAGGCTCATTCTTTCTGACTGGCTGTGTTTTTATGGATCCGCTTCACGGAAGTCGAGGACATGAAACGGGATTAAGACGCATTAAAATCAGCTGACATGTAAATTAGTTTTCATCCAACGACGACGTGAAGCTGTAGCCTCAAGTTTGTTTTAGCTATTTTAAGGTCACAAACACAAAAGTCAGTAAATCAGACTTTACCTGAATTAAACCAGACTTTAGCCGGAATAAATCAGACTATAGCTGAATTAAAATGGATTTTAACCGGATTAAGTCGGATGTTAGCTATTAAATCAAACTTCTGTTGTCTAGAGATGTTGATGTCTGGCTTGTTTAATCTGAACAGAGTCCTCTCTTTATGCTAACTTATGCTAAGCATGTGCCCTAAATGTCACTTCAATACCATCAGCTTCTTTGTCTGTTTCCCAGAGTTCACCAAACATTCCATATTTACAAAGTCCTAAATATGGATTACAGCTTTTTTTTTTTTAACGTTCGATACTTAATGTCTTTTTCAATAAAACTTTATTGAATGATGAGAACAAACTGAGGGATCCTATAGACGTGGACTAGTGGAGCCGAGAGACATGGAAGTGAAACAGGAAGTCACTAATGACTCATCACTTCTGTGTTGAATTAAATACACGAAAACTATTCCCCATGTACCCATTGAGACATGCACGCATGCACACACTCACATACACACACACACTCACATACACACACACACACACACACACTCACATACACACACACACACACACACACATACACACAAACAGCATCTCTTCACGTCCTGAAATGAAAAGTGGGATTTATCATTTATTCATGTTCCCAGAGCAGAGACAGATGGTCTGACGGAAGGTGTGATGTCATCTGTCATTAAGACATTACTGTAATCACACACACACACACACACACACACACTCACACTGACAAACCTCCAGGGATCAATGAAGCGCCTCTTCTCTTGTTCAGGCCTCGAACATGAACTCTTTAGTGTGAGCTCTCTCCTCCGGACAGGTGGTCTGGTTCCCTCACAGAGGTTCTGGTTCCCTTACAAAGGTTCTGGTTCCCTCGTACGTTCTGGTTACCTCGCGTGTGGTCTGGTTCCCTCAGGGGTCCTGGTTCCCTCACAGGCGTTCTGGTTCCCTCACAGGCGTTCTGGTTCCCTCACAGGCGGTCTGGTTCCCTCACAGGTGGTCTGGTTCCCTCATACGTTCTGGTTCCCTCACAGGTGGTCTGGTTCCCTTACAGGTGACACTCAGCTGCTCGAAGACCTGAAGCTTCATCTTGAGAAAAAGATTCTTTAATTCCAGAAATGATTTAGTGTAAGCCAACTGTTGCATCAGCGGTCTCAGGTGATCTGGTCTCAGGTGATCTGGTTTCAGGCGGTCCGGCCTCAGGCGGTCCGGCCTCAGGCTGTCCGGCCTCAGATACTTGGATCCCAGATCGGCGCCGGACTTCTGTGAGCTCAGTCTTATTATTATTATTATTATTGGTTTTCTGTTTTTTCTTTGGACACTTCAGAGTAAATGAGCATAATAATTAGGAGAGGAAGAGGAGGAAGAGGTGGACCTTTATTGTGAAAGAGACGTGAGATGAAGGGTTGAAGAGAAAGGTAGGTGTGTGTGTGTGTGTGTGTGTGTGTGTGTGTGTGTGTGTGTGTGTGTGTGTGTGTGTGTGTGTGTGTGTGTGTGTGTGTGTGTGTGTGTGTGTGTGTGTGTGTGTGTGTGTGTGTGTGTGTGTGTGTGTGTGTGTGTGTGTGTGTGTGTGTGTGTGTGTGTGTGTGTGTGTGTGTGTGTGTGTGTGTGTGTGTGTGTGTGTGCGCGTGCGTGCGCGCGCGCGCGTGTGTGCGCTCTGTAAGTACAGATGTGTGGTTCAGACCTGATTAAACATTAAAGTGGTGATCTGGATCCAGTCCAAATGTTTCCCATGATGCAACAGGAGCAATAAAACTCCATCAACAGGAAGTCTGAGGACGCTGATGCTCATTCCTATAATATATAAATAACTCTCGTCATATTATTTAAGCACAATTATTATTATGTTAATATTAAAAACATCTGAAGGCTAAATTAACATGTTCTGTTTTAACTTGTATCTAAACAGACTAAATAATTATAAATACATATATAAGTTAAACACTTATATAAGTAAAATACATATATAAGTTAAAAATATATATAGACGTTAAATACATATAGATTACATTTAGCTGACGCTTTTATCCAAAGCAACTTACATGATATACAGTAGACCGTAGACACAGCAACGGTGAGCAATGAGGGTTAAGTGTCTTGCTCAAGGACACAACGACATGGACTGGCTGAGCCGGGGATCGAACCACCGACCCTCTGATTGAAAGACTGACTTGCTAACCACTGAGCCACAGTCGCCCCATACATATATACGTTACATACATAAATAACTTAAACATAAGTTAAATACATCTATCTGTCAAATAAATCCATCCATTATCTGAACCGCTTATCCTCTTTAGGGTCGCGGGGCACTGGATCCGATCCCAGCTGTCATTGGGCGAAGGCAGGGTACACCCTGGATAAGTCTCCAGTCTATCCAGGGCTCACATATAGACAGACAACCATTCACACCTATGGGCAATTTAGAGTCCAATTAACCTAACATGCATGTCTTTGGACTGTGGGAGGAAGCCGGAGAACCCGGAGAGAACCCACGCTGACACGGGGAGAACATGCAAACTCCACACAGAAGGCCCGCCCAGACCGGGATCTGAACCCCGGCCCCTTTTGCTGTGAGGCGACAGTGCTAGCCACTACGCCACCGTGCAGCCTTGTCAAATACATATATAAGTCAAATACATACATGTTTAATACATATATATGTTTAATACATGTATAAGTTAAATACATTTATATGTAGAATACATATATAAGTTAAATACATATATACGTTAAATGCATATATAATTTAAACATATATGTATATGTTAAATACATATATAAGTTAAACATATATGTATATGTTAAATACATATATAAGTTAAATACATATATATTAAATACATATATAAGATAAATACACATATATATATAAGTTAAATACATATATAAGTCAAATACATACATGTTTAATACATATATATGTTAAATACATATAAAGTTAAATACATATATAAGTTACATACATATATAACTTAATCATATAAGTTAAATACTATATACATAGAATGCATATATACGTAAAGTACATGTATACGTTAAATACATATAGACCTTAATAAGCAGCAGCTTAAACTTTTTAACGTTTTAACTTTTATCTAAACAGACTAAATAATTATTAATACATATATAAGTTAAACACATATATAAGTTATATATATATATACCTTAAATACATATATAGGTTACATGCATATATAACTGTATAAGTTAAACATAAGTTAAATACATATAAACGTTTAATATATAAGTCAAATACATATATAAGTTAAATACATATATAAATGAAATACATTTATAAGTTAAGGGGCGACTGTGGCTCACTTCAATCAGAGGATCGGTGGTTCGATTCCCCGGCTCCACTAGTCCATGTCGTTGTGTCCTTGAACAACACACTTATCCCTCACTGCTCACCGTGTCTACGGTCTACTGTATAGCATGTAAGCTTTGGATAAAAGCCTCAGATAAATGAAATGTAAATACATAAGTTAAATACATATATAATATTTAAGATAAATATACAAATTAAATACATATTTAAGTTAAATACATTTATAAGTTAAACACATTTATAAATTAAATACATATATAAGTTTAACACATAAGTTAAATACATATATAAGTTAAATAAATATATAAGCTGCAGCAGAAAGAAAGAGGAGCATTTGATTCTGATTCAGAGCAGTTGACAGCTCTTCCTCCTCCTCTTCCTCCTGCTCTCCTCCTGCTCTCCTTCACCTCCTCTTCCTCTTTTCCTCCTACTCCTCCTTTTCTCCTCCTTCTCTTCATCCTCAGCTCTGCCATCAGACTCTCTGTCCTCTCCCCCTCCAGTTGTTCTCTTTCTCTCCTCCTCTCCTTCCCTCTCCTCTCTTTGCTCTTCTCCTCTTCCACTCTCTTCCCTCTCTATGCTCTCCTTCTCTCCTGTCCTCCTCACCCCCCTCTCTTCCCTCCTCTTGTTTCTGCACGTGCCAATCACCTGCCCCCCCCCTTCCTCCCACCGTCTGCTGAAGTGTTCTATTGGTTGACGCGCCTCCGTCCTTAAGCCACGCCCCCTTCATGAATCCCGCGTGCAGCCGAAAGAAAGAAAGAAAGAAAGAAAGAAAGAAAGAAGACAATCAACACGTTCATTGAGTCAAAGCAATAAAGAAACATTTAAAATCCGCTTTCATTGCGGCTTTGCCCCCCCCCCCCCCCCCCCCATCTCCCCCATCTCCCTCCCATCTCCCCCCGTTCTCTCCTCGGGGAGTCCAGCGGGCGGAGGCGGGCCCGAGGCCGGCGAAGGAGCTCCTGAAGCCGGGCGGAGGGGCTCCGAGCGGCGGGGATCGAACCCCTGGTCTCTCGGTGAAATATACGGAAATATTTAAAATGTTGTAAATACATTTAGACCCGTTGCATATGATATAAAATCATATTCATGAGGAAATATGGAATGAAATACTAATAACATGTAATTACATTCCTGTGATCAGACCTGATTACTTAAATATTTTATATGATATTTATATTTTTTCCGGTTCTGGTTTAATTCATATTATATTTAATTATCATTATTATTATTATTATTATTATTATTATTATTATTATTATTATTATTGTATAAGTTTAATACTGTAAACAGACACAAATACAAACTATTAAATTAATAGAAACATCAGATTCACTTTATCTGAACTAATAAAATATGTTTTAATTAATTAGAAAATGTTCTCTTTATTTATTAAATCATCGTTTATGAATCAAACCCAAATCAAACTGATGTTTCAACCGACTGTGTGTGTGTGTGTGTGTGTGTGTGTGTGTGTGTGTGTGTGTGTGTGTGTGTGATCTCGCGCGCTAACGAGTGTCGACAATAAATGTTTAAAAGCTCATAAATACAGATCGGAGTGAAAGAAAGAATAATAATCCTGTTGGAGGAGGAGGAGGAGGAGGGTGAATGGAGGGATGAAGAAAGCGGCTGTTGTCTTGGTAATCTGTCCTCTAATCTGTTTTCCTGCTCTGTCACTCACACTGCTGCACCTCCTCCTCCTCCTCTTCCTTCTCCTCTTCCTCCACCTCCTCCTTCACCTCTCCTCCTCTTCCTCACGTTCCACTGCTGGAGACTATTTCTAAACGTTGTAATAAATTAATAAATAATAATAGCAGAAGTATTTTCAATGTGAACTATTAAATCTCTATTTCAATGAGCTCCGGTCCTGGTCTCGGTCTCGGTCCTGGTCTCGGTCCTGGTCTCTAATGCTCCGCTGTTGTTTCCTCATTAAGTCCTAATTGAGGGTCTCTACGGTGTCACGAGCCGAGAACACGGAGCCCACACACACACACACACACACTCTCTCTCTCTCTCCTCCCTCCTCTCTTTATATAAATGTTGGAGGAGGTGATTACAGCCCATTACGCAGGCAGACAGGCAGACAGACAGGTGGCAGACAGACAGGCTGTATATATGGACCTCCTCCTCCTCGAGTCCATCAGACTTCTGCTCAACTAATCGCCTCGAGACACTTTTCATCTGAAGAAGAAGAGAAGCAGCGGAGCTCTTCCTCATCCTCCTCCTCTTCCTCTTCTCTTAGATTCTAAAGTCTGCTTCTCCTGCAGGACCCGTCCTCCTCCGACTGACTCCGGCCTCCGGTCCTCCCTAACCTAACCCTCCCGGTCCTCCCGGCCTCCGGTCCTCCCTAACCCTCCCGGTCCTCCCGGCCTCCGGTCCTCCCTAACCTAACCCTCCCGGTCCTCCCGGCCTCCGGTCCTCCCTAACCCCCCCGGTCCTCCCCCCGGCCCCGCCATGGGCTCCGTGCTGCCCGGGTCCTCGCTGGGCCTGAAGCCGGGCTTCGCGCCGCCCCCGCTGTGCCTCGCGGACCTCATCACCTCGGACGTCCTGCACAGCTTCCTGTACGGCCGCTGGCGCCACGCGCTCGGGGACCAGCAGCACCTGCAGCAGCTGCACCTGCAGCACGAGGACCGCGGCGCGCAGGGCGCGAGCCCCAAGACCGCCTTCACCGCCGAGGTGCTGGCGCAGTCCTTCTCCGGAGGTCAGTGACGACACTCAATCAAGCAATTAAATGTCTTTAAATAGCACTTCCGGTCCCGTTAATATTGATATCTGCATTAATGAGTTAATTACTTTAACAGCAACTTTTATCACTTTTCGTTTTTTTTTAATTTGATATAAGATATTCCACATCTTATAAAATATCTTAAATTATATATATTATAATATATTAGATATTAGATAAAATAATAACCTGATAACATTTCTAAAGGTTTCTGCACATTTATTATTTATTTATATTCATAAAGTCTTTTCTGACGATACAATAACGGTACAATAATTTTAACCTGCAGACAAAGTTGATATAATTATTGTTATTAATTATCAATAACAGTGAACCTCATCAATTAGAGATCAACCCGGTTTTCATTCAGTCATTCAGTTATTTGTATTAATTAATTAATTGATTATTCGATTTATTAATAAAGATTCTACGCGTTTATTTTGTAATAATTCATTAAAAGTAAATAACTCATTTAAATGAGAACGAACCGCAGAACGCTGCGCGCGGCCTTCCGGGTCTCAGTCTCCTGACGTGAACGCGCACTTCGTTTCCGTTTGGGCTCGACTGAATTCGGAACAATTCGGCAGAGCCCGCGGGTCCCGGTTCCGATCCCGGTCCCGATCCCGGTCCCTCTAACGGGTCGTTGTCTCCAGCTCTGCTCGTGTGAACTGGACCCCGCTGCTTCATGAGCTCCTCTCCTTCTCTTCTTCTCCTCTCCTTCTCTTCTTCTCCTCCTCCCCTCTTCTCCTCTCTCTTGTCCTCCTCCTCTCTCCCTCCTCCCCCTCCTCCTCCCCTCCTCTCCTCCTCTTCTCCTCCTCTCCTCTTCTTCTCCTCCTCTCCTCCTCTTCTCCTCTCTCTCCTCTCCTCTCCCTCCTCCTCTCCCTCCTCCTCCTCTCCCTCCCCTTCTCCCGCTTCCTCCTCTCTCTCCTCCTCTCCCTCCTCCTCTCCCCCTCCTCTCCCTCCTCCTCTCCCCCTCCTCCTCGTCTACCCCTCCTCTCCCTCCTCTCATTACATTTCATTTACATCTCCCACCTCCTCCTCCTCCTTCCCCCCCTCCTCCTCCTCTCCCCCCTCCTCCCCCTCCTCCCCCTCCTCCTCCTCCTCTCCCACCTCCTCCTCATCCTTTCCCCCCTCCTCCTCCTCTCCCCCCTCCTCCTCCTCTCCCTCCTCCTCCTCCTCCTCTCCCACCTCCTCCTCATCCTTTCCCCCCTCCTCCTCCTCTCCCCCTCCTCCTCCACCTCCTCCTCCTCCTCCTCTCTATTACACACAAAGTCTGGTGTCATGAATAGACCCCAACTAAAGAACATTAACCTTTCTTCTTCTTCTTCTTCTTCTTCTTCTTCTTCTTCTTCTTCTTCTTCTTCTTCTTCTTCTTCTTCTTCTTCTTCTTCTTCTTCTTCTTCTTCTTCTTCTTCTTCTTCTTCTTCTCTCATGCTGCTTTCATTGTTCGTAGGAAACGTCAGCTTTGCTCCTTTAAACTGAGATTTTGTGAAAATGTTTTTAATGAGAACAGGATTTTAAAAAGTGTAAAATTAGTAAATCTCTTTGATTTTATTTAGTTATTCAATTCTTGCTGGTGTGTGTCTGTGTGTGTCTGTGTCTGTGTCTGTGTGTGTGTGTGTGTGTGTGTGTGTGTGTGTGTGCGCTCAGAGGTCCAGAAGTTGTCCAGCCTGGTTCTCCCCAGCGAGGTGATCATCGCTCAGAGCTCCGTTCCAGGTATTATCTTTATGTGTTTGTATACTTGCTCTTATTATTATTATATATTGTTATATTTATATTGTTGTATCTTTGTTCTGTTGTTCTGTTGATTTTTATATTAATTTAATATTAATATTTTATTTATTTATACGTTAGATGAAAACATTCAGAGGAACAGCAGAAACTGATTCACTTATAAAGTCACTATTATATATATATATATATATATATATATATATATATATATATTCTATAGAGTGGGGGGTAGTATAATCTGCAGTATAACACAGTACTCGTGTCTTTCAGGAGAAGGTTTGGGTATTTTCTCAAAAACTTGGATCAAAGCAGGAACTGAGATGGGACCATTCACCGGACGGCTGATTGCCCCTGAACACATCGACCAGTACAAGAACAACAACCTCATGTGGGAGGTAAACAACAACGTTTATATTTATATACATATAGTACAAGAACAACAACCTCATGTGGGAGGTAAACAACAACGTTTATATTTATATACATATAGTACAAGAACAACAACCTCATGTGGGAGGTAAACAACAATGTTTATATTTATATACATATAGTACAAGAACAACAACCTCATGTGGGAGGTAAACAACAATGTTTATATTTATATACATATAGTACAAGAACAACAACCTCATGTGGGAGGTAAACAACGTTTATATTTGTATACATTATAACCTATTACATATTACATTATAACACATGACATTATAACACATGACATTATAACATATGACATCATAACATATGACATTATAACATATAACATATGACATATTACATTATAACACATAACATTATAACACATGACATCATAACATATAACATTATAACATATGACATCATAACATATGACATTATAACATAACATTATAACATATGACATCATAACATATGACATTATAACATATGACATTATAACATATAACATATGACATTATAACATATGACATTATAACACATGACATTATAACATATGACATTATAACACATGACATTATAACATATAACATATGACATCATAACATATGACATAACACATGGCATTATAACATATGACATTATAACACATGACATCATAACATATGACATTATAACATATGACATTATAACACATGACATTATAACACATGACATCATAACATATGACATCATAATATATGACATCATAACATATGACATAACATATGACATTATAACATATGACATAACATATGACATTATAACATAACATAACATATGACATCATAACATATGACATTATAACATATGACATTATAACATATGACATTATAACATATAACATATGACATTATAACACATGACATTATAACATATGACATCATAACATATGACATTATAACATATAACATATGACATATTACATTATAACACATGACATCATAACATATAACATTATAACATATGACATTATAACATAACATTATAACATATGACATCATAACATATGACATTATAACATATGACATATGACATTATAACATATTACATTATAACACATGACATTATAACATATGACATTATAACACATGTGCTTATAACATATGACGTTATAACATATGACGTTATAACATATTACATTATAACACATGACATTATAACATATAACATATGACATCATAACATATGACATTATAACACATGACATTATAACATATGACATAACATATGACATTATAACACATGACATTATAACATATAACATTATAACATATGACATTATAACATAACATTATAACATATGACATCATAACATATGACATTATAACATATAACATATGACATTATAACATATGACATTATAACACATGACATTATAACATATGACATTATAACACATGTGCTTATAACATATGACGTTATAACATATGACGTTATAACATATTACATTATAACACATGACATTATAACATATAACATATGACATCATAACATATGACATTATAACACATGACATTATAACATATGACATAACATATGACATTATAACACATGACATTATAACATATGACATTATAACACATGACATCATAACATATGACATTATAACATATGACATTATAACACATGACATTATAACATAACATTATAACATATGACATCATAACATATGACATTATAACATATGACATAACATATGACATTATAACACATGACATTATAACATATGACATTATAACACATGACATCATAACATATAACATTATAACATATGACATCATAACATATGACATTATAACATAACATTATAACATATGACATCATAACATATGACATTATAACATATGACATTATAACATATAACATATGACATTATAACATATGACATTATAACACATGACATTATAACACATGACATTATAACATATAACATATGACATCATAACATATGACATAACACATGACATTATAACATATGACATTATAACACATGACATCATAACATATGACATTATAACATATGACATTATAACACATGACATTATAACACATGACCACATAACATATGACATCATAACATATGACATCATAACATATGACATTATAACATAACATAACATATGACATCATAACATATGACATTATAACATATGACATTATAACATATGACATTATAACATATGACATTATAACATATAACATATGACATTATAACATATGACATTATAACACATGACATTATAACATATGACATCATAACATATGACATTATAACATATAACATTATAACACATGACATTATAACACATGACCACATAAGATATGACATCATAACATATGACATCATAACATATGACATAACATATGACATTATAACATAACATAACATATGACATCATAACATATGACATTATAACATATGGCATTATAACATATGACATTATAACATATGACATTATAACATATAACATATGACATTATAACACATGACATTATAACATATGACATCATAACATATGACATTATAACATATAACATATGACATATTACATTATAACACATGACATCATAACATATAACATTATAACATATGACATTATAACATAACATTACAACATATGACATCATAACATATGACATTATAACATATGACATTATAACATATAACATATGACATTATAACATATGACATTATAACACATGACATTATAACATATGACATTATAACACATGACATTATAACATATGACGTTATAACATATGACGTTATAACATATTACATTATAACACATGACATTATAACATATAACATATGACATCATAACATATGACATTATAACACATGACATTATAACATATGACGTTATAACATATTACATTATAACACATGACATTATAACATATAACATATGACATCATAACATATGACATTATAACACATGACATTATAACATATGACATAACATATGACATTATAACACATGCCATTATAACATATGACATTATAACACATGACATCATAACATTTGACATTATAACATATGACATTATAACACATGACATCATAACATATGACATCATAACATATGACATCATAACATATGACATTATAACATAACATTATAACATATGACATCATAACATATGACATTATAACATATGGCATTATAACATATGACATTATAACATATGACATTATAACATATGACATTATAACACATGACATTATAACATATGACATTATAACACATGACATTATAACATATGACGTTATAACATATGACATTATAACATATTACATTATAACACATGACATTATAACATATAACATATGACATCATAACATATGACATTATAACATATTACATTATAACACATGACATAACATATAACATATGACATAATAACATATGACATTATAACACATGACATATATTATATAATATATGACATTATAACATATTACATCATAACACATGGCATTATAACATATGACATCATAACATATGACATAACATATAACATATGACATCATAACATATGACATAACATATGACATCATAACATATGATATGACATCATAACATATGACATAACACATGACATTATAACATATTGCATCATAACACATGACATATATTATATAATATATGACATTATAACATATTACATCATAACACATGGCATTATAACATATGACATCATAACATATGACATAACATATAACATATGACATCATAACATATGACATAACATATGACATCATAACATATGATATGACATCATAACATATGACATAACACATGACATTATAACATATGACATAACACATGACATTATAACATATTACATCATAACACATGGCATTATAACATATGACATAACATATGACATCATAACATATGACATCATAACATATGACATCATAACATATGACATAACATATAACATATGACATCATAACACATGACATTATAACATATTACATTGTAACATATAATATATTACATTATAACATATAACATATGACATAATAACACATGGCATTATAACACATGACATTATAACATACATAATATATGACATTATAACATATAACATATAACATCATAACACATGACATTATAACATATGGCATTTTAACATTCATAATATATGACATTATAACATATAACATATAACATCATAACACATGACATTATAACACATGACATTATAACATTCATAATATATGACATTATAACATATAACATCATAACACATGACATTATAACACATGACATTATAACATTCATAATATATGACATTATAACATATAACATATAACATCATAACACATGACATTATAACACATGACATTATAACATTCATAATATGACATTATAACATTCATAATATATGACATTATAACATATGACATCATAACTCATGACCTCATGACCTTCACGCTCTCAGGTGTTCAACGAGGACGGCAGCGTGCGCTACTTCATCGACGCCAGCCAGGAGGACCAGCGGAGCTGGATGACGTACATCAAGTGCGCCCGCAACGAGCAGGAGCAGAACCTGGAGGTGGTGCAGGTCGGCAGCAGCGTGTTCTACAAGGCCGTGGAGGTCAGTGAACGCATCGTCATGAACATGTCATACGGGAACGAACAAGGATGGATAAGAGATTCTGTCTGTATATATCATATTTCAGTTATTGTGGATTCTTTACTATTTCTATTTCTTATTTGTTTATTTATAATGCTTGTAAGGGACAAGTAACAAAGCATCTTAAAGACATGAAGCCACTAGAGCTCCAGACTGCAGGTGTGTGTCGCCCCCTGCTGGCGGAGAGGTGAAGGGCGCTTTGTGTTCAGAGAGCCGGTGATTGACAGCCTGCTGGTTTCCTCCTCAGACCATCCCCCCGGACCAGGAGCTGCTGGTCTGGTACGGGAACTCCCACAACACCTTCCTGGGGATCCCGGGGATCCCCGGAGGAGACGAGGAGCAGAGCAAGAAGACCAAGACGGGTAAGACGAGCCATATCGATAAAGGGTTATCTTATTGATTGGGATCTGATCAGAAACATTCACACGTACGGTGGAACATAGTGTTCATTTAGGGGCATTCATTATTTATTACCTTAGAATGAGCATTACATTTTATATTTATTTATTACCTTAGAATGATCATATTTATTTATTGTCTTAGAATGATCAAAGTGATCTTTTAATGTAACATCATTTTGAACCCATCTTCCTCCTCCTGCTCCTCTTCCTCCTCTTCCCCCCCTGCTGTTCCTCCTCCTCCTCCCATTCCTCCTCTTCCTCCTCCTGCTGCTCCTCCTCCTCTTCCTCCTCCTGCTCTTCCTCCTGCTGCTCCTGCTCCTCTTCCTCCTCCTCCGGCTGCTCCTCCTCCTCTTGCTCCTCTACCTCTTCCTCCTCCTGCTCCTCCTCTTCCTCCTCCTCCTCTTCCTGCTCTTCCTCCTATTGCTCCTGCACCTCTTCCTCCTCCTCTACCTCCTCCTCTTCCTCCTGCTCCTCCTCTTCCTCCTCCTCCTGCTCCTAGATGAGTTCCACACCTGTGAAGGCTCCTCCTCCTGCTCTTCCTCCTCGTCGTCGTCGTCCTCCTCCTCCTCTTCCTCCTCCACCAGCCTGGGGCGCATGCGCTGCGTCATCTGCCACCGCGGCTTCAACTCGCGCAGCAACCTGCGCTCGCACATGCGCATTCACACGCTGGACAAGCCGTTCGTGTGCCGCTTCTGCAGCCGCCGCTTCAGCCAGTCGTCCACGCTGCGCAACCACGTGCGGCTGCACACCGGCGAGCGGCCCTACAAGTGTCACGTGTGCCAGTCGGCCTACTCGCAGCTGGCCGGGCTGCGCGCGCATCAGAAGAGCGCCCGGCATCGGCCCTCCGGGGCCGCCGCTGGGGCCGGGGGGGTGGTGGCGGGCCACGCCACTCACTCTCCTCCTCCTCACCCTCCTCTTCCTCCTGCTGCTCACCCGCCGCAGCTCACCTCCATGCCTCACCCGGCATCCCTGGTGCACCACATCCCCACCATGGTGCTGTGATGGGGAGACAGACAGACAGACAGACAGACAGACAGACAGACAGACAGACAGACAGACAGACAGGCAGACAGGCAGGCAGGCAGGCAGGCAGGCAGGCAGGCAGGCAGGCAGGCAGGCAGGCAGGCAGGCAGGCAGGCAGGCAGACAGACAGACAGACAGACAGACAGACAGACAGACAGACAGACAGACAGACAGACAGACAGACCAGCTGTGATCTGGATCAGGTCTCCACTCAGAGGGTCACCTCCTCATGACGTTTGTACATTATACGCATGAACACAGACACTGACTCATGGAACAGGTGCATGATGGGACATGAGTTCTTCTGTGACTCTGGTGTAGATCACGATGTCGTGCTTTGGTTTGCATGCTACTGGTTTTGTTAAAGGTTTGTGATGTGTGTCTTGAAGACTGGGTCTAGAACACTGGGCCTAGATCCCTAGAACCCTGGGTCTAGAACCCTCTTGAAAGATGGGTCTAGAACCCTAGAACACTAGATCTAGAATCCTCTAGAACTAGGTCTAGAACCCTAGAACAGTGGTCTCTAACCCTCGGGGCGCGGCCTGGTAACGGTCCGCCGGTCGGTTGGTACCGGGCCGCACAGAAATCAAAGTTGGAAAAAACATATATTTTGAAAAAGGACCGGATTTACCCGTCTGTGTGTCTGAGCCTCTCACGAGGTCATGAGGTCACGAGGCGACTTCTTGACAAAAGCTAGCGAACTCACAGCGAAAATAAGAGAGAAAAAACAAACCTCTTCGGCGAGGGGAAAAGGCCCCCTGCGAGAGAAAGGAGCCCATTTGTGAACAAACCCGGTGAACCGAGCCTGTCCGCCAGAGGAAAATCAGCCGCTACGGTGGCCTTAAAAGTACATTTCACAAAATCAGAATATCCCGAGATCTGCAAAAAGCTCTGAATCCTGTTTCCATTTCCACCGTCATGACTTTGTGAATCGGTTTTCTGCAACGACAGCGACCAAAACAAAGTGAAGGAGCAGACTGGACATAACAAACACACCTCGGGTGTCGTTGTCTCCCATCACCCCGAGAAGGGACCGGCTGGTTCAGATAAACAAGCTCAGGGCTCCCACTAATTCAGTGTAATGGTGAGTTGTATTGTTATGTTCTTTATGCCGGTCGTATTATTTTATTACGTCATGTTTATTACGTCATGTTTATTACATCATGTTTATCGCCCACACTGTAAAGGCCGGTCCGTAAAAATATTGTCTGACACAAAACCGGTCCGTGGTTCAAAAAAGGTTGGGGACCGCTGCCCTAAAACACTAAAAGACCGTTAGCATACATGATGCTAACGCTGCACCTCTGACCTAGAGGACCCTGATGTTCAGACCCTGATGTTCAAACTGTTGTTACATTAGCTTCTAATATGAAATGAGGATAACGTTTATTTGTGATTCATGCGGTAACGAGCAAAACTCTTGACTGAGACCGTTTGAGGGAACGAAGAGCCAAAGAGTTTAAAATGGAGGAAGCGACAGTTTCAGAGTTCACTTTACTAAAGCTGCTCCAGAGTCCAGACCCGGTTTACACAGCGAGGAGTCCGTGCTACCAACGTGGCTCTGGAAGGTACTGTGCCATTAGCGGTCAAGCTAGCTAGCTGGGGGTGCTAGTAGGTCTTTCTATGGGTCCACAGCGCTGCTTCACGCGGTTAGCTTCAGTTAGCTTCATGAAAAACATTTAGATGCACAAACTACTTGGTTAGATTTAGGAAAACATTGTGGTTTGGGTTCAAATAACTCTTTTTACTGGCTTTAAAGCTAACATTAGTGGCAATGTTAGCTTTAACATTAGTGCTCATGTTAGCTTTAACATTAGAGCTAACGATAGCTTACACCATGTTTAGAATTGTATCAATGTTTGTGTCCATTTATTCAAGTATTATTGGGCATTGCTAGCACTTTAGCATAGTAAAGCTACAGTAGCCTCCAAGCTAGCACTTTAGCATTCACTTTGTTGATTTAAAATCTTGTGAAAAACTGATATGTACCTTGATAGCCAGCTCCATGCTAACGCTAACACAATGTGCAGTAACTCTCAGCACTAATATTTAAGCCTCTGTTAGCTTGACTGGTGGTAAACATTTCTTCAGCATTAACTACATGCTAATATGTTAGCTGCATGCTAACAGGTTAGCCTTCTTCTTATTGACCAACCAGCTAAAAACTCACCTAGTTCCTTTTAAAGAAGCTTATTAAAATAGGCAGAGCCTGAAATTGATCATATTCTATTGTTATTAATATTCTATTATTGGTTTGTGTCTCGTTGGTCGAGACCCAAATTGGGTCTCAGGCAGGTTCAGTGGACATCTGTTATAAAATATTACAACCCAACTATCTAATCTCTGTAAATGTTTCTACATAACTTCTGATTTCTGTATAAATATGTTGTTAAATAATCAAAGAAATTAGGTATTAAAAACTCTGAGTCCCGTTTTTCTCTTCATGTAATGTAAATAATAAACTGTCAAAGAAAAGAATGTGAATATAAACATGATATGTGGTTTATGCCCAGAATATAATTCAACTGTCACTTTATCTGCGTATATGTATGAAGTCACATGTTGTTGTATATGACTTATGGTCATAAAGGACATTGTATTTGAGCCTCTGTGCTCATAATAAAGTATTTACTTCACTCCACTATACTTCTACTTCATTTTACCACATCTCAGAGGAAGATATTGTACTTTGTCCTCCACTACGTGTATCTGGCAGATGAAGACAGGAGTCAGGGTCCAGGAAGCAGAAGGTCTAGTGGGGTAATATGGTACTATGAGATCTCTAGTTGGGTAATATGGTACTATAAGCTCTCTAGTGGGGTAATATGGTACTATGAGATCTCTAGTGGGGTAATATGGTACTATGAGATCTCTAGTGGGGTAATATGGTACTATGAGATCTCTAGTTGGGTAATATGGTACTATAAGCTCTCTAGTGGGGTAATATGGTACTATAAGCTCTCTAGTGGGGTAATATGGTACTATGAGATCTCTAGTGGGGTAATATGGTACTATGAGATCTCTAGTTGGGTAATATGGTACTATGAGCGCTCTAGTGGGGTAATATGGTACTATGAGCTCTCTAGTGGGGTAATATGGTACTATGAGCTCTCTAGTGGGGTAATATGGTACTATGAGCGCTCTAGTGGGGTAATATGGTACTATGAGCTCTCTAGTGGGGTAATATGGTACTATGAGCTCTCTAGTGGGGTAATATGGTACTATAAGCTCTCTAGTGGGGTAATATGGTACTATGAGCTCTCTAGTGGGGTAATATGGTACTATGAGCTCTCTAGTGGGGTAATATGGTACTATAAGCTCTCTAGTGGGGTAATATGGTACTGTGAGCTCTCTAGTGGTAATATGGTACTATGAGCTCTCTAGTGGGGTAATATGGTACTATGAGCTCTCTAGTGGGGTAATATGGTACTATAAGCTCTCTAGTGGGGTAATATGGTACTATAAGCTCTCTAGTGGGGTAATATGGTACTATGAGATCTCTAGTGGGGTAATATGGTACTATGAGATCTCTAGTTGGGTAATATGGTACTATGAGCTCTCTAGTGGGGTAATATGGTACTATGAGCTCTCTAGTGGGGTAATATGGTACTATGAGCTCTCTAGTGGTAATATGGTACTATGAGCTCTCTAGTGGGGTAATATGGTACTATAAGCTCTCTAGTGGGGTAATATGGTACTATGAGCTCTCTAGTGGGGTAATATGGTACTATGAGCTCTCTAGTGGGGTAATATGGTACTATGAGCTCTCTAGTGGGGTAATATGGTACTATGAGCGCTCTAGTGGGGTAATATGGTACTATGAGCTCTCTAGTGGGGTAATATGGTACTATGAGCTCTCTAGTGGGGTAATATGGTACTATAAGCTCTCTAGTGGGGTAATATGGTACTATGAGCTCTCTAGTGGGGTAATATGGTACTATGAGCTCTCTAGTGGGGTAATATGGTACTATAAGCTCTCTAGTGGGGTAATATGGTACTATGAGCTCTCTAGTGGGGTAATATGGTACTATGAGCTCTCTAGTGGGGTAATATGGTACTATAAGCTCTCTAGTGGGGTAATATGGTACTATAAGCTCTCTAGTGGGGTAGCTCCGTCACTGAGAGCTAAACACTCAACAAAGTCTCGACTGTTCTCTGTCCTGGCTCCTCGATGGTGGAATGAGCTCCCCATTGACATCAGAACAGCAGAAAGTCTCTACATCTTCCGTCGCAAACTAAAAACACATCTTTTCCGACTATACCTTGAATAAAGGATGTAGCACTATAGTAGCACTGGAATGTCTCTTACTGATAGCACTTTGTAGTTGAACCTTTGACGAAATTGTACCTTCTTGATTCTTGTTGTTCTGATTCTTGTTTGTAACCGTAGAATGCACTTATTGTAAGTCAGCTAAATGACATGTAATGTAATGTAATGTAATGTAATATGGTACTATAAGCTCTCTAGTGGGGTAATATGGTACTATGAGCTCTCTAGTGGGGTAATATGGTACTATAAGCTCTCTAGTGGGGTAATATGGTACTACGGTACTTTAGGTGTCACGCTCCCCCAGGGTTTTATTAAGGATTCAGGTAATGTGGAAGGGCATCCGACGCCTCTCGTGGTGTCGGGGTTCCCCCTGGTGGCCGAGCTTAGTGGTACATGTCAGTCACTTCCTGTGGGTCACACACTGGGTTTAATGGACTCTCTCCTTGATTCCTCCTCTTCCTGTTCACTCACTGTAAACGTGGAGGGTTCTTCTTCTTCTGCGGAAACGTGTCACATTCTACACAGCAAACACAGCAGTGATGTCAAAAATATCTACATTTAACACATTATATATATATATATATTGTTTTTAAAAGCATAAATATAGATGTACAAATACATGTATATGCATAAATCAATACAAGAAAATTCAAATGAAATTGAAAAGGTTTTTTATATTTTTTGTATTTCTATAATTCAAATTTTGTATTTATTCTTTTCCCGTTTATTCCTCTTTATATTTTTATATCTTTACCAGCTGTATTGTGTTTTAAGACAATTCATGACTTCATATATTTGAACTAAATTTGCCTTCAATGTTTGATTTGGACAGAAATTATATGAATATATTATAATGTAAATCTTGTATTTGTTTGTGTTTATTGTTTAATCTTCTTCATAGCTGCGTGGTTTTGTGAGCACCTTCCTTAATATAATATAATATATATATATATATATATATATATATATATATATATATATATATATATAATATCTCACTAAATGAGCCTGCTATCTGACAAAAGAGTCAACAACACTGTTGGGTAAGAACAGAAAACACAGGCTGAGTAAACTCACCTTTGGGACACACACACACACACACACACACACACACACACACAGAGGAAATTCCCGGATGACTCGGTATTTGTCTGAGTAGTTGATTAATAACTAATAAAGTCTCTCAGCTCTTCTTCTTGTCAGTGTTTCCTCGTCCTCGTCAGGATGAAGGTGTGTGTCCTGCTCATGTGTGTGTGTGTGTGTGAATTCTGCTGGAGGACGCAGGCCGAGTCCAGATCGTAAGTCACCTTCTCCCTCTTATTATTATGAATAGTATTATTATATTTTTATTATGAATAGTATTATTACATTTTTATTATGAAAAGTATTATTACCTTTTATTATGAATAGTATTATTATATTTGTATTATTAATATAATTATTATATATTTATTATGAATAGTATTATTATTATTATAGGGGCCCCGTGACCCTAAAACAGGATAAGCGGTTCAGATAGTGGATGGATGGATGGAAGTATTATTATATTTTTTATTATGAATAGTATTATTACATTTTTATTATTAATAGTATTATTAGTGTAGTACTAGAGGTATAAGTAGAGGTGTGCCCCTCCCCCTCTCTGATTGGTCCTCTGTGTTAGAGGAGTAAAGGTGTGCCCCTCCCCCCTCAGGTATCTGATCACGGCTCCTCTCTCCCTGCGCCTCGATGCTGTGGAGACGGTTCTGCTGCAGCTGTTCGGGTTCCCCAGCGAGGTCACGGTCCACGTGTTCCTGAAGACCTCCATGGCTCCGGACCACGTGGTCCTGGCTCAGGAGGTCGTGACCCTCAACGCCCAGAACAACCACCAGGCCGCCGCCCAAGTCCAGGTGAGATGGTGCACACGCAGGTGAGGTAGGCCTCATCCGAGGAGGCGTGGGCAATCATGGGGTCTCTTCCTGTCTCTGCAGCTGCGCCCGGGTCAGCTAGGGAAGAGTGTGAGTCACGTGATCCTGCACGTCCAATCAGCAGAGATCAACCAGCACCTGTCTGTGTCCGTCAGCCGCACCAACGGCTTCCTGTTCCTGCAGACCGACAAGCCGCTGTACACACCCCTCCAGAGCGGTGAGACCCACAATGCATCAGCTCCACAGAGCCTGGTGTCCCACAATGCAGCAGCACCACTCTACATAGCACCCGACCCCGATGTCTGCCCCTGCGGGTGGTGGGTCCACAGGGTGGCTGCTCCGTGTTGTTTCTTCAGGCCCCATGGGCGAAGGAGAGCTCGCCTCCCGGGTCTGGAACAACATAAGTCCTTATTTAAGCTTCTTGTTTATTAAAATGTGCTGCTTTTCTGTGTGTGTGTGCATGTGTGTGTGTGTGTGTGTAGTTAAAGTGAGGGCGTTTTCCCTGAACCAGGAACTGAAGCCAGCCAATCGCAGCGTCTTCCTGACCTTCAAGGTGAGTAATGACCTTCAGCGTCATGTTGACCTCCTGCATACCCGAATCAGACCACTGATCTCCTCTTCTCTCTTCTCTTTTCTCTCTCCCCCCCCCCACAGGACCCGGATCAGACAACAGTGGACATTGTGGAGATGTTAGATGTAAACAATGGAATCCCATCGATGCAAAACCCGTTTAAGATCCCCAGTAAACCAAAGTAAGACCTTTAACTTATTAATGTGATAAATGTGATTCCAGGTTGTTTATAATGTGATTAATATGATTAATGTGATTCCAGGTTGTTTATAATGTGATTAATGTGATTCCAGGTTGTTTATAATGTGATTAATATGATTAATGTGATTAATATGATTAATATGATTCCAGGTTGTTTATAATGTGATTAATATGATTCCAGGTTGTTTATAATGTGATTCCAGGTTGTTTATAATGTGATTAATGTGATTCCATGTTGTTTATAATGTGATTAATATGATTCCAGGTTGTTTATAATGTGATTAATGTGATTCCAGGTTGGGGATTTGGAGCATCGACGCTTCTTACTCTGATGACTTCACGACAGCAGCGAGAGCCGACTTTGAAGTGAAAGAATATGGTAACAAACACTTCATCAGATAAGCAAACATGAATCAAGAGTTTAAACCACTAACTGTTCCCCGTCAGTTCTTCCCAGTTTCTACATCCACGTGGAACCAGAAGCTAACTTCATTACCTACGGAAGCTTTAGCCGGTTCACCTTCAAGGTGTCGGCCAGGTGAGGCACCAGCTGACATCATGTCAGGTACCCAGAGCTCAAACCTCCTCCAGGTGTAAACCAGCTGAACGTGTTGCAGGTACGTCCACGGGGCGCCGGTGGCTGAGGGGGAAGTGTTCCTGCGCTACGGCTACGTTAGCGGCAAGAACGCTCCGGTCATCGTGCCGAGCTCGGTCCGGAAGGAGAGAGTAAGAGTTCATATATATACAGTTAGGTCCGTAAATATTTGGACATTGACACATTTTTCATTATTTTGGCTCTGTACACCACAACAATGGAGTTGTAATGAAAAAATCAAGATGTGCTTTAAGTGCAGACTTTCAGCTTTAATTTGAGGGTATTTACATCCAAATCAGGTGAACGGTGTAGGAATTACAACAAATTAAAATGTGGCCACCCTCTTTTTAAGGGACCAAAAGTAATTGGACAAATTAATATAATCATAAATCTAATTGTCACTTTTAATACTTTGTTGAAAATCCTTTGCAGTCAATGACAGCCTGAAGTCTGGATTCCATAGACATCACCAGACGCTGGGTTTCGTCCCTGGTGATGCTCTGCCAGGCCTCTACTGCAACCGTCTTCAGTTCCTGCTGGTTCTTGGGGCATTTTCCCTTCAGTTTTGTCTTCAGCAAGTGAAATGCATGCTCAATTGGATTCAGGTCAGGTGATTGACTTGGCCATTGCAGAACATTCCACTTCTTTGCCTTAAAAAACTCCTTGGTTGCTTTCGCAGTATGCTTCGGGTCATTGTCCATCTGCACTGTGAAGCGCCGTCCAATGAGTTCTGAAGCATTTGGCTGAATATGAGCAGATAATATTGCCCGAAACACTTCCGAATTCATCCTGCTACTTTTGTCAGCAGTCACATCATCAATAAATACGAGGGAACCAGTTCCATTGGCAGCCATACATGCCCACGCCATAACACTACCTCCACCATGCTTCACTGATGAGGTGGTATGCTTTGGATCATGAGCAGTTCCTTTCCTTCTCCATACTCTTCTCTTCCCATCATTCTGGTACAAGTTTATCTTCGTCTCATCTGTCCATAGGATGTTCTTCCAGAACTGTACAGGCTCTTTTAGATGTTTTTTGGCAAACTCTAATCTGGTCTTCCTGTTTTTGAGGCTCACCAATGGTTTACATCTTGTGGTGAACCCTCTGTATTTACTCTGGTGAAGTCTTCACTTGATTGTCGACTTTGACACAGATACACCTACCTCCTGGAGAGTGTTCTTGATCTGGCCAACTGTTGTGAAGGGGTTTTTCTTCACCAGGGAAATGATTCTTCTGTCATCCACCACAGTTGTCTTCTGTGGTCTTCCAGGTCTTTTGGTGTTACTGAGCTCACCAGTGTGTTCTTTCTTCTTAAGAATGTACCAAACAGTTGATTTGGCCACACCTAATGTGTCTGCTATCTCTCTGATGGTTTTGTTTTGATTTTTCAGCCTAATGATGGCTTGCTTCACTGATAGTGACAGCTCTTTGGACTTCATATTGAAAGTTGACCGCAACAGATTCCAAACACAAATACCACACCTGAAATGAACCCAAGACCCTTTTATCTACTCCTTGTAAATGAAATATCGAGGGAATTACACACACCTGACCTTGAAACAGCTGATCAGCCAATTGTCCAATTACTTTTGGTCCCTTAAAAAGAGGGTGGCCACATTTGAATTTGTTGTAATTCCTACACCGTTCACCTGATTTGGATGTAAATACCCTCAAATTAAAGCTGAAAGTCTGCACTTAAAGCACATCTTGATTTTTTCATTACAACTCCATTGTTGTGGTGTACAGAGACAAAATAATGAAAAATGTGTCAATGTCCAAATATTTATGGACCTAACTGTATATATATATATACACACATTTATTTATTTATTCATTCATTCTCATAAGCAGCTTCACATTTCTGTTTCAGTTGTCGTCGACAGGTGAAGTGGACATGACAGTGAACATGGAGAAGGTCCTCTCCAAACACGATGGGCCAAAAGACCTCAACAGTCTAGTGGGGATGTACCTGTACATTGCTGTGCTGCTGCAGGAGGACACAGGTACACAAATGAAACATTACATTTAAACCTGACATTTATAGTCTTAAACCTGACATTTAGAAGGCTCAAACATTAGATTTAAGGTCTTGAACCTGACATTTAAACTCTTAAACCTGACTTTTAATGTTTTAAGTCTGACATTTAGAGTCTTAAACCTGCCCCCCCATTCTCTGTCTCCCAGGTGGGATCACTCAGGAGGCGGAGTTTGCTGCAATAAAGTTTCTCAAATCACCTTACAGCCTGAGCCTGGTGTCCACGCCCCCTTTCATCAAACCTGGACTTCCTTATAACATCCAGGTGAGTCCACACCTGTTCCACCTGCTTCACCTGTTGCACTTGTTGCGCCTGCTTCACCTGTTGCGCCTGCTTCACCTGCTTCACCTGTTGCGCCTGCTTCACCTGCTGCACCTGTTGCGCCTGCTTCACCTGCTGCACCTGTTGCGCCTGCTTAACCTGTTGCACTTGTTGCGCCTGCTTCACCTGTTGCACCTGTTGCGCCTGCTTCACTTGTTGCGCCTGCTTCACCTGTTGCGCCTGCTTCACCTGCCGCACCTGCTGCACCTGCCGCACCTGTTGCGCCTGCTTCACCTGTTGCACCTGCCTCACCTGTTGCACCTGCTTCACCTGCCGCACCTGTTACGCCTGCCTCACCTGTTGCGCCTGCTTCACCTGCTGCAGCTGTTGCACCTGCCTCACCTGTTGCGCCTGCTTCACTTGCCGCACCTGTTGCGCCTGCTTCACCTGTTGCACCTGCCTCACCTGTTGCGCCTGTTGCGCCTGCTTCACCTGCTGCACCTGTTGCGCCTGCTTCACTTGCCGCACCTGTTGCGCCTGCTTCACCTGTTGCACCTGCCTCACCTGTTGCACCTGCTTCACTTGCCGCACCTGTTGCGCCTGCTTCACCTGTTGCACCTGCCTCACCTGTTGCGCCTGCTTCACCTGTTGCACCTGCCTCACCTGTTGCGCCTGTTGCGCCTGCTTCACCTGCTGCACCTGTTGCGCCTGCTTAACCTGTTGCACCTGTTGCGCCTGCTTCACCTGCTTCACCTGTTGCGCCTGCTTCACCTGTTGCGCCTGCTTCACCTGTTGCACCTGCTTCACCTGTTGCACCTGCTTCACGTTTCAGTGTCAGAGGAACGTTAGGGTCAGGACTAGTTCAGTGATCTATGATTGGTCTGCAGGTGCTGGTGAAGGATCACCTGGACAAACCGGTGAACCGGGTTCAGGTGCGTCTGGTGGAGCGACAACTGTTCGAACAGGGGATGCAGAGCAAGGACCTCCCTTGTACCATCAGCGCCAACAGCCAATCAGACGGCCTCGCTGTCTTCATCTGCAACACGCCCAGGGAAGGGATCCGAGCAGTGCTGAAGGTGAGGGGGAGGGGGAGGAGAGTTTTAGCTATTATTGTTGTTAATGTGTTGATGTTTCCATGTTTGAGTTGTTTTTACCTTTGAATGTTAACATGTTTACTTGTTGTCTTGTTGTGTTCATTGTTTACATGTTATTTAATATGTTGTTGTTGTTGTCTCCTTCCTGTTGTTTAGTTGTAAAATCTTTACTTATTGTTCACTTGTTTTGGACTTTTTGTTGTTGTTTACTTGTTTTCTTCCTGTCGTCGACACAGTTTCAGACGGCGGACTCCGCCCTCCCAGAAGCCAGTCAGGCCAGTCTGAGTCTGACGGCGCTGGCCTACCACTCCCCGAACCAGCGCTACCTGTACATCGACCCCCCGGTGGCTGGCAGCGGCCTGACAGTCGGTCACTTCGCCAACATCCAGGTGTACTCGGCCACGCCCACCTACGTGCCCGTCCGAGCGCTCAGCTACCTGGTGAGGTTGCACAGCGGGCGATGACGTTGTCGTTGTTTGTCCTGCTGCCATAGTTACCTCCTACTACACCCCTCCCACTATGCCCTCCCCCCTCAGGTGCTCTCCAGAGGGAAGGTGGTGGCCTTCGGGAGCCAGAAGTTTGTCTCCAGCGGCGACAACAAGCAGACGGTGAGCTTCGCGGTGACGGTTGCCATGGTGCCGTCCGTCCGGCTGCTGGTCTACTACATCCTGTCCGGGGGCGGAGTCAACGAGCTGGTGGCCGACTCCGTGTGGCTGGACGTCAGAGACAAATGTGTCAACGGGCTCCGGGTACACACACGTACACAACACACGTACACACACCCACGTACACACACACGTACACAACACACACACACACACACACACGTACGTACACACACACACACACACACATACACACACACACACACACGTACACACACACACACACACACACGTACGTACACACACACACACACACACATACACACACCTCTTTTTATCTCACAAAATAATCAAGTAACCGATAAGAGTATTAATACGATCACTAGTATCAATAAACTCATAATGATACTCATCCCGTCCTACAGCGGGAAGGATGTGTTTTGTTTATATATTATAAAACATATATACATATCATTATAAATAAACATTATATCTAAAATAATATAATTAAAATGGTATACATATCATTATAAATAAACATTATATCTAAAATAATATAATTAAAATGGTATACATATCATTATAAATAAACATTATATATAAAATAATATAATTAATATGGTATACATACAATTATAAATCACTCCTCTGGCTATTATCCCAGTGATCCCGGAGTCAATGATAATACTCACTGATATGGGTATAATACCTTCGTCTGATCGTTAGCATTTTAGGGATTATTTCCTTCCTGGAAGTCTTCAACCAAGATTCTCACCTTAAGTCCCTCCGGTCGGTCGGTCGTCACCTCAGGATCACACAGAGTTACAGCACATTCAATGAATGATCCATGAAGCAGGAGGCAGAGAGGAGGGGCATCAGCAGGGCCGCCATGGCAGGAGACAAGAGGCAAGAGGCAGGAGGCATTAGGGTAGTACTGAAAAGTCCTTTATCAGCACTAAGGTCTAACAGGACCAGAACAGAGACAAGTCCTTTATGAGCACTAAGGTCTAACAGGACCAGAACAGAGACAAGTCCTTTATGAGCACTAAGGTCTAAAAGGACCAGAACAGAGACAAGTCCTTTATGAGCACTAAGGTCTAACAGGACCAGAACAGAGACAAGTCCTTTATGAGCACTAAGGTCTAACAGGACCAGAACAGAGACAAGTCCTTTATGAGCACTAAGGTCTAACAGGACCAGAACAGTCCCCTATCTGATGCAACTAGAAGGTCTGTCGCCGTGCTATGATGCTTTCTAAATCCGGATTGAAAGTCCTCAAACAAACTATTGCTATGTAAAAAGCAGAGAGGTGCCAATCAAAGGCAAAACCTCCTTGAGCATCCTCGTTGGGACGGGGTCCAGGAGACAGGTAGAAGGTTTAAAAGCAGAAACCGTTGGAGACAACCGGTCAAGGCTGATGGGAGAAAAGCATCCAAACACACATCAGGGCCCACAGTCGCCTCCAAGGTCATAAACAGATAATTTCTCCTTGAACACTAATGTTGTGTGTTTGTGCGTCAGACCGATCTATCGTGTGACGGTCGGGTCTACAAACCAAAGGAGAACCTCGTTCTGGACATCCGGACCAATCAGGACGGACTGGTCGCCCTGTCGGCTGTTGACTCCGCCCTCTACGCGCTGAGACCCAACTACAGGGACCCCGTTACACAGGTACCATCCCTTTGCACCTGCAGGGACGTGTCCTTTACAGAAAGAAATACGTTTAAAAAATATATATATATACACATACTAGTGGAACGGCAGTAACAGGAAGTACGGTGGCCTGCAGGTTCTGCGTCACCTGGAGCAAAGTGACCAGGGCTGCGGTGGCGGTGGTGGCAGAGACAGTGCAGACGTCTTCCGATTGGCCGGTCTCACCTTCATCACCAACGCCAACGCCCAGCCATCAACCAGCAGTCTGTCGATCAATAATCTATAAATCAATCACAAATGTCAGTCAGGGTTTTGGCAATGGTTTGATGTGTGTGTGTGTGTGTGTGTGTGTGTGCAGCTGCGGCGTGCACAGCAGCCGTGCGTCCAAAGCGAGCTCTGACTGAAGAGCAGAAGACAAAGAAAGGTGAGACTCCACCTGCCACTCGTTTCTCTGGAGGTCGTTTCCTGTTTCCTGTCTTTTTGTTTTAAAGAACCGTACTGTCTCCAACTCACGACTAGTCTATGTTATGACTCTGGACTAGAGACATGACACCAGGAGGTAACAGTGACATCATGACACCAGGAGGTAACAGTGACATCATGACATCAGGAGGTAACAGTGACATCATGACATCAGGAGGTAACAGTGACATCATGACATCAGGAGGTAAAAGTGACATCATGACACCAGGAGGTAACAGTGACATCATGACATCAGGAGGTAAAAGTGACATCATGACACCAGGAGGTAACAGTGACATCATGACACCAGGAGGTAACAGTGACATCATGACACCAGGAGGTAACAGTGACATCATGACACCAGGAGGTAACAGTGACACCATGACACCAGGAGGTAACAGTGACATCATGACACCAGGAGGTAACAGTGACATCATGACACCAGGAGGTAACAGTGACATCATGACACCAGGAGGTAACAGTGACACCATGACACCAGGAGGTAACAGTGACACCAGGAGGTAACAGTGACATCATGACACCAGGAGGTAACAGTGACATCATGACATCAGGAGGTAAAAGTGACATCATGACACCAGGAGGTAACAGTGACATCATGACACCAGGAGGTAACAGTGACATCATGACACCAGGAGGTAACAGTGACATCATGACACCAGGAGGTAACAGTGACACCATGACACCAGGAGGTAACAGTGACACCAGGAGGTAACAGTGACATCATGACACCAGGAGGTAACAGTGACATCATGACACCAGGAGGTAACAGTGACACCATGACACCAGGAGGTAACAGTGACATCAGGAGGTAACAGTGACATCATGACACCAGGAGGTAACAGTGACATCATGACATCAGGAGGTAAAAGTGACATCATGACACCAGGAGGTAACAGTGACATCATGACATCAGGAGGTAACAGTGACATCATGACACCAGGAAGTAACAGTGACATCATGACACCAGGAGGTAACAGTGACATCATGACACCAGGAGGTAACAGTGACATCATGACACCAGGAGGTAACAGTGACATCATGACATCAGGAGGTAACAGTGACATCATGACACCAGGAGGTAACAGTGACATCATGACACCAGGAGGTAACAGTGACATCATGACACCAGGAAGTAACAGTGACATCATGACATCAGGAGGTAACAGTGACATCATGACACCAGGAGGTAACAGTGACATCATGACACCAGGAGGTAACAGTGACACCATGACACCAGGAGGTAACAGTGACATCAGGAGGTAACAGTGACATCATGACACCAGGAGGTAACAGTGACATCATGACATCAGGAGGTAAAAGTGACATCATGACACCAGGAGGTAACAGTGACATCATGACATCAGGAGGTAACAGTGACATCATGACACCAGGAAGTAACAGTGACATCATGACACCAGGAGGTAACAGTGACATCATGACACCAGGAGGTAACAGTGACATCATGACACCAGGAGGTAACAGTGACATCATGACATCAGGAGGTAACAGTGACATCATGACACCAGGAGGTAACAGTGACATCATGACACCAGGAGGTAACAGTGACATCATGACACCAGGAAGTAACAGTGACATCATGACATCAGGAGGTAACAGTGACATCATGACACCAGGAGGTAACAGTGACATCATGACATCAGGAGGTAAAAGTGACATCATGACACCAGGAGGTAAAAGTGACATCATGACACCAGGAAGTAACAGTGACATCATGACATCAGGAGGTAAAAGTGACATCATGACACCAGGAGGTAACAGTGACATCATGACATCAGGAGGTAAAAGTGACATCATGACACCAGGAGGTAACAGTGACATCATGACACCAGGAGGTAACAGTGACATCATGACACCAGGAGGTAACAGTGACATCATGACACCAGGAGGTAACAGTGACATCATGACACCAGGAGGTAACAGTGACATCATGACACCAGGAGGTAACAGTGACATCATGACACCAGGAGGTAACAGTGACATCATGACACCAGGAGGTAACAGTGCGTCTCTTGTCTGTCCAGTGAGGAGCTATGGGCCCCTGGGGGCCTGCTGTGAACAGGGCATGAAGTACATCCCAAAGAGTGTGACCTGCAATCAGTTCGCCCTGCAGAAGTTTAGTAAACACCCTAAATGCGGAAAGGTCTTCACAGATTGCTGTGAGTTCCTCCAGCAGAACCTGGACCAGAATCAGGACCTCATCCTGGGACGCCACGGTCAGTCCTGGAACAACACCTGTCTTCTTCATGGACGTTTTATTGTGGAGGGACATCAGAGATAATTATGCCGTGTGTGTGTGTGTGTGTGTGTGTGTGTGTGTGTGTGTGTGTGTGTGTGTGTGTGTAGCGATGGGTGAAACCTTCGACGTGGCTCCTTCTTTGGTCCGGAGCTACTTTCCAGAGAGCTGGATGTGGGAGGTGCAGCGTGTCAGGTGAAACAAATCAAACGCACCCGTAAATCTGTCTGTTTGGACGAGGAGACGACCTTAACGCTGCATTATCTCTCTTGACCACCAGGGGGCGACTCCCATGTTCTTTATATCTTGTCTCACCGTGTCCAGTACCGAGGACGTCTCTGACCGTCTCCTCAGAATCAGAACCATTTATTGCCATGTTCGTTTTCACATTCAAGGAATTTGTCCTGGCGGAAGGTCCGTACATTTAACAATACACATTTAACATTTCCTTCTGTGTGTCCTCAGTTCGAACCGGTTGTCGGCCACCAGAACTCTCCCAGACTCGCTCACCACTTGGAGGTCAAGGCCGTTGGCGTGTTCCAGAGCGGTAGAGAGAGAGAGAGAGAGAGAGAGAGAGAGAGAGAGAGAGAGAGAGAGAGAGAGAGAGAGAGAGAGAGAGAGAGAGAGAGAGAGAGAGAGAGAGAGAGAGAGAGAGAGAGAGAGAGAGAGAGGAGAGAGAGAGAGAGAGAGAGAGAGAGAAGAGAGAGAGAGAGAGAGAGAGAGAGAGAGAGAAGAGAGAGAGAGAGAGAGAGAGAGAGGTAGATGTTGAGCAGTTTTCTGGTGAAAATATAGTCAAGGTGATTTCCAGCTTTGTGAGTCGGAGGGTGAAGGACTGAGTGAGAGAGCAAAGGAAGACAGTAGGAGCACCAGGTCACTGACTTCTCGGTCTGGATGTTGAAGTCACCTAGAAGAATGAGAGGGGGGCCGTTTCTGATAAGTTTGATTAGGACGTCTAATTCTCCCAGGGAACCAGATGGACGGTAGAGAACAACAATGTTCAGTTGAACCGGATGGGTAACCGTCACAGCATGAAGCTCAAAAGTCAGTGGTGTAGGCAATGGAAGCGGGTAGAGAGAAAAACTCCACTTGGGGGAGATGAGTAGACCAGTACCACCACCCCGACCAGTGGGTCTAGGTGTGTGGCTGAAGGAGAAGGCAGAGGAGAGAGCAGCAGAGGTAGATGTGTTGTCTGGTGTGATCCAGGTCTCAGTAAGAGCCAGGAAGTCCAGAGATTGCTTGATAGCAAAGCCAGAGATGAAGTCTGCCTTGCGGTTAGCTGACTGGCAGTTCCAGAGGCCTCCTGTGACGAGGTGTTGGGTTTGTGTTGAGCGTGAGGGATAAATAAAAGAGGAGGGATTTTGATGCATGTATGAACGCGTCGAGGTCTAAAGTATCTACGAGTTGATATGCACACAGGGAAACACATTTTTAGTGTTAATACTCAGCCGCCCCCGAAGACTCCAACGACTCCTGTGTCTTTATCCTACGAGTCTTGACTCCAACGAAAGACTCCTGTGTCTTTATCCTACGAGTCTTGACTCCAACGAAAGACTCCTCTGTCTTCATCCTCCGAGTCTTGACACCAACGAAAGACTCCTTTGTCTTTATCCTCCGAGTCTTGACTCCAACGAAAGACTCCTTTGTCTTTATCCTCCGAGTCTTGACTCCAACGAAAGACTCCTGTGTCTTTATCCTCCGAGTCTTGACTCCAACGAAAGACTCCTTTGTCTTTATCCTCCGAGTCTTGACTCCAACGAAAGACTCCTTTGTCTTTATCCTCCGAGTCTTGACTCCAACGAAAGACTCCTGTGTCTTTATCCTACGAGTCTTGACTACAACGAAAGACTCCTGTGTCTTTATCCTACGAGTCTTGACTCCAACGAAAGACTCCTCTGTCTTCATCCTCCGAGTCTTGACTCCAACGAAAGACTCCTGTGTCTTTATCCTCCGAGTCTTGACTCCAACGAAAGACTCCTTTGTCTTCATCCTCCGAGTCTTGACTCCAACGAAAGACTCCTCTGTCTTCATCCTCCGAGTCTTGACTCCAACGAAAGACTCCTGTGTCTTTATCCTCCGAGTCTTGACTCCAACGAAAGACTCCTCTGTCTTCATCCTCCGAGTCTTGACTCCAACGAAAGACTCCTCTGTCTTCATCCTCCGAGTCTTGACTCCAACGAAAGACTCCTTTGTCTTTATCCTCTGAGTCAGTTGCGTTTAAGTCACTTGACTGAAAGCAAAGTCCCGTTCCAATGGTTCGGATAGAAAAGACAGTACAGACTAACAGTCTAGTAGAAATAGTCTAGTAGAAATAATACAGCAAATAGTAGAAATAATACAGCAAATACAAAATAAATATTGCAGAAATCTCTTTAGAGAATGTACTCAGCCAAGATCCAAGTAGTCCAGCAGTCTTGAGGAGTCACAGGTAGAGAGATGCACACTGATGTTGATGTGTTGTGTCTCTCCAGGTGTGTGATGATGTGTTGTGTCTCTCCAGGTGTGTGTTGATGTGTTGTGTCTCTCCAGGTGTGTATTGATGTGTTGTGTCTCTCCAGGTGTGTGTTGATGTGTTGTGTCTCTCCAGGTGTGTGTTGATGTGTTGTGTCTCTCCAGGTGTGTGTGTAGCGGAGCCGGTCCAGGTGTCGGTGCGCCTCCCCCTCAGTGTGGACGTGCCCCTCCCCTACCAGGTGGTCAGAGGAGAACAGGTGGAGCTGAAGGGATCCGTCTACAACCAGCAGGACGACGCCGTCATGGTGACAACCCCAGTACTACATGTCCCATGATGCCTTGCCTCGTTTAGTGTACTGCTAACTCTTACTTCCTCCTCCTCCTCTTCCTCCTCCTCCTCCTCCTCAGTACTGTGTGACGCTGACCGCCCCCCCGGCGGTGTGTCTGGAGCAGTCCCACCCTAACCCCGGGGGGGCGGGGCTTCACTCCACCTCCTGCAGCTGGAGCTCCCTGTCTGCTGGGGGGGTTGGGAAGGTGAGCTTCACCCTGCTGGGTCTGGAGCCCGGAGACCACCTCCTGACCTTCAGCCTGAAGACCCGCCAAGGAGGACGAGACGTCCTGGAGAAGAAGCTGAGAGTTGTGGTGCGTGAAGATATTAGTTATTTAATTCATATGAATTTCACATAACACAGCTGGAACATTTGTAGTGAGCCGTGTTTGTGTTTGCAGCCTGAAGGAGTGAAGAAGGAGCAGCTCTCTGGAGGCCGGCTGGACCCTCAGGGCCTCTACGGTACCTGACCTGTGCTTCCTCTCCCCAAGCTTCCATGGATCGTGGCTGTCTGAAGCCGGTCCTGCTCCCTGCCATGGCGGCCCTGCTGATGCTCCTCATCTCTGCCTCCTCCTGCTTCATGGATCATGGTCATCTGGATCGTAGTCCATGCCTACTACTCATTACATGAATAATTTCTGTGACATCCATTGAATGTGCTGTAACTCTGTTATGTTGACTCTGGTCACATGACATCTATTGCTTCTGTCCATCCGGGGAGAGGGATCCTCCTCTGTTGCTCTCCTGAAGGTTTCTTCCCCTTGTTTTTTAGAGGGAGTTTTTCCTGATCCGATGTGAGGTTCCGGGACAGGGATGTTGTATGTGTACAGATTGTAAAGCCCTCAGAGGCAAATTTGTATTTGTGATTTTGGGCTATACAAAATAAACTAAATTGAATTGAATTGACCTCTGATCAGCTGTTCTCTGACCTCTGATCAGCTGTTCGCTGACCTCTGATCAGCTGTTCTCTGACCTCTAATCAGCTCAGTGGACGCTCTACCCTGTGTTGCAGGCTCAGAGAAGAGGACGGTGGAGATGAAGAACAAGCCGCCGGCCAACGTCGTCCCTAACACAGCTGTGGAGAGGACGCTGACCATCCATGGTGAGGCGGTGGAGGAGGGTTATTTGTTTATTAGAGTAGTCAGAAGAAGAAGAATACGGAAGATGGCGATAAAATAAAAAACAAGATGGCGACCGACAAAATGCCGAACTCGAGGCATCCAAACCGTAGTCCACAAACGAATGGGGGACGTCATGATATTCAGTCTTTAATAAGCAGCTCTGTCGCCTCCTGTGGTCGATCAGTGTAACTACACGCTCTGTGTGTTTCATACCAGGTGAGGTTCTTGGCGAAGTCCTGTCGGTGATGCACAGCCCCGACGGCCTCCGACAGCTCGTCAAACTGCCGGCCGGGTCGGGAGAGGCGGCGCTGGCCGGAGTGCTCGTCCTGGCCCAGGTGTACCAGTACCTGGAGGTCACGAGGAGCTGGGATGTCCTGGAAGGACCCGTCCAGAAGAAGTCTGCAGAACTGAAGCAGAAGATCAGAGAGGGTGAGGAGACGCTGATGGAGACCTGAGCACCCCACTTCCTGGTTACTTACTGTGTGTGTGTGTGTGTGTGTGTGTGTGTGTGTGTGTGTGTGTGTGTGTGTGTGTGTGTGTGTGTGTGTGTGTGTGTGTGTGTGTGTGTGTGTGTGTGTGTGTGTGTGTGTGTGTGTGTGTGTGTGTGTGTGTGTGTGTGTGTGTGTGTGTGTGTGTGTGTGTCTGTCTGTCTGTCTGTCTGTCTGTCTGTCTGTCTGTCTGTCTGTCTGTCTGTCTGTCTGTCTGTCTGTCTGTCTGTCTGTCTGTCTGTCTGTCTGTCTGTCTGTCTGTCTGTCTGTCTGTCTGTCTGTCTGTCTGTCTGTCTGTCTGTCTGTCTGTCTGTCTGTCTGTCTGTCTGTCTGTCTGTCTGTCTGTCTGTCTGTCTGTCTGTCTGTCTGTCTGTCTGTCTGTCTGTCTGTCTGCAGGTCTGGTCAGTGTCAGTTCATTCAGAGGGAGAGACTCCAGCTACAGCATGTGGATGAAGAGAGAACCCAGCACCTGGTGAGAACACACCAGTGGCTGTGCATGTTCTCCCTCTCGAGCCGTCTGATGTTGTTTACATAAATAAACATGACGGGACGCTGCGTCATTAACAGACAATGCATGTAGTCCATCAACAAGAAACAGTCACATTTAGCTGGCCCTAACCCCACCACTGGGACACGCACGCACACACGCACACACAGACATGCGTCACTAACCTAAACTGTGTTACCCCCCCCCCCCCCCCCCCAGGCTGACAGCCCTGGTGGTGAAGACCCAGTCTGTGGTGGACCCGGTGGTCTCTGTAGACCACCAGATGCTGTCAGAGTCCGTGTCCTGGTTGATCCGCAGCACTCAGCAGTCGGACGGGTCCTTCACAGAGAAGTCCTCCTACAGACCCAACAGAGTGATGGTCAGCCCCCTCCTCTTCCTCCTCTTCCTCCTCTTCCTCCTTGTGTGTGACTCAGCTGTGCTCTGATTGGCTGCAGGCTGCAGGGACGGCTGCTGTGGACCAATCGGTGTATCTGACGTCCTTTGTGCTGATCGCGTTACACAAAGCCACAAAGATCCAGGACCCCATCCTGCAGCTCCGGGTGAGAGCTTCATCCTGCTCCTCCTCCTCTTCCTCCCCTCTTCCTCACCTCCTCCTTCCCCTCTCCTCCTCCTCTTCCTCCTCTCCTCTCATCCTCCTCTCCTCCTCCTCCTCCTCCCCCTCTCCTCCTCCTTTTCCCCCTCTTCCTCTCTTCTTCCTCCTCTCCTCCCCTCTTCCTCTCCTCCTCTTCCTCCTCTCCTCTTCATCTCCTCATCCCCCTCTTCCTCTCCTCCTCCTCTTCTCCCTCTCCCTCTCCTCCCCCTCCTCCTCCTCTTCCCCCTCTTCCTCTCCTCCTCCTCTTCCTCCTCTTCATCCTTTCTAACTCCATAACCCTTCAGCTCTTCTTCTCTCTCTAGTTCCACGATGACAGCATGAAGTCTGCAGCACACTACATTTCCCAGAATGCCCCTGGGGTGAGGAGTGTGTATGTGCGTGCGGTGGCGACCTACGCTCTGACCCTTCACGACCCCGACAGCATGGCGGCCGCCGAGCTGCTCGGCAGTCTGGAGAAACTGGCTCGGGACAAAGGTGCGCTTGTTTTAGTCCAGGAGAAGAGTTACTCATCACATACATATATAAAATATATATATATATATATATATATATATATATATATATGTGTGTATATGTATTATGTATGTATGCGTGTGTGCAGGTCACCCCGCTGTGCTCAGGTACTGGCAGGAGTCCAGCATGACAGCTGATTGGCTGAAACCCGACCAATCCAGCGGCGTAACGGTGGAAACCACGGCTTACGTCCTGCTGACGGTGCTGCTGAAGGTGCTTCCTGTTTACTCCCATTGTTTATTTGTTGTTTACTCTCATTGTTTATTTGTTGTTTACTCTCATTGTTTATTTGTTGTTTACTCTCATTGTTTATTTGTTGTTTACTCTTTAATTTTTCATTGTTGTTTACTCTTTCATTTTTCATTTTATTTGTTGTTTATTTGTTGTTTACTCTCATTTGTGAAGTAATGTCTAGTGTGGCCTTAACTGTATTACTCTCATTGTTTATTAATAATTATGTTTACTCTCATTGTTTATTTGTTGTTTACTCTCATTGTTTCTTAATAATGATGTTTACTTTCATTGTTTCTTAATAATTATGTTTACTCTCATTGTTTATTCATAATTATGTTTACTCTTATTGTGTATTAATAATTATGTTTACTCTCATTGTTTATTAATAATTATGTTTACTCTTATTGTTTATTAATAATTATGTTTACTCTCATTGTTTATTAATAATTATGTTTACTCTCATTGCTTATTAATAATGATGTTTACTTTTATTGTTTATTAATAATTATATTTACTCATTGTTTATTAATAATGATGTTTACTCTTATTGTTTATTAAGTATGATATTTACTCTCATTGTTTATTAATAGTGATGTTTACTCTCATTGTTTATTAATAATGATGTTTACTCTCATTGTTTATTAATATTAGACAGTAGACACAGCAACGGTGAGCAATGAGGGTTAAGTGTCTTGCTCAAGGACACAACGACATGGACTACCGGAGGCTGGGATTGAACCACCGACCCTCTGATTGAAAGACAGACCTGCTAACCACTGAGCCACAGTCGCCCGTTGTTGTTTACTCTCATTGTTTATTAATATTGTTGTTTACTCTCATTATTTATTGATAATGATGATTTTCTGCTATAATATACAGAACACCCTTGTGAACATAGATAATGTGTTTCATTCATATATGTGTTACACATATATGAACATTCATATTTCATATATGTGTTATATTAGTTCAACACATATACATACACATTAGTTTTATATTAGTTTATGATAGTACACAGAAAAGAAAAGAAAAAAGTTTTAAAAATGTCAACGTTTGTATTATCTTAACAATATTCCCAAAGCTTTTCCATGTCCATGTTATTGTATAACGTAGCTCGGTGTGTACGGAGCACTTGTGGGAAGTTTGGCTTTGATTGAGTGAAGCTAAGTATTTTTAATAATTATTTTAGTTCTGACATTTTGAGAAATTGTGTCAACTCCGCTGAAGCTAGAAAGTTCCCACAGTCCTCAGTGGTCTTTGAACGATGCTCATTTCACAACATCTGGTTGCTACGTGTGTGTGTGTGTGTGTGTATATATATATACATATAAATAATATTATTTATTTTGTATATACACGTGTAGTATATTTGTGCAGCTATAAATGTATATAATATCATTAAATATTTATTACATATCCGTAGTATGAAGGTGAGAGCCAGACTCATCTCATCAATAATGTTGATTATTGGTGTTGTCTTGTGTTAAAGGGGCGGATCCCTTACGCCAACCCCATCCTGTCCTGGCTGACCCAGGACCAGCACTACGGACAGGGCTTCTACTCCATGCAGGTACACACACGTCCCTGCTTTTCTATCTGTGTGAGGACCCCCTTAACATAGTGCATTCTGGAACCTGCTTCTGACCTAAACCTGGTTCTGACCTAAACCTGGTTCTGACCTAAACCTGGTTCTGACCTAAACCTGGTTCCGACCCAAACCTGGTTTCCGACCCAAACCTGGTTCTGACCTAAACCTGGTTCTGACCTAAACCTGGTTCCGACCCAAACCTGGTTCCGACCCAAACCTGGTTTCCGACCCAAACCTGGTTCCATTCAAAACCTGCTTCTGGCCTAAACCTGCTTCTGACCCAAACCTGGTTTCCGACCCAAACCTGGTTCGATTCAAAACCTGCTTCTGACCTAAACCTGCTTCTGACCCAAACCTGGTTTCCGACCCAAACCTGGTTCTGATCAAAACCTGCTTCTGACCTAAACCTGCTTCTGACCCAAACCTGCTTCTGACCTAAACCTGGTTCTGACCTAAACCTGGTTCCGACCCAAACCTGGTTTCCGACCCAAACCTGGTTCTGACCTAAACCTGGTTCTGACCTAAACCTGGTTCCGACCCAAACCTGGTTTCCGACCCAAACCTGGTTCTGATCAAAACCTGCTTCTGACCTAAACCTGCTTCTGACCCAAACCTGGTTCTGACCTAAACCTGGTTCTCCCCCTCCCTATCTGTCTGTCTCTCAGGACACCGTCTTGACCCTGGAGGCGGTGATGGAGTTCAGCCGGGTCGTCCCTCGAGCCGTCCTCAATCAGGACATCACGGTCCGCTACAGAAGGAAAGGAATGCTGGGACGAGTCCAGCTGAGCCAGAGCCGGCCCGTGGCCACGCCCATCCAGGTGAGAGTGAGACAGGTGCAGGGCAGTGAGACAGACTCAGGAGAGGGAGACAGGATCTGTGCTGCTCTGCTGTGGTTAATAACCTGTCTGTTTCTTTGTGTGTCCCAGGTGACGCAGGATGATGACATCACCGTGTCCACAGGTTATGGGAAGGGCGTGTCCGACGTGAAGGTGGGTGTGGCTTAAAACAGGGTTTCCCATAAACATCCCGGAATGCGTAGTAACTACCTCCCCCCCCACCCCCCCCCATCCCTCCAGATGAAGACTGTCTACTATGAGACCACCTCATCTGCTCCGAACTGTAACTTTGACCTCAGCATCGAGGTGGCGGGACCCGACACCTCCAGCGGTAATATTACTGTCTGTCTGTCTGTCTGTCTGTCTGTCTGTCTGTCTGTCTGTCTGTCTGTCTGTCTGTCTGTCTGTCTGTCTGTCTGTCTGTCTACCTGTCTACCTGTCTGCCTGTCTGTCTCTCTCCTCCTCAGATCCTGCTCTCGGCTCTCCACACCTGGTCGCCTGTGTAAAGTGAGAAAACGGAATAATTATTAAACTTATTTGACTTCATGTGAATATTTAGATGATTGTTTCTGTCAATTTATTTTGAACTGTCTTGGCTTCCTGTGTCTCATTAGCATATTGATGCATTGATTAATCTCAAAGGGATGATTATTGTTCTTCAGGTACAAACCTCCTCCTAACGAGCTCTCCACAGAGTCCAGTCTGACGGTGATGCAGATCCAGCTGCCGACAGGTGTGGAGGGTCACCTGGAGGACCTGAGACAGGTGAGCCTCTCTGTCACGTGACCTGGTCCACGTGGTTCCAGCGTGACCAGGTCCACGTGGTTCCATCGTGACCTGGTCCCCGTGGTTCCAGCGTGACCAGGTCTACGTGGTTCCATCGTGACCTGGTCCCCGTGGTTCCAGCGTGACCAGGTCCACGTGGTTCCATCGTGACCTGGTCCCCGTGGTTCCAGCGTGACCAGGTCCACGTGGTTCCATCGTGACCTGGTCCCCGTGGTTCCAGCGTGACCAGGTCCACGTGGTTCCAGCGTGACCAGGTCCACGTGGTTCCAGCGTGACCAGGTCCACGTGGTTCCAGCGTGACCAGGTCCACGTGGTTCCATCGTGACCTGGTCCCCGTGGTTCCAGCGTGACCAGGTCCACGTGGTTCCAGCGTGACCAGGTCCACGTGGTTCCAGCGTGACCAGGTCCACGTGGTTCCAGCGTGACCAGGTCCACGTGGTTCCAGCGTGACCTGGTCCATGTGGTTCCAGCGTGACCAGGTCCACGTGGTTCCAGCGTGACCTGGTTCTCGTCGTTCATGTTTCTTTGAGTCTTTCAGGTGAAACTCAATCGTTTTTTCAGTTCAGAGACGCAGACGAGCCGATGATCTCTCACTATGAACTCCAAGGAACCACTGTGATCATCCAGATGGAGTCTGTGAGTAATGACAACAAACACAACACACAACAAACACAAAAACTAAAACAACAAACACAGCAACACAACACAACAACAAACCCTCACAGGTTCTTCTACTCCAGGTTTTCTTTTTATTTATTTATTTTTGTGAAATGCTGAAACACGTGAGGCGGGTATGAAAACACACAAAGGAAACACACAAAGATCTTTCAGTCGTTAATTTCTCTCCATAAATTCAGGACGCGTGAGAGAAAACTGGAGATTCTCTGGTTAACCAAATATTAATAAACTTAAGCTGTGAACCTTTCTTACGTCTCACTTTGGTGCGTTCAAGGACGCTCCGACATTACAGCGCTGGTTCATCAACCCACAAAGAGACAGAGACAATAAGTTAACTGAAGTGAATCTGAACTAAATCCAGCAGGATGTTTATTGTTTAGTTCTATTTGTCTCGTCACTTCCTGTCTTGTTGCTAGGTTCCATCCGACGTCTTCCTGTGCGTTGGTTTTCGGATCAGGACGGGGTTCAGGGTGGGCGGGGCCAGCAAGTCCCTGTTCAGCGTCTATGAGCCTCAGGACAAAGGTAAACTATGATCTGCTGTGCATGCTGGGATTAGTAGTCTTTATCAGGTATTATTGTAGTTCTATAGTCAAGGAAGTGAAGTGTGGAGTTCAAGATAATCCAAACTGTAATTATGAGAGACTAATTAAACTAATGTTTGAAAAGTTATGAGATTATGAGTTACAGTTTTCATTTCCTAAATCAAAGTTGTGACTTAAAGTCAAAATGCGACTTAGATGATAATCTATATCGATCACATGGTCTCATTTGTCTGGGCGTGTTTAGCTTAGCACAAAGACTGGAAGCAGAGGGGAACTGTTAGCCTAGCTTAGCACAAAGACTGGAAGCAGAGGGGAACTGTTAGCCTAGCTTAGCACAAAGACTGGAATTAGAGGGACACTGTTAGCCTAGCTTAGCACAAAGACTGGAAGCAGAGGGGAACTATTAGCCTAGCTTAGCACAAAGACTGGAAGCAGGGGGGGACTGTTAGCCTAGCTTAGCACAAAGACTGGAAGCAGAGGGACACTGTTAGCCTAGCTTAGCACAAAGACTGGAAGCAGAGGGGAACTGTTAGCCTAGCTTAGCACAAAGACTGGAAGCAGGGGGACTGTTAGCCTAGCTTAGAACAAAGACTGGAAGCAGGGGGGACACTATTAGCCTAGCTTAGCACAAAGACTGGAAGCAGAGGGACACAGTTAGCCTAGCTTAGCACAAAGACTGGAATCAGAGGGCAACAGTTAGCCTAACTTAGCACAAAGACCGGAAGCAGAGGGCAACAGTTAGCCTAGCTTAGTACAAAGACTGGAAGCAGAGGGATACTGTTAGCCTAGCTTAGCACAAAGACTGGAAGCAAAGGGACACTGTTAGCCTAGCTTAGCACAAAGACTGGAAGCAGAGGGATACTGTTAGCCTAGCTTAGCACAAAGACTGGAAGCAAAGGGACACTGTTAGCCTAGCTTAGCACAAAGACTGGAAGCAGAGGGATACTGTTAGCCTAGTTCTGTGTAAAGAACAACAACTCTCAAAACTACTCGGCAGGATCTTTTCAAAACGTTGGATTGTTCCTTTAAATGTGACCAAGTGAGACGTCTTTTGTCCTGCAGGCAGTGAATGCACCAAACAGTTCTCCTACCAGCAGCAGAAGCTGCAGCGCCTCTGTGTGGAAGAACAGTGTCAGTGTATGACAGGTAGCTCCTGCTGATCGGCTGTGTGACATGTTGTATACGTCACATGTTGACTGAGTTTGATGGTGTATAAGGTGTTTATGTTTCTAATCGTGACCAATCGTTCTTGTTGTTGTTGTTGTTGTTGTGTAGCTGCGTGTGCGACCTTCAGAGGGAACGTCGATGTGACGCTGACGGCAACCAAACGTGCGAATGAGACCTGCAGGCCTCACATCAAATACGGTGAGAATTTAATGAATTTATTGAGATGCTGAGCATCACAAAGTGACCATCTTTGTTTTTGTCTGTCGTCATCCTAGCAGAGGCCTGTCAATCAACTTGCAGCCCTGCCCTGGAGCATCCCCTGCTTTATGGTCTTTTTTACTTTAAATGACCATTATTTTTTACACATGAAGCGTAGCCTTCTATACAACGAGAGGAGTCGCCCCCTGGTGGTCAGGAGAGAGAATGCAGCTTTAACACATGAAGCATAGACTTCTATACAACCAGAGGAGTAGAGTCATTTCCTCATAGACTGACAGGAAGAGAAGTCATATATTTAGGAACTGTTATTCGACCTTCGTTTGTCTCCTGCAGCCTACAAGGTGACGGTGAAGTCTTCAGCAGCAGAAGGAGACTTTATGTCCCACACAGCCACCGTAGTTGAAGTCCTGAAGAACACAGATAAAGGTGACTGCAACCAAACATGGGTTCCTGGTGCCTCACTGTGGACAGAAATGAAGACGTGTGACATCATGTGATATCATGTGATGCCGTTACCTGGATCATGTTACTTTGCCTCTTGGTTTTGCAGAGCTTGAAGCGGTGGGTTCAGGGACAGAGGTGGAGCTGGTGAAAAAGGCCACCTGCAGCTCTGTTGACATCCAGGTCAACCAGCAGTACCTGGTGATGGGAGCCAGGGGGTCAGAGGTCACGCTGAGCCAGGGCTTCAAGTCAGTGTCGTCTCTCTACCCCTCTCTCACCTGAACGTCTTCTTCTTCTTCTTCTTCTTCTTCTTCTTCTTCTTCTTCTTCTTCTTCTTCTTCTTCTTCTTCTTCTTCTTCTTCTTCTTCTTCTTCTCCTCATCCTCATCCTTCATCTTCTTCTTCTCCTCCTCCTAATCCTCCTTCTTCTCCTTCTCCTCCTCCTTCTTCTTCTTCTCATCCTCCTCCTTCTTTTCCTTCTTCTCCTCCTCCTCCTCCTCCTCCTCCTTCTTTTCCTTCTTCTCCTTCTTCTTCTCCTCCTCCTCACCTCCTGGTATTGTCCCTCAGGTACCGCCTCCCTCTGGACTCTGATGCTCTGGTGGAGTTCTGGCCGTCAGCTTGTAGTTCTTCTGAGTGTTCGGACTACATTCTCCATCTGGAGGACTTTGCTCTGGAGCTGCAGTTGGACAGCTGCCCGAACTCATAACTCATAACTCATACTTCATAACTCATACTTCATAACTCATAACTCATAACTCATACTTCATAACTCATAACTCATAACTCATACTTCATAACTCATAACTCATACTTCATAACTCATAACTCATACTTCATGACTCATAACTCATACTTCATAACTCATACTTCATACTTCATACTTCATAACTCATACTTCATAACTCATACTTCATAACTCATACTTCATAACTCATAACTCATACTTCATAACTCATACTTCATAACTCATAACTCATAACTCATACTTCATAACTCATAACTCATAACTCATACTTCATGACTCATAACTCATAACTCATAACTCATAACTCATACTTCATGACTCATAACTCATACTTCATAACTCATACTTCATACTTCATACTTCATAACTCATACTTCATAACTCATACTTCATAACTCATACTTCATAACTCATAACTCATACTTCATAACTCATACTTCATAACTCATAACTCATAACTCATACTTCATAACTCATAACTCATAACTCATAACTCATACTTCATGACTCATAACTCATAATCCATAACTCATACTTCATGACTCATAACTCATACTTCATAACTCATACTTCATAACTCATAACTCATACTTCATAACTCATACTTCATAACTCATACTTCATAACTCATAACTCATACTTCATAACTCATACTTCATAACTCATAACTCATACTTCATAACTCATACTTCATAACTCATACTTCATAACTCATAACTCATACTTCATAACTCATACTTCATAACTCATAACTCATACTTCATAACTCATACTTCATGACTCATAACTCATACTTCATAACTCATACTTCATAACTCATACTTCATAACTCATACTTCATAACTCATAACTCATACTTCATAACTCATACTTCATAACTCATACTTCATAACTCATACTTCATAACTCATAACTCATACTTCATAACTCATACTTCATAACTCATACTTCATAACTCATACTTCATGACTCATAACTCATACTTCATAACTCATACTTCATAACTCATAACTCATAACTCTTAACTCATACTTCATGACTCATAACTCATACTTCATAACTCATACTTCATAACTCATAACTCATAACTCATACTTCATGACTCATACTTCATGACTCATAACTCATACTTCATAACTCATGACTCATAACTCATACTTCATAACTCATGACTCATAACTCATACTTCATAACTCATTGAACTACGAGTTATAAAATATTAGTTTTATTAGCTCACAGTTTAAATGTAATTGTTTTAATTCTTGTTGTCAAGTCATACTTTGTGAATAAAAGATTATAATAACTATGTGTCACTGATATATTATATTAATACCTTGAGGTATTGCTACTTTTACTGAAGTAAGTATCCGAGCCTCAAAGGAGCAGAACACAGAACCATCTGGTTCTCCAGACATGTTGGGTTCTCTGTTGTTTTTCTTCTGTTGCATTTTGCTTCTGGGCTCGATCGATGGAGCATCTTATGTCGATGACATGGCCGACTAAAGGAAAGTGGACTGCGACGAGGATGGGATTTGAACCCACGTGACAGAGGTCGTGACAGACCACTCGGCCACCTCGTCATCTGCACACTGGCTTTACATCAAAACTCTGATCCAGGTCACCTTCCAAAGTGTTTATGTAAAACCGTCAACACCTCTCTGGAGACATGCCATGTACCAGCCTGCTTCAAGGCCTCCACCATCATCCCCGTCCCCAAAAAACCTAGGATCACAGGACTCAATGACTACAGGCCCGTCGCCCTGACCTCTGTGGTCATGAAGTCCTTTGAGTACCTGGTCTTGTCCCACCTTCCCACTTCAGAAAGATCTCAGCCCCACCAGCCCCTCTCACCCTGTGTGACTCCCCCGTCAAAGCTGTGGAGTCCTTCCGCTTCCTGGGCTCCATCATTACCCAGGACCTCAAGTGGGAACTAAACATCAGCTCCATCTCCAAGAAGGCGCAGCAGAGGATGTTCTTCCTGAGGCAGCTGAGGAAACTCAACCTGCCAAAGACAATGATGGTGCACTTCTACACTGCCATCATCGAGTCCATCCTCTGCTCCTCCATCACCGTCTGGTACACTGCAGCCACTGCCAAGGACAAGGCCAGGCTGCAGCGCATCATTCGCTCTGCTGAGAGGGTGATTGGCCGCAATCTGCCGTCCCTCCAGGACTTGTTTGCTTCAAGGACCCTGAAGAGGAAGATTGTAGCTGATCCCTCTCACCCTGGACACAAACTGTTGGTGTCCCTCCCCTCTGGCAGGAGGATGCGGTCCATCAGGACCAAGACCTCACGCCACAAAAACAGTTTCTTCCCGTCTGCAGTCGGGCTCATCAACAGAGCCCGGGTCCCCCTACCAGAGCCTGGGTCCCCCTAACAGAGCCCGTTTCTCCCCAAAAGAGCCTGGGTCCCCCTAACAGAGCCCGGGTCCCCCTAACAGAGCTCGGGTCCCCCACTGACTTGACTGACTCTGTCACTCCCAGACAATCTCCCACTGGTCACTCCCCTGCACACACCTCCATGCCTCATATTTAAATACGTTTAGATTGCTTCATGCGTAACAACTGCATTGATCCCATGAGAGCACATGTAACATGAGGGTGTGCCATGTGGACAGGAGAGCAGCCCATAACATCCAGGCAGTAGTCGGCCCGACGAGAGAGGTTAATGTGAGAGGTCACTGATTAAAAGGGAACGTCGGGCCTAGATAGTCGCAGTGGCCTTGTTCTGGTCCAGTATCAGCCGGTAGAAAGCTTTAGGAGCCAGAGAAACCAGGACCAGGAGGTCTCAGACACAACGGTTAGTGGAAGACGTCAGCGATAGCAGCCACATTCCTTAAAGTCACCGGCTTGAACTAGTATACATGAGTGAGTGACGAGGAATATGAAGTTAGGAGGATGAAGGGGGCTGAACCTGAAACTGTTTATGTATAAATAATGTGTCTGTTGGTTTGTTCGGGAGTTGGGAAAGACAGATGTCCAAGGAGGATGTTGTCTATATTCCGGACCCAACTCAGTTTTATTTGTAAACTGAGTTACAAATAAATCTACGTGAAGTGAACTCTGATCCAAACTCTCTGTTCTGTGGAGGGGGGTCGAGGACTGAGGACGTGAGGGAGTTCCTGTGGTGTCTCACTCATTTAACATTCATTTTACATTCTACTGTTCAATTGTAAATATTCATTCATTCCCATTTATTGCACTCTGTTTACTGTTAAATGTTAAATGTTATGCACCTTCTGCCAGGAGAAATTCCTTGAATGTGAAAACAAACATGGAAATAAATGGTTCTGATTCTGAAGCATTAAATGTGAGAAAACAGGAGTAGTATGCCCCATATATTAGCATTCATGGGGAATTAGCTCAGATGGTTGCTCAGCATGCGAGAGGTATAGGTAGCTGGATAGATGCCTGCATTTTCCAGATATTTTCTAACTTTTCTCAATAAATACATTAATAAATATATAGACAAATATAGGAATGAATATCACACATTTCTGAATAAAAATTGGAATAAATAATGATTTAACATTTGAATGTTATTATTGATCATTTTTATATTCCTTTCCTCTATTATTGGTGTATTACATTAAACATATTTATTTGATCTGTCCAGCGTAAAGGTAAAGAGAGACGCATTTACGGATAGCTGTTTCTACTTTCTGATCCGGAGAGGGGAGGGTTAACCTCTCGCATGCTAAGCGAGCGCTCTACCATCTGAGCTAATCCTATGGCGTTATATTCATGTCAGAAGTACTCGCGCACAAATTCAACAACCGAGAGGTGTAGGCTGCTCGCGCGCAGCGGGCTTCTGCTCGCGCAGTGCTGTTTTGCTCGCTCGAGTGTACATGACTTTTGACAATTTGGGGGCGGAAACCAAGGAGGGCACTGACCCTCTTATGATTGGTCACTTTCACACAGGGACATCCTTGATTGACAGCTCTCATTACAGGAAGCACGGAGTCAAAGTATCTGACGGAGTTCAGTCATTCAGTTAACACTGCACAGTGGACGGAATGGCGGCGACACCCGAAGATGTAGGCGTAAGTGATATTGATGATATGGTGGGGGCTGTGTGTTTGACAGTGTTATAGCAATTTAATCTGAAATTTGTTTGGAACATGTAAGTAGCTGACATAAGCTAATCAACCTTAACTAGCAAGTTTTAGGCTAGCGAGCTAGCAAACTCATCAGGGGCTAACGTTAAGTTTTTATTTCTATTTTATTTCTTTATTTTTTCACCTTGTTAAGATCAGATATATACGGAAGAGCAATAATAAAAAAATAAAACCATCTCGAGATTAAAGTCATTAAATATTGAGATTAAAGTCATTATAATGCGAGATTAAACTCATTAAATTTCCCCCAGATATTGTACAGTGTTAATTTCATGTTGTTTTCCACTTCAACAGGACATAGTCAGACGTGAGATTACTTCCAGGCTGATCATTAAATTAGAGTCAGCGCTTTCAAGAATGCCTCTTGACTTGGACTTCTTACAATTTGCATGTCGGCAGGAGCTGTACCTCTGGGAAGCACTGTCAAGGCAATTAAATGTCCCCCCAGATATTGTACAGGCCTTAAGAGATTTCCTCCATCTGGTCATGGACCACATTGAAAATGCTGAAGTTACCAGCAGTACTGTTGAAACTGTAGCTGGAGAGATGGGGCGTCCCAGGTACAATTTAGAGAAGGAGAGACTTGTTGAGCTTTTGGAGATAAATCTGTCTGTGGACTGCATCGCAAAGTTACTGTGCGTTTCAGCCAGTACAGTCAACAGACGGATGAGGGAGTTTGGTCTCTCTGCCAGACAGAACTACAGCAATGCTACTGACCAGGAGCTTGATAATGCAGTCCAACGCATCAAAAATGAAATGCCCACAGCAGGCTATAGGATGGTCAAAGGGAGGCTGAAGTCCATGGGAATCCACGTCCAGTGGAGGAGAGTTACTGCATCAATGCATCGAGTGGACTCGCTTGGGATTCTTTCTAGACTGACTGGACTGGGCTGCATTGTGCGAAGAACTTACTCTGTCAGGGGGCCCCTTTCACTGTGGCATGTCGACACTAACCACAAACTTATCAGGTCAGTACTGTACAGTACAGATTATTCATTATTTATTTATTTTGTTAAATATAATGATGCAGACACTGATAGATCTCAAAGCATAAGTATGTTGCCATGACATTTCTACAATAAAAATCCAGGTTGAAACTGGTAATGTAGGTCTTTATTTTGTTCCCATCAGGTACAACATTGTATTTTTTGGTGCAGTGGACGGCTACTCCAGGAAGGTAAGATTTCATTTCATTGGGTCTTTTCATGTGTTGGCCTGACAAATAGTAAATGTACATTTATGAAAATGTCTCATAACACAGGTGATGTGCTTGAATGCTGCAACAAACAATCGTGCATCAACTGCATTCACTGCCTTCAAAAAAGCTACTGAGAGGCATGGAATACCCTCAAGGTAAGTTTTTACAGGCTTCAAGGTACAGACACAAACATGATGGATGTTATATTTTAAGAAAGAATTTACTGTAAACTCAGGGTTCTCAAGGATTATAATTTTAAATGTTTCCTCACTACACTCTACTTCCTTATACTCTCCCAGTCATAGCCTTACCCCTCCACGCTGAACACGTTTATTCTGACACAATGTAGCACTTTATTTCTGTGTATTGTACATCACTGACAGATTTTAACACACTGGTCATCTGTGTGTGCACTTCAGGGTGAGAGGTGATCAGGGAGTGGAGAATGTCGAAATAGCCCGATATATGTTCACTGTCCGTGGAACTGATCGAGGAAGCTTCATGTTAGGAAAAAGCGTCCATAATCAAAGGTTTTTCGTTTTTGTATTTTGGATGCTTTTACCAAGCTAATAAAGAGGTCTTTTGTGTGTAAAATCATAACATACTAACATTTTATCATGTCCTTGATTGTTAGAATAATAATTTCTAAATCCGTAGGATTGAACGTTTGTGGCGGGATGTCAGAACATGTGTGATATCAAAATATTACAACGCACTCCACAGCCTAGAGATGGATCACCTTCTTGATGTGTCCTCCAGAGGTAAGGGTTTGTCTCATCATATTGTGCTATTTATCATCTACTTTCTGTAGTCTTGGTCAGTTAAATGTTTCCTGTGTCTGTGTTCTATTATTATTTGATTTGTGCATGGTTTGTAAGGTTTGTTGTTGTCCTTCATCTTCTGTTGTTGATTTTATTTAATCCTAGTAACCATTCCATACAGGAGGTCTTTGTCCCCTGCCAGACCGTTATTGTAAATAAGTAACTGTTCTTAAAAACTTGCCTGGTATAATAATATCCTTATAATTGGTCAATTTCAACACAATTGGATTGGTTAACAGATGTCTGGAGCACTTTAATAAACATTAATGGCTAGTCGTATATCACTGTAAATCATTGTGGAATTTTAGAAATGGTTAGATACTGGGGAAAAAAAACATAAATCAATGATATGTATTTACGAAAAGGCAAATCAATGATTAATGTTATGTTTTCAAAGCTCACCTGTGAAAAGTAACATACTCCTACCCTCTCCCTTTATAGAAGATCTTTTGACAGTCCACCTGACATTCCTTCCTAAACTGAAGGCAGACCTGGAGGCTTTTGTGGAAGGATGGAACAACCACCCACTGAGAACAGAAGGGAATAAAACTCCTGAGCAGATTTGGCACTCAGGAATGATGCTTCGACCGATTGACCAGCCAGAGAATCTTGAGGTTTTTTTTTTTTCCTTTTAAAACAACTAAGTTGCTACAGTAAGTTTTATATCCAAAATGAGCTGTTAATGTAACCTTGAGATGGCCCACCAGGCTCTAAGCAGTGTAACACATCTTCAGCTGGTGAAACAATCACAATTGATGCAAATGTTGGTAATACAGTTCATATGCACTCAGTAACCTCTTTATTAGGTACACTTGTACTGTTTAACACTAATACGAATATTTAAGCACCTGATCAAATCAATTTGTTGCATAGTACAAACCCTAAATGTTTATCTTCAGCTAATGTTGAAAAGCCAAACAATTGGGATAAACAGATTACATTAGATTCTGTAAACATGGGATGACTAATGATAGCGGTATTTTTCTGTCTTGTTCGACTGTCAGGATATTGAAGAGCCGGACATTGACTGGGATGTTGCAGCTGACTATGGAGAAGATGTGGATGGTGTGATAGTAGTCCCTGAATTTGAGTGTCCACTGAATGAACAGCAGCTAGTAGAGCTTCAGCTGCTGATTGAAGAAAATAGAGACACTGACACTAGAGACCTTTATCTCCTATGTCATGAATATGTGCTTCAGGCTTTGTCAGGTGTTTAATGTTTGTTTTTGTGATCAGAAAGTGATGTAAATAAAATATACAACAACCACAGTTAAATCTTTAGATTTATTCTTTTTAACAATAGAACAACGTTGTTGTACACTTGTTTGTACACAGTAGTAGAAAATAGAAACAAAGTGCAAAAAGGGTAACAAAGTTACCAAGTAACTTAAACAAGTAACAAGGACCTTAAAATGCTTCTTTAGTGTCTGCTGAACTCGTAACCACCACAGATTTGAACAACATCCAAACCTGGCCATATTCTTTTGAACTGCAGTCCCTGAAGGTGCCTGTGCAGGTCCACGCACCGCACTGTGCAATTGTGGTTCCTGGGATGTGTCCTGCCTGGATACCCTGGCTGAGCTTGACTGGGCATTGCACTGTCCCTGAACTGCATTGTTCATTCAACATAATTAATTCACTGACATCATGTAACTTCTGTCGTGTTATAGGCTAAATGAATAGGTGAGCTGTATGATGATGACAGCAACACTACACTTCCATGACGAATGCAATAAGTTGTTCCACAAACAGTATTTATATATTGTTATATGTATACAGGGAAATCAACATAATGTAATCAAACCACACATGTTGTCTAGAGATGGCAATGCAACCTAGTAAAGATAGTTACTCATGATACATACTGTTTGGTGTTGGATTATTCAATGTAGCTCTCAGCCTGGCCACCAAATTGAGGGCCATATTGCGCAAATCGTCCTAGAGGAATGGGGAGAAATAAAGAAATGTAACTGAAACAAACACCACCACAAATGAACTACTTTAACGTAATAAACATTTTAGAAAATAGTTCACCTCCTCTTTTGCGTTCGCCATTTTCATCTATAAACGGCAAGATGAGCAGCTGGATCCACACAAAAATACAATAAGGGACAATGTGAACGTGGCTAAGTTACCCAACATTCAAAACAGTATTTTACTGCATTGGATGTTAGCCTGCTAAATCAAATGCATTAAATCAGCGTCAATAAGAATAGCACTTTTACATGTGAAAACAATTATGTTATGATTCAGTTAGCCATAACGTTAGTTGTCTAAGATGCAGTTTTTAAAGATTAAAAGTTTTAAAATGAGTGTCGGTCGATCATCACAAGTGTTGGCTAAGGCGTTAGCTACAGAACAAATAGCCTAGCTTTACGTTACTTGTTGCTCAAAAATATGTAACGGTAATGTTAACTTACTTAACAAAACGTAGGCTTCATCGTTCGCAAATATATACATCGATGGTAATTGATTTTACTATGATCTGCGCAGCATTTTAAACGTGCAGACAGAGACATTTTATGTACATTAGAAAACTCATTCAAACTCAACTCACCCACTCTTCTTCGGTGGTAACTTAACCTGATCTTAACCCAACTCCGTGCTTCCTGTAATGAGAGCTGTCAATCAAGGATGTCCCTGTGTGAAAGTGACCAATCATAAGAGGGTCAGTGCCCTCGGTTTCCGCCCCCAAATTGTCAAAAGTCATGTACACTCGAGCGAGCAGAAATCCACTGCGCGAGCAGAACAGCACTCCGCGAGCAGAAGCCCGCTGCGCGCGAGCAGCCTACACCTCTCGGTTGTTGAATTTGTGCGCGAGTACTTTTGACATGAATATAACGCCATATAATTCCCCTATGAAGCAGCCGGGGATCGACCCTCAACCACAGCGACGCCTAGGACTCCTCACTCTGAGGGGGCGGTGCTGCCCGTTTTTAAATCACTCCCATTGGACAGAAGATCGCCTGTCGCTCTGCAGCCCTGCCCTGTGATTGGCCGAGAGGAACACTTCCTGTGTTGATTCAAAGAGAGGGGGAGAGAGGAAGAGAAGTTTGTAACGGAGAGAAGAGCAGAGATATGAAGGAGGAGAGGAGGAGGTCTAGTGTGAGCTGATAGAGAGGAGGAGGAGGAGGAGGAGGAGGAGGAGGAGGACATGGTGTTACCCAGCAGCCCCGTGTGAGTACTCTAAAACCTCTCTGTGTCGTGAAGTTCTCACTGATTTCAGAGTAAATCCACTCTGTCTGTGCTGTTGATGAACACTTACGTCCCACAATGCATTGCAAAGGAGGCAGAGGAGCGGCTGGAAAAACATAAACAAATTGTGGACGGTCATGAAGCGGTTTCAGGAAGAGCTCAGAACTCTTTTACATGATGTGAATACATGAATATGATGGTTTTACATTCACAGCTTCTAGTGATGTTTTCAAAGGAAGCGTACAAGCGTACAAGCGTTGAAGTGTACAAGCGTTGAAGTGTACAAGCGTTGAAGTGTACAAGCGTTGAAGTGTACAAGCGTTGAAGTGTACAAGCGTTGAAGTGTACAAGCGTACAAGCGTTCAAGCGTTGAAGTGTACAAGCGTTGAAGTGTACAAGCGTTGAAGTGTACAAGCGTACAAGCGTTGAAGCATACAAGCGTTGAAGCGTACAAGCGTTGAAGCGTACAATTCAATTCAATTCAGTTTATTTTGTATAGCCCAAAATCACAAATACAAATTTGCCTCTAAGGGCTTCACAATCTGTACACATACGACATCCCTGTCCCGGAACCTCACATCGGATCAGGAAAAACTCCCTCTAGAAAACAAGGGGAAGAAACCTGAGGGAGAGCAACAGAGGAGGATCCCTCTCCCCGGATGGACAGATGCAATAGATGTCATGTGTACAGAATCAGCATAACAGAGTTACAGCACATTCAATGGATGTCACAGAAATTATTCATGAGTAGTAGGCATGGCCACGACCCAGATGACTGTGATCCATGACAAGCGTTGAAGCGTACAAGCGTTCAAGCGTACAAGCGTTCAAGCGTACAAGCGTTCAAGCGTTGAAGTGTACAAGCGTTGAAGTGTACAAGCGTTGAAGTGTACAAGCGTACAAGCGTTCAAGTGTTGAAGTGTACAAGCGTACAAGCGTTGAAGTGTACAAGCGTTGAAGTGTACAAGCGTTCAAGCGTTGAAGTGTACAAGCGTTGAAGTGTACAAGCGTACAAGCGTTGAAGTGTACAAGCGTTGAAGTGTACAAGCGTTGAAGTGTACAAGCGTACAAGCGTTGAAGTGTACAAGCGTTGAAGTGTACAAGCGTTGAAGTGTACAAGCGTAAAAGCGTTGAAGCGTACAAGCGTTGAAGCGTACAAGCGTTGAAGTGTACAAGCGTTGAAGTGTACAAGCGTTGAAGTGTACAAGCGTTGAAGTGTACAAGCGTACAAGCGTTCAAGTGTTGGAGTGTACAAGCGTTGAAGTGTACACGTGTTGAAGTGTACAAGCGTACAAGCGTTCAAGCGTACAAGCGTTCAAGCGTACAAGCGTTCAAGCGTACAAGCGTTCAAGCGTACAAGCGTTCAAGCGTTGAAGTGTACAAGCGTTGAAGTGTACAAGCGTACAAGCGTTGAAGTGTACAAGCGTTGAAGCGTACAAGCGTTGAAGTGTACAAGCGTTGAAGTGTACAAGCGTTGAAGTGTACAAGCGTACAAGCGTTGAAGTGTACAAGCGTTGAAGCGTACAAGCGTTGAAGCGTTGAAGCGTACAAGCGTTGAAGTGTACAAGCGTACAAGCGTTGAAGTGTACAAGCGTACAAGCGTTGAAGTGTACAAGCGTTCAAGCGTTGAAGTGTACAAGCGTTCAAGCGTTGAAGTGTACAAGCGTTGAAGCGTACAAGCGTTCAAGTGTTGAAGTGTACAAGCGTTGAAGTGTACAAGCGTACAAGCGTTCAAGTGTTGAAGTGTACAAGCGTACAAGCGTTGAAGTGTACAAGCGTACAAGCGTTTAAGTGTTGAAGTGTACAAGCGTTGAAGTGTACAAGCGTACAAGCGTTGAAGTGTTGAAGTGTACAAGCGTTGAAGTGTTGAAGTGTACAAGTGTTGAAGTGTACAAGCGTTGAAGTGTTGAAGTGTACAAGCGTTGAAGTGTTGAAGTGTACAAGCGTTGAAGTGTTGAAGTGTACAAGCGTTGAAGTGTTGAAGTGTACAAGCGTTGAAGTGTTGAAGTGTACAAGCGTTGAAGTGTACAAGCGTTGAAGTGTTGAAGTGTACAAGCGTTGAAGTGTTGAAGTGTACAAGCGTTGAAGTGTTGAAGTGTACAAGCGTTGAAGTGTACAAGCGTTGAAGTGTTGAAGTGTACAAGCGTTGAAGTGTTGAAGTGTACAAGCGTTGAAGTGTACAAGCGTTGAAGCGTTGAAGTGTACAAGCGTTGAAGTGTACAAGCGTTGAAGCGTTGAAGTGTACAAGCGTTGAAGCGTTGAAGCGTACAAGCGTTGAAGCGTTGAAGCGTACAAGCGTTGAAGCGTTGAAGCGTACAAGCGTTGAAGCGTTGAAGCGTTGAAGCGTACAAGCGTTGAAGCGTTGAAGCGTACAAGCGTTGAAGCGTACAAGCGTTGAAGCGTTGAAGCGTACAAGCGTTGAAGCGTACAAGCGTTGAAGCGTTGAAGCGTACAAGCGTTGAAGCGTTGAAGCGTACAAGCGTTGAAGCGTACAAGCGTTGAAGCGTACAAGCGTTGAAGCGTTGAAGCGTACAAGCGTTGAAGCGTTGAAGCGTACAAGCGTTGAAGTGTTGAAGCGTACAAGCGTTGAAGTGTTGAAGCGTACAAGCGTTGAAGCGTTGAAGTGTACAAGCGTTGAAGTGTACAAGCGTTGAAGTGTACAAGCGTTGAAGTGTACAAGCGTACAAGCGTTGAAGCGTACAAGCGTTGAAGTGTACAAGCGTACAAGCGTTGAAGCGTTGAAGTGTACAAGCGTTGAAGTGTACAAGCGTTGAAGTGTACAAGCGTACAAGCGTTGAAGCGTTGAAGTGTACAAGCGTTGAAGTGTACAAGCGTTGAAGTGTACAAGCGTTGAAGTGTACAAGCGTTGAAGTGTACAAGTGTTGAAGTGTTGAAGCGTACAAGCGTTGAAGTGTTGAAGCGTACAAGCGTTGAAGCGTTGAAGTGTACAAGCGTTGAAGTGTACAAGCGTTGAAGTGTACAAGCGTTGAAGTGTACAAGCGTACAAGCGTTGAAGCGTACAAGCGTTGAAGTGTACAAGCGTACAAGCGTTGAAGCGTTGAAGTGTACAAGCGTTGAAGTGTACAAGCGTTGAAGTGTACAAGCGTACAAGCGTTGAAGCGTTGAAGTGTACAAGCGTTGAAGTGTACAAGCGTTGAAGTGTACAAGCGTTGAAGTGTACAAGCGTTGAAGTGTACAAGTGTATGGGCGACTGTGGATCAGTGGTTAGCAAGTCCGACTTTCAATCGGTCGGTGGTTCAAACCCCGGCTCAGCCAGTCCATGTCGTTGTGTCCTTGAGCAAGACACTTAACCCTAATTGCTCACTGTTGCTGTGTCTACGGTCTACTGTATATCATGTAAGTCTCTTTGGATAAAAGCCTCAGATAAATGTAATGTATGTACGTTCAAGTGTACACCCATGTGACCGCCCATGTGACAGGATGAGCAGGAAGCAGAGTGAGCTGGAGGGTCGCCTTGACGACATGGTGTCACGCATCGCCATGGAGACGCAGGAAATCAAAGAGCTGGAGCAACAGCTGACCGATGGTGAGGGGACCGACCGATCAGAGAGGCTCTCTCCAATGGATCCCTGTGATTGGCTATTATAGATGATAACTCCTCCTCACTTGTCTCTTGTTTCCTGTCCTCCTCCTCTTCCTCTTCTTCCTCTTCTTCCTCATCCTCCTCTTCTTCCTCCTCTTCTTCCTCCTCCTCCAGGTCAGATTTTGGCTAATGAATCTCTTCAGAGGGATTTGGAGGAGATCATCTGTGGCCTTCAGGAATATCTGAGAGGACTCAGAGAGCAGGTTAATTATATGAAATTATATTTTGTTATATGTTATATTTAGTTATTTTAAATTATATTTTATTATATTATGTTATATTAAATTATATTTTATATTATGTTATATTATATTATGTTATATTACATTATTTTATATTATATTTAATTATGTTATATTTAACTATATTATGTTATATTATATTATGTGTGTTATATTATGTGCGGGGCGACTGTGGCTCAGTGGTTAGCAAGTCGGTCTTTCAATCAGAAGGTCGGTGGTTCGATCCCCGGCTCCGGCAGTCTGTGTCGTTGTGTCCTTGAGCAAGACACTTAACCCTCATTGCTCACCGTTGCTGTGTCTACGGTCTACTGTATATCATGTAAGTCGCTTTGGATAAAAGCGTCAGCTAAATGAAATGTAATGTAATGTTATGTTATATTATATAATTTTATATTATATTTTATTATATTATGTTATGTTATGTTATGTTATATTATATTATATTATATTATTTTATATTACATTACATTCTATAACATAATATGATGTATATACATATGTCCCTGTGTATGTCCCTTGTGCTTCAGGCTCGTCGTTCTCAGCAGCAGGTTATCAGGCTGCAGACTGAGAACCTGCTGCTGCAACGCCACCTGGAGGACCTTCAGGGACCCTGCAGACACCCGGAGGACACTCAGGGACCCTGCAGACACCTGGAGGACACTCGGGGACCCTGCAGACACCTGGAGGACACGACCAGGACACTCACACGGGTCAGTGTGTTCTCACAGGAACATGAAGCCGTTAGAGACCACCCTGTGTAACACACTGTCTGTCTGTCTGTCTGTGGGACATGTCCGTCCAGCAGGAGGAGATGTCTGTGTTGCGAATGGAGGCCCAGGCTCTGAGAGACAGACAGGTGGAGAGCCGCAGACAGCAGGCGGAGCTCCAGCAGCTGAGGGAGGAGCTAACCCGACAGCCCACAATGGGACAGGTAACACTTCACTAGAGAGATATATTATATTATGTATATATGTACACTGGTCATTTTGACTAGTTAATGTACGTAAAGTAAAAGTATGGCTTGATCAGTAAAATGTGTCTGGATTAATATATATATATATATATATATATATATTGGACAGTTCAAGACTGGAAAAATGTTGCCTGGTCTGATGAGTCTCGATTTCTGTTGAGACATTCAGATGGTAGTCAGAATTTGGCGTAAACAGAATGAGAACATGGATCCATCATGCCTTGTTACCACTGTGCAGGCTGCTGGTGGTGGTGTAATGGTGTGGGGGATGTTTTCTTGGCACACTTTAGGCCCCTTAGTGCCAATTGGGCATCGTTTAAATGCCACGGCCTACCTGAGCATTGTTTCTGACCATGTCCATCCCTTTATGGCCACCATGTACCCATCCTCTGATGGCTACTT